>CM042446.1:27655153-28055153 GCA_023631565.1 Gymnocephalus cernua
TCGGGCATTATTAGTGGGGTAATATACGAGATACACATTTGGATCGGTTAGCGCCTGCAGTAAGCTAATCAGCTGATAACGCTAACTCGCCCAATGTTCGACCCAGGTGAAAAAATCTTCTGAGGGGTTGTTTGGCTCCAAGTCGTGGTGCAAAGGACCCTAGGGTGAAATTACTCTGAACCATCACTTTAAGTTGTAGTTTTATGGAGAGCTACATCTTCACGTAGCATGTAGCATATACCTGTAAAACCACCTAAAAGCAGGGAGAAACAGTTGGCCTGTTTCTTTTTAAAGTTAAAAAACACACATTCACAGCTAAAGCTCACAGATCACTGCAACATGTTTTATTTTGTTTGTTTAAACTGTATAGAAATGTAAAGCTTAGGTTTGCTCATGTACCACGTAGCTGCAACTCTCAACACAGCTAGCTAGCTAGGGGAAACAGCTAGCCTTGCGCTCTTTGAAGTACAGAAACATGGCTACAAATAAATGCTGCTAAAAAACAAAATTACTGTAACATGTTTTATTTTGTTTGTTATACTATACAAAAAATTAGGTTATGTGCTGTAATTCACCTAGCATGTAGCACTTAGCACAACACATTACATTTCTGTTTGTGTACAGATTAAACAACTGAGATACATGTTAATTAAAGAGGTGCTGATAAAGTGAGCCAGGCTAACTGTTCCCCCTGTTCCAGTTCATGCTAAACTAGGCTAATCACCTCCTGGCTGTTGAGCCATAGGTAGCACACAGACAGTGTGGAGTGGTATCGTACGGAGCCCCCCTGGGGTCAGCTGAGAAAAAAATAAACTAAACAGTGCGCACAGAATTACAAACTCACCTCAAGAATAACTTGTCTCCTGCTAGTTGTAGCCTACTTCAGCACTTACTTTTAAAAAATAAGTTTGGAGACACTACCTTATTTAATCATTAAATTAATAAATAGTTTTGTGTCGGTTGTAGTTTGTAGACGGTCCCTAAGCATTCATCTTACTACCGTCTCACCGCCGGGTGCTCGTAGAGACCAATGTTATTTCTCCAGGTTGGAGGACGGCTCGTTTTGATGAAACTGAGTTTGTAGCTCGTTGTTAACCTTACTACGTTAGGAAAGATGCATCGTTTGTGATTTGATAACATTTCGCAATAGAGTAATTGATCCCGGAAGTTTGAATCTATGAATATCTTTCTAACTTTGCTCACGTTTATAAAACCGAGGGCACGGATTATGAATCCATGCGAACAGTTTATAAAACCGAGGGAACGGATTTTTATTCTGTGAGCATGGTTTATTTTTTTTATTTTTTTCTCAGCTGACCCCAGGGGTGCTCCGTAGTATCAATCTATCGCTTGGACAAAATGTAAATAAGTGTGTTTCCCAAAATGTCAAACTATTGCTTTTTTAAATTTCTTCAGCTGTAAATACAGTGTGTTAAGCAATTTCTTTGTTTATCAGATAGCCTGTACATTTTCAGCAGCTAGCATCCTACTAAAGACTGTACACATTTTTTCTCACCACATTCAAAACAGGACAGTAACTAGTGATCATTTTAATTAACAGACAATCAATTAGATCTTCAATTATTCATTTAGTGAAGAAATTGTCAGAAAATAGTGACATCGCAATTTTTGATAGCCAAATTGTCTTCAAATGATTTGCATTGTCCGACCAACAACCTAAAACCCAATGATATTGAATTTACAACGATATAAAAACAGAGAAAAAACCTGCAAAACAAGCTGAAAACAATTTTTTTGGTTGATAAATTCCATAAAATATTTTTAACTACCGACCAATCTCTTCATTGCCTAATTGTATCAGCAATCAAACCTTTTGAGACCTAAAAAAGCAACTCACTACTACCTGTGTTTTAAGTTTAGGCCTGTAATGGCATGAATGGACAATACAATCCAGGTTTTGTCTTTCTTTTACAACAATCCCTTTACTAACTACACAGAGCCATTATAGCAACAGTTCGTTCTGAACATGAACAGGTTGTATGAAAGAAGAAAAAAGCTGTGCTGATTTTGAGTTTCCCAGATGATTCAGATGGGGCCAGACGTTGATCCTGCACAGTTAATTCCTGCAGCATCAGAGGACGGAGAGCAGCCAAGTCCGAACTCTTTGTACTGCAGCACCAGCTGGAGACACCGCACTTGGAACCTATACTGAGCTAAACAACACTATATCAGATGCACTTCTACAAACCACAGACTAAACAGGCAATCCAACAGCCGCGAGTGTGAGTGAGTGTCAGATCGGCCCCTAGCCAAAAACATATCAGCTGGCCAAAAACATATCAGCTGGCCAAAAAGATATTAGCTGGCCAAAAACTTTTCTGGAGTGAGTCCCAAAGCATTCTTTTAGACAAAATGGAAGGACAGAAAAAGGACGGGAGTTTCAGGGCCGGCAAAAAGAAAAATTAAGGTTTGTATCTGTATTTCCATTTTAATTTTAGTCTCCCAAATAAAGAAGATTGGACACAATTGCAGACTGTTTCGTGGATGTTCTCCCTGCCCTCTTCTTCTTCATCTGTTCCTCCCTACATTGCTCTGTAGTTTCCTTGGATGCCCATGATGTGAGTTTAGTCCCCTCCCCTCATCAGAGTCCCATCCTGAGGAGAGGCAGAGGGGGGGTCCACGGCAGTCCGAGGTGCCTCCCCTCGCCCTCAGCCGCAGGAGATGACAGTGAAACGTTTGGAGATGCAAGACATGTTGTGCAGCACGATGCCCAGGAGGAAGAGCAGCACGCACGCCACCAGGATCACTGTGCACACGCCGGACCACGTGGAGCCCTTCCCTCCTCCCACCGGGCCAGTAACTCTCCTCTCGCCGTCGCCTCCCTCCAGCCCCACCCCCACACCCTCCAGACCCATAGCCAAGCCCAGAGGCTGCTGCTCGGGCACGGTCACCACCGTCACCCCCTTCTGCTGGCCGCCGGGCAGGAAACGACATCCCAGCTCCCCCGACAGGCCTAACGCCCGCTCCTTGGCGATGGGCAGTGGCAGCATGTAGCAGCCGTTGCTGGGGAGGCGGATGAAGACGGGCGTGTGCTCAGAGGCGTGAGGGATGGCGATGACAGTGATGATGTCCGGGTCATCTGGGAGCTGGGAGACGGACAGGCCCGGTGGGAGCTTGGTGACGCCACGGCACCAGGGGCAACGAATCTCCTTCTGGCTGCTGCGCATCTGGGTCAAACACACCGAGCAGCACGTGTGTCGGCAATCCAGGAGTTTGGGCCGCCGGCGAGGGCTGTAGTAGTTAAAGCAGATCTGGCACTCCAGAATGGAATCTTGGGAAAGAGTCTCCATTTTTTTAAAGATAGGTGGTCTCTAATTATATTTACTGGCAGACAACAGCAGTTATTTAAGACGAGGTGCGTCAAACAGGTCTCGTAGAAAGGCTGCACAACTCCAAGGGAAGTTAAGAAAGCACGCCGTCCACCAACATCCACGACTTCACAGTGATGTCACAGCTCTTTGGTGGCAACATGGTCATCCATCTGCAACAGAACAGAAGAGAAATCATTGGTGAGACAACGACGGCAGCAACAGTGAAAGCTGTGGAGAGTACTTTGGTACTTATTAACAAAAATGTTCTCTTGATTAATATTATATACACTTTTTCTACATTATTACTCTCTAATCCTACAATCATAACCCTCAGCACTACTGTACATGCATAACTTTAACCACTACCCCAAATTTCCTATCCTTAAAATGAACCCACCAAAAACAATGGAGAAAACGTGATTCTACATTTGTCAGTGTTTTATTAATTCATTAAAAACATTCGTAAGAGTGTGAACGTATCAGTCGAACACATGCATAAATCAGGGCTTGGCAGCCTCCCCAGCATTAAAGAATATTCAGAAGTATGCATGATTTGTATTTAAAGAGCTAAAACTTACAAACACTTCGTCCCTTTATGACTTGTAAATGTTGCCTAACATCCCAAAAATGTTTTACAGACTACTGATCTCACAGCAGGGAGCTAAGATACAACCCTGACTGAGGGAGATGCTGCAGTCAAACAATACATCAAAAAGGATAGACTCATTATGTACCGCGCACATCGTACATATCAGCTGCCAGCTGACTGCAGTAGGGGCCAGTTCATTAGACCCTCCGCCTCAGTATCTGTGTTAAGTATGGCTAATTCTTTTAACTGTCTCCTTCAGGCCACAGACTCCCTAAACAATTTCTTCCTCCTCCTACTCCTCTTGCATAAATCACATCTACCGTGTTAATCCATGCGGAAGCCGTGATAGTTTTCTTTTACAGATGATTAAACCCTGTCAAAATAGCACCAAGGAAACAATGAATACTAAACAGGGCCCTGCCGACGTTGCCTTTATATTTTTTTGCTCAAATAGCCAAGTGTGAAAACTGCTGATGACGGAAGATGACTAGATTTTTCTAGTCCCTCAGGGCACGACTGTGGGTAGACAGCTAGAGTGAAGAGTGAGACAGATGGAGGGTGAGTGATGGAGAGAAAAGTGGCAATAGAAATGGAAAAAAAGGTGACCACTGATTGCCCTGCAAAACCGTACATCTCAGTCCTTTATCAAAAACAAGATCTCAGGCAATTAAACTTGTCACGGCGCCCTGTGGGGACACGGACGCGGCAACGACAGATAAAGACTGTGCTCACACCAGGCATGCTCGGAGCAGTTTATTCAGTCTGGAGGCCTTTGGTTTGGTTCATTTGGGGCGAGAGAGGACGATCAAATTCAACCTTGGGTGGGGGTAAATGACTGCAACAAGACAAGGATTTGATAGCATTTTATCGAACTGAAATCCCACATAGAATCTGCTTATCAAAACCCAAATCCTTTTGAAAGGGTTTCATCGATTGACGCATCAATATCTAGTTGCTGAATGTTAGTGCAGCAGACTAAACAAGGTAGACAAGATGCCCTTGGCCGCAGCAACCTCCTCCAGCTCTTCCTGGGGAAAACCAAGACATTCCTAGGCCACACGGGATAGATGGTCCCTCCTGCATGTTTACGGTCTGCCCTGGGCTTCCTCCAGGTTGTATCCCAAGAGGCATCCTGATGAGAAGGCTGAGTCAACTCAACTCTTTTAAAAGAAAGAAGCAGCAGTTTTTAGGGATTACAGATACGGACTGTATTTAGTGGTTTGAGTTTGGGCCAGGTGTGACCAATCCACATTGAATACAGGTTTGTCATCAAAATGCAGAGATGGTCCGCTGGCTCAGTTTTAGCACGTTGACTTACATTAAAATGATCCCAATGAGTTCCAAGCAGAGTCTTTGTTAGTACGGTTTCACGTATTTTTTCAAAGAACCACACTGAACACAAAGAGCGTTTTTCAATTGAGAGTTGAATTAATTGTTACTTATCTTCATGTTCAAATGAATGCAACTTTTCACTTTACTAGCAGTCCATGACAGCAGGACAGTGGGTGGCAAAACCTTAAAGAAAAAGATTATATTTGTTATTTAGCTCAGTGGCTCCCTGAATGTTTTGTGCATAGCGTAATGAATCCAGATCTTTCAATATATCTAGTTGCAGTTCTCCAAAATTTAAGCAAAATGTAACCCAGCCTAATTGTAAACCAAGCCAAGACGCCTCATCAGTGTGAAATGCTGTGTCCAGTTTGCAGTAAGACTACAGAAAGTGACCTAAGAATGCAAAGACAAGTCAACCTATCTGTGGTCGTCAGCATCACCCGCTTCAGCCCTCATGCACGCCTCCTTCCTTTGCCCTCCCGCCAGCCTTCCCCATGGCAAAAACAATCCCTCTCCAGCCAGGTCCGGAGGCCAGACCCTTTGCCCCTCGGGCCCCCTCAATCTGCACTCCCCCTGCTGCCCTAGTTTCTCCACACCGTTGCGGAGTCAAAGTCGAGGAAAAAGTGCCGAAAAATCCTGACAGGTTTTATGGAGAAGTGAGGAGAGAGGAATACGAGCACACAGGAGAGGGAAGCCGAGAAAGAGAGCTGCCCTTGAGGGGGCGAGACAGCCCAGGGTATTACTGAATCATTTTCCCAAAGATAAGGATTAGCTTTGATCTGACATAAATGCTTTGTGGCTCAATATTCCCATACACCCAGTCGCTCTCTCTCTCTCTCTCTTGCCTTCCTTCTTCCCTTCTTACTAAAAAAAGCTTTTCCTCTTCTGCTTTACATTCTTCATACTTTTGACTGGGTAATAGCTTCCCCCCCCCCCCCCCCATCTAACTTTCCACTAATTTTCTACATGGCAAGGACTAGAATCAAGCAGCACAATTACAACAACAAAATATCGAAACAGTGATATTAGCCACAGCAATTCACCGAAGTTAATTTTGTGCTATTCAAAATCCAAAGCCCAGGAATTGAGTCATATGTCAAGACGATTATTGATTTCACTTAAAATGAGCAATATCTGACTTGTTGCAGCTCTATTCAGCAGAATATACATCAGAATCATTAGGCTGTCACATCTGAGAACTCTATTTGCAGTTTTCGTGTCATTGCTGCTCTCACCATCAACTCTCCACAGCCCTGATAACACAGTAGTCACTCAGGATGGACGAGATGTGTCTAAGGTAACAATGAAAACACGGCCATCCAGTGTCAATTTTTCTCTGAACCTGAAGAAAACAACACGTCGGCTCTTGAGGAGCTCCAGGAGCGACCACGGCTGCAACTCAACAATATGATTTATCGGTTCAACTGAGCTGTAACCAGGGCAAACTGGCTTTTCAGCGAATGCTCAGTTTGTGACCCATTTTCTATCACACCTACATAGAAACACGAAAAAATATCCCCCCTAAAAAAGGCCCAGGTGCAGCTTTAAACAACAATGATTCTCAACTGGAAGACAAATGGACACAAATCACTGGAAACCACTTAAAGGAAAGTTTAGCATTTGACTGAGCCTCTCTATATCTGTAAAAGCGTGACTTCTCTTTAATAATTCAGAGTGTTTCTGTGGCGTCATCAGGGGAGCAGGGAAGGACGTATGACTTAGTAATGATGCAGAGTGACCGAGCAGCGGCCTCCACCACCCCAACAGGCCTGTGGTCCGCTGGGAGTAACCAAACAACAACAACAACAACAACACACACACACACACACACACACACACACACACACACACACACACACGTTCCCTCAGGGCCTCCACACACAATCAGCCGAGGAGAAAGGGCATTCATCCTAGCAGACAGAAGTTAAAAATAACCGCCACAGCCAGACGTACACACATGCACACACATATATACACACTGTACTCACACACGCAGCTCCACCCAGAGCTCGATATAATAAACTACCTGGACGCAGCAGGAGGGAGGTGGGCTGTGAGCAGCATGGATGAAAAACTCAGAAATCTGCAATGTGTGATGTAACTGTTCATATAATGCATGTGCACCCCGGCTCATTTTAGGACTTATGTTCACATCGAGTCATTACCTGAAATGTGCAGGCTTTTTTGGATGTAGCAAACTACAACGAGAATACTAAAAACATAAGATAACACCCCATAACACAATGTTGTTATTGTTCTTTTACCGTTAAACAGATATTTTACATTTTAAACAGAATGCGGTTGAAAGCTGCAGGGAGAAACCTAGCAAGTGGACCTTGAGTTAAGATTTTTGTCAAATTATCCATCTACTATAATCATAAATGACAGTAAGAGTGAATATAACAGTTTCACTGGAAATTCACTTTTTATGAACAATAAAGTGCAAAATTATTATCGTTATTGAATATTAATACAATTATACATAAAATCCTAAATAACACTGATACTGATATATCTGTGAAACGCAAATATCCTCTGATGATACAGGTGTATTTGTGTACACTGTACAAGTATCTAAATCAAAATGTTGTTTTAAAAGATTATCCATATATCACATCAATATGGATGACAATGGATGGATGGATGACAGTAATAATGATAATAATAACAAAAACAACAATTCAGAGCATGGTGAACCACCAATAATAAATGTGGACATATATTTTTTTTTAGCATTTGTAATGTATACATTATTGTGAGGCTTGATATTGCACACAAATTGCCAATGTGAATTCATTGGAATTCATTTGGATGCAGCCTCCTATCTGCTCATAATAATAAATAATCTCAAAAAATTGTGTGTGACACAAATTGGTCCTTGGCCCATGGCCCATGGCCGAACATTCAACTAAATTTCATTGAAATCTGTTGGCAAGCTTTTCAGATGTCTATAACAAGCAAGCACAAAACACATTTTTAAAAATTACTGAAAGTTCTGTGGCAGCAGTAAAAATCATGTCTGGACTGATGCCCATTTCACCTGTTTCTTCTTGAGATTGTAACAGATATCAGAGTCCATCAAAATTTAAAGCCGCTGCTCAACTCTTTTCCAATACACCAAACAATTCCGAAAGCTATCTTTCCTTCATCAGATATTAAAACACCAGAGAGCCAGGAGCAGACACATTTCCTATCACTTTCAAATCAGCCAGAAAGAATGAAACTGAACACGCTCCATTTGGAGTCTGTCTATGTGATTTGTGGCCCTTTCCATTACGTGCCAATGCACATTCACTCATTTCAAAATGACAGATAAATGCATTGTGCTGGGATGCAGGTGTTCCATGTGTTGATTTTATGCTAATTGCTTGTCAGTTATGCATGCTAAAGTATGATATTAATCTCAATATCCTTGTTTTTTCCAGTGAATAAAAGCAGAGGTGGTAACAGAACGGTTAATCAATCTTGACATGTTTTAGCTATGACATTTTAGCAGTGACATAAATAAACATGCCAAATCAAATGTGTTCTCGTCTTAGTCTTTACTGTGGGCAGTGTGCTGAGCCAGCATTTGCATACAGTCGGCGTGTTGATTTCCTCACCCACACATTTCTTCCAGAGTACATTTAACAGCTAAAGTAGTCATGCAGTAGTGGCTGAGGCTAAAGGGCAACAGCAGCTGCTTTTTATGCTCCACAGTCCGCCTGTGCGTGTTAATCCAGAACTCATCAATTAACTTACACTGCAGCCCATTTTTCATATATACGTTTCATATTAAATGCACAGGCGAGAAGGGCGGATAACAGTTAGTCCTTGACTAAGGTTACAGCATATAGGCTAGTATGGATATGTGTTAGAAAAATAAGCTAGTGTGCTGATCCTTACTTTTTCAAAAGGGCTGTGTGAGGATAATGTCTTGGCTTTAAGGTTAAGACTGAGGAATTTGGCATATAGTTGTGGTTAGGGTATAAGGAAAGCAAGCAAAATATTAATCTGAATGGAGTCATGACAAAAAGATATCTCCAACGTAAATCTACATGAATCCTTCGCTTTGTGTTCAACGTTGGTTGATTTTTGACATGCAAATACATGTCTGGAAACTAACAGAGTCCAAAATGGAGGACGCTAGCTAGCTTAGCTGTGTTGCACCATCCACTTTTATTTAACCTCCTTTGTTGGAGTATAAACTTCTCCACACAAAGAGGCCTGGTTTACAAATATGTCTTCATGTGTAGCCTACAAAACTAGCTTGAAATTACCTTCCAGTTACTGAGAGTTAGCAAGCTAGCATGACTATGCTTGCATATTTTCTGCTGGTTAGTGTGTTAGCCGTTAGCTTATCAATTATCCCCACGAGTGGTCATTACAGGACCAAACTACTAAAACCACATATTTCAAAGACACACAGAGACATTTGTTTTTAGTTGTTGCGGTAGCGAGCTGCGGAGAGCCCTGACCTCAAATCCATCCAACACCTTAGGGATGAACAGGAATGCCGACTGTGAGTCAGACCTGATCACCCAACATCAGTGTTGAACCTCCCGTAATGCTCTTGTTGCCGAATGGGAGTAAACCCCTGCAGCTTGGGAATCCAACATCTGGAGTGGAGGCTGTTATTGAAGCAGATTAATGCTTACGGTGCATCACTATCACTGTGTTCATAAAACTGAGTGATTATTATATTGTCTATGCACCACCACCACTAAGTATGACGTGTGATGGATTGTGTGTGTGTGTGTGTGTGTGTGTGTGTGTGTGTGTGTGTGTGTGTGTGTGTGTGTGTGTGTGTGTGTGTGTGTGTGTGTGTGTGTGTGTGTACAGATGGAGCCCCTGATAAGAGGCCTGTGCAGCTGACCACTGCAGGACACATTATGGCAATTTCCAGCTTGAGGAGCCAGTGAGCTGGCAGAGGGCTGCTGAATGAGCTCGGCCCGCACAGATATCTGCCCGAGCATGACACCAACCCCTGCACCGCTGGGACACCAGCCAACCGGAGGGAGGTGGAGGACAGTGGTGCTCGTCCAGTACATCTCCCCAGGTATTTGGTTTCATTCTCTAAAGCCAATATTTGACTACAGAAAACCTTTTCCACAGTTACCAACAACAAATTCACCCGGGATAATAAAAAGGAGAGGCAGTGCTGATTGAATTACCTCTCTGGTCAGAGTGTCCTCAAACACAGACAACACACAGACTTTTACCAAAACAGAGACTAAATGTATAAAGCTGAATAAGTTTACAGCAGTCCTGAAATGTATTACAACCGACAAGTTGACATTGAATGCAGAGTAAGATTTACTAATTCTTTTGTAAGATTTGACCTTATTGAACTGACCCTTTGACAAATTTAGTCTGTGTAAGTTGTGTTAAGGCAACATTAAACACCAATGCAAGTGATAAGTTGTGCTTATTTTGTTAAGAGCCAGGGAAAACTAAGCAACCTCTGTCCCCCCAGCCTGAACAAAATGCAGAAAGCTCTAATTAATTTGTGCCAGGTCCAGGCTGCACGCCACTCATGACTCTTTCCAGGACAAGCCGGGGGCCGTGCACAAAAAGCTTCCTTAATTTCTGTTGATGAATCCACTAACAAACAAGAAGCACTCACTAGGGCTGCAGCGAACGGATAATTTCCATTATCGATAAATCTGTCGATAATTGTTTCTGTTAATAGATTACTTGTTTGGCCTATAAAATGTCAGAAAACTGTGAAAAATGTGGATCAGTGTTTCCCAAAGCCCACGATAACGTCCTCAAATGTCTTGTTTTGTTCCACAACTCAAAGATATTCAGTTTACTGTCACAGAGAGAAGAAACTAGAAAATGTTCACATTTAAGAAGCTGATCAGTGAATATTTCCTTTTTTTCAAAAATAGTTGCCGATTAATGTAATAGTTGACAACTAGTCGATTTATCGGTTAATCTTTGCAGCTCTCACACTCACTTTAATTCTAATAAAGTTCTAATATAAAAAAAGCCTGCTGAAAATTTAGATCACAATAATTCAGCTGTGACTTTTTTTGGCGCTCTGTCGAAAATTGGAGGGATACGAAGAAATGACAGAGGAAAGAATGCATTTTAAATTTTTCTTTGCCAATTCTCAAAGTCATGAAATGCAAAATCCATCTTCAAATGCAGCATTATAGCTAAAGTATTCATTTATTTTTAGGTGCGCACAAAATATAACAATAGTCCTATGAATATACTGCAACGTTTTGCTTACAAATGTGTCTATATATACAGTAACTTTATTTTTTGCCTATTTTACTTCTTTATATATATGTATATGTGTAGTATATATGTATATGTGTGTATATAACTCACATACATGTATGCATGTGATAGACGGGGTGCCGTTGCTCCTAAACTATCCCATCAATCCTCAGCGAGGTCACACAGCGTCCAAAACCTCTCATCAGCAAAACAAATCACTGGCCTCTCTGCTGTCTGATGAAAGCCATCTTCCACACAGAGAAATTGTGCAATTTTCAAAGCAGATGAAAGAGGTGAATGCTGTGATTTCTGCAGCCGGAGGCCTGATCTCCATCTACAGATTCAAATAAAGATCCTGGAGACCTGAGATAAAGGCGAGCACGGCAGCTCTGCCCAAACTTCAAACATCACTGACACTTTTAATTAAGCTACGAGGCTGCTTACGGAAACTATGTAAATACGGATTATTTAAAAACTATTAATAACTGTGGGACAACGGTGCTGTCAACGTCTTATATCCATTTTGACAATAAAAATCCTGAAAGTTCCACCAATTTCAGAAACAACAACGACTCTCTTGAAAACATTTCATAAGTGAAAGTGCTCTTTAGAAGACTCATAACTTTAACTTGTGAGCCGTAATGTGCTTTTTCCTCTCATGCCAGAAATCATTTTGTAAGAGTAGGTCTCATTTCTTCAAATGGAGTATATCTCGCTGTGGTAGGAAACACTTTGATTCACTTATTAAATAAGAGTTCACCACAGAGAGGGTTATAAAATGTCCTGCTAAGGACAGGCCTCGGGGCTCTGTTTCTGAAGAGGCTCTAAAAAAAATGACATTTGAAAACCACAGACTTTTATGGAAAAGAGCGTGTGCAGTGAAATGTGTTTTTTCTCCAAGGTTTGTCTACCTGGGCTTCTGGGTTTGTGCTTCTTAAGTCTGATGGGAGGCGGTAAATAGGAATCATTACCTGAGAAGACAGGTTTTAACATTGTGCATCTTTTTGCAGCTGTTTGAGTCTATCTGCCAAGACGCGTCGCAGCAGGCAGCGAACGCACCCCGACCCCTGCTCCTCCGAGTAGGAGATCATTCGCACATCAGTGAACACAGCGGGAGTGTGTGAGTGTGTGTGTGTGTGTGTGTGTGTGTGTGTGTGTGTGTGTGTGTGTGTGTGTGTGTGCGTGTGTGTGTGTGTGTGTGTGTGTGTGTGTGTGTGTGTGCGTGTGTGTGTGCATGAATGTTCGGTGTGCATGCCCATGCGCTTGAATGTGTGTTTAGGTGTCTTGCTATGAACAGACAAAGACCTACTAGAGTTTTGAAGAAACTCAGCAGGTAAACGTTCGAGGGGAAAAAAAAATAAAAAAAATATATATATATATATATATATATATATATAAACACTTTGACTGGATGCTCAAAAATAGCCCAATTAGAGATTCATCAAACCGTCTTTTGTTCAACCTGCACCTCAACTATCTATCGCACTCACAGCAACGCTACGAGCTAACACTTTCAAGAGTCAATTTGAACCACAGACAGGAGATTGTTGCTAGGAGACAAACATTGTCATATCGCTGCTGTTTTGTCAAAAACATGGCGGGAAATACCAGAGGTGGTAGAAGTGACAAGGTGACTGTGCGGCACATTTTTAGAGTTGTCCTCAAACGGTTTCATGTCACCTTGTCACCTTGATGTCTTTCGCTGCCACTTTGATGCGTTAATTATTGGCAAACCGGGACAAATGAGACGGGCGACATCATCTACTCCATAAAGCAATCTCTCCCCCACACATATGTGTTTCCAGGAGGAAAACTGAAGTTGTCAGGCGAAGAGAATCAGGAACACGCCTGAGGAAATCGAGGATAAGCCTCCCTCAAGGAACTGCCTATTTTGGTGTCTTTTAACACTTTCTGACAACTTGATTTCACTTCAAGTCTTAATTATTGAGCAATTGTTTACATGTGAGCATGAGTTTTACTCCAGTAATGCGTAGAATACAGTCCAAATGTCATCTGTTACTAGGGCTGCCTCCTCTTAGTAGATTAGTCGACTAATCGGTCGTTTTAGGCTTAGTCAGTTTTTATGCTTTTTAAGGGTGCTCCGATCAGGATTTTTGGGGCCGATCACCGATTGCTGAAAGACGTGTCGGCCGATACCGATCACTTTTAATGTCATCATGTTTACTAAAAGCTTTGATTACTAAAGGGTTTGCTTGGCTCTTAGAAATAGTTTATGTCACAAATAGTTTTGTGCTATGGTGTTTTATCCTGTTAAAGTTATTTGTGGGTTATTAATTGTTGTGTTATAAAGTTACTACCATGAGTGAGAAGGGTACGCAGTTAACAGGGCTCCCGTTCTCAATTCACTCACACATTACTTCGGCTGCAGTGCTCTCTGCAGCAATGCACCGGTATTACGGTTACATGAAAAATTAATATCATATGGGAAATTAATACTGGTATACAGTACAAACCGGTATACCGCCCAGCACTACCCATTTACAATTTACGTATCAGCACATCTCTTGTAAACACAAGATTTAAAGTCGATCTTTTTCATGATACTTTGTGGAGTCACTCAGTTTTACAGATCTGTCGATTAAATCAACTAATTGATTAGTCGATAAAATGAGCGGTATGCCGACCCTACACAAAACGACTTGTCAAGCGATTCCACTGTCGCAGACGGATTTTCAATATCGGAATGAGTCGGGCGCGCTCCCGTCGTCTCAATCGTTCTCAGTCCGAGTCTGTCTTTTTCCCGTCTTAAAGTTCAGACAAAATCAGACGTGTTTGATATTATACTAAGTTTTGAGTCTTGGTAGTGAAGTTAAATCATGTGAACAGTGTCAACAACCAATGGGTGCACTCCCTCCAGCACCAAACAGAAAGCAGCAAACGGCTAACCAATGTTGTTATGGTTGCTATGGCGCCATGCTAAGCTAAACGCTAAAGAGGGAAACTTGCTGATTTTCAACCCTTCTGAAGTGCATAATCCAACGGGAGCTTTACCAGCGGATAAACGCGGACCTCCGGGTACTGCCGCCATTCATCTGCATATACGGCAGAACAGAAAATCTGCAAACTTTCCCTCATTAGCTTGGTTACAATTTTCAAAATAAATCCAGTTGTAGTCTTGCAATGTGTGACCCTGCAAGATCCCCAGTCTTTACATATTAAGACAGTCTTTAACGTTTGATGTGAGATGATTGTCTGACTAGTCTTTTCGAAGTTTATTCAAAGTCTTCTAGTGTTTGGTAGCCATTAGTCGACAGCCCTATTTACTACTGCACTAAACTGCCTTACAAATACAGAAAGCAGTAACTACTGAAACAGTAATGTGAAGAACTCACCCAGTCAGAAGATCTCAGTCTATCTTGCTCCCATCAGTCCAAATCATATAGAAGTAGTAATAGTGTATGATCCAACAATGTATTGACAACAGTATCCTGCCTTTAGATAAAACATGAGCCTGACAAGCTCCACAGACAACACGTCAACGCCCAACATGAACAAATACAGCTGTGCCTGAGGCAGTAACAGAGTGCTCAAACCTGTTTTCTCTGCAGCCCAAAACATCTCAGGGTCAGACACACCTACAGTTTGTTGTATTGGTGTGGGTTACTGTACTAGGGCTGTTGGTGGGAGAGTCGCAGTAAAACTGCTCCTGTTTCAACTTATCAGGCGCTTTCCTGGATTTTGTTTGGGTTTGAATTGCCAATCCTCTCTCTCCTGACCAAACAAACAGACCAAACCAAACAAGTACGTAAAAACACCAGACAGGGACAACCCGTTCTCACTCCCAACTCTTAAAATACTGACACTTGGTCAGTGGCTCCCACTAGTTCTTCCTTCACTAGTCTGAGGATTTGTTGCCTTTGTCTTAAATTGTAGTAAACTAAATATCTTCAGGCTTGTTTCACTATTTTCTGACTTGTTTTAGATCAAACAACTAATCAATTATTCAAGATAGTAACTGGAAGATATAAGAATAATGAAAACGATAGTTAGTTTTTGCCCTGAACTAGCCACAGATGCAAATGTATAATTGTCCGCAAAACTGTAAAAACCTGCGAGTCATCTTTTAAATCATGAATAACACATAATCTATCTCAAATGTTACATTATATAGTGTAAAATGTCCTTAATCTTTCACTAAGAGGCACAGAATTCAATAGAAAGTTTCATGCATTAATGTCCTCCTTGGTGTAAGTCATATTTAAATGGTGGATTATTTTCCTTTTGGACTTCCCATTAGCTCGATCGTGTGGAAACCCCACTAAACCGGATGCATTACAGCTACTTTTCTGTTCAATGCAATTATGTTTTAAAATGCCAATTAAACACAGGAACATCACCCTGAGTAACATGAAAGGACTCAAGAAGGTTCAAGTGGCACAACTGAGCTGTAAGGTTAATGGAGTGGAGGAATGGAGGAAAACAATAGTCCCATTTAAAAACGAGATTGTAGAAATGTGTAGCCACAACAACATGCGGTATCCTCTACCAATGACAGGCTGCACATCCAGTAATCCATACTGTGTCAACAGTCTGCCTGCAATCATTAAAAGAGACACAGGAATCAGCACTGACAATAAACAATAAGCATGCTTACTTTTCAATCCGAGATCAGCTGCATTGAGAGGATTTTTAATTTATCTGAGCACAATATGGCCAACGTGTACAGAAAAAGCTCAATCTGAGGACGTAAAAGATGTCTTTCAGGGCTGTACATACCTTGTTGCCTACATGGGGCGCACGCTCTTACTGGGTGAGCAATAGGCAGCCCCTTACTTCGCCTAACATTTATTAAGATGACTGGTTGGTAGGGCTGGGTTTAAAGCTATAGTGTGTAGTTTCTGTCGCCCCCATGAGGAATTCTATGTAATGACAACAACACTGTCGGTGCGTCCACATGATACAAGTGGCCGCGCAGCGCCCACCCCTCCTCCATGCAGTTGCTAGTAGCCAAGGAGGGCACGGAGGATTAAAAAAACATGATGGACTCTTCAGAAGAGGTCATTATCTTCACTCAAGTTTCTGTGCGGGGAAGTCACCGGACGCCACAATCTTCTGAACACAGTCACACTCAGAAACACAGAGAGAGTTGTGTGGAGCTGATAGTCTTAATTAGCTTTGTAGCATCTCATTTGACAACGGCTTGAATGTAACAGACGTTCATTAATATCAAAAAGTTACGCACTGAAGTTTTAAATAACCCAAATTCTCCAATTAAAATCAATCTCTGCTCAAGAGATCTGATATCCATTAATAAAATCTCCAAATCAACCTTTTCACCATGAAAAATACTAAAACAAACTTTTTTGGGGGGTCAATTCTTTATATAAACATATACCTGGTGAATTATATACAAAACAAATGTTGAGGGTTGGTTCTTGCTTGTACAATTGACAGCATAGGTCCTCTGAGAATCTCTTTCATATGCAATGCAGAAAATTGGTATTGTAACGGAAATTTCCCTAACCTAATGGATACCAAGTCGAAAAAGGTTATGGAATCGGGACTGTTGTGAATAATGTTACATTCCATTCTGTGAGAAGTTTGAAGAAAGTCGTTCTCATCCATTTTATTTGTATCCTAGAGTGCAACACTGTTTTCCTATCTCTGTGAACAGACCCTGAGACAATCCTTCCTCCCATCCTGACTTTTCCATCTTACTACACCTCAACTAAATGAATGAAGTGATTGTTAGAGAATACGTATATCCTTGTGTGTCTCATTAGGAGACCTTGTGATTTGGAATCAAATCGATTTAGGAAATCATCGGCGATACCCAGCCGTGCTGGCAGGTTGAGGAGAGTCAGGATATCTTCCCACAGAGGACATGTGTGCTGCTTTGACACTGTTTGGCATCAACAACAACAACAACAACAACAACAGGTTTGTCTTTCCCTCCGGCTCCTTATGGAAACATGAAATGTGATTTCCAGCTCATCTCATTTTCCGTCTCCACTCTGCAAAATCCAAAATGTGTCAATTTGGACGGATGCAAAATCCAAAAAGACAACTCAGTCTCAGTCAGAAACAGAAAAACACATTCTCTGGACTCCGCTTTAATAATCTATTCATGACAACATTGGATGTTTATATCATTTTTTGCATCACTGAGATGAAGTACCTTCATTTGTTCATCTTCATTTTATCAAGCATTTCACAATACTGCTTGGTTATTAAATCCACCGTCAACCGACCTTTCAGAATATGTACTATTTCAACATATATTAATAATAATAAACTTTGTTTACATAACACCTTTCATACAGCATGTAGCTCAAATTGCTTTGCAAAAAAGTGGAGAGACCACGAAACAAACAAGATCACATTAAGATCATAAAATCAGTTACCAAATAATCAAATGACCAACAAATAACAGAGGCTGCAAATATATGCCAAGAACAATAGAATATGCAAAAATCAAAACAAATCACGTAAACTATGATAATAAAGCAAAGGAGTGACAATTAGTTCAAAAAAAGCTGGGCTGAATCAATATATTTTCAAGTGTCTTACATCTCTTATAGCTTTGGGTTGCGAGTTCCACAGTTTTGGTGCATAGTTAAAAAAGGCTGATCTGCAGATTTTTTATTTGTGTATTGTGTATTTAAAAAGCCGGCAGCAGAAGATCTGAGAGGTTGTGTGGGACTATAAAACGACAAAGAATTAGAAATCTAGGCCAGTCCCAAACCATTAAGGGCCCTATTTTAACGATCATGGCGCACGGCAGGTGCGTTTAGGGCCAGGCGCATGGTTCAAAAGGGTGTTACTTAGTGTCTTAATTAATCATAGGTGTGTTTTGGGTGTAACACCACCACACACCTTGTGCCACCCAAGTGTACGGCGCACTGGATGGGACCCGTATCCTGATCCTCCCCCATCCGATGGATACCGGGACTATAGTCATGTGAGTTACATGTTCGCTACGTCACAACTTATTCGGCAAAGCCGTTTCCATCTCCCATTTTGTGCATTAACTCTTTTTCGAAAAAGGCAAAAAAGACACCTCAAGCGAGAGTAAAAGCTTTTTTGCGAATTTGAGGACATTTTTTCGAATTTTGCTGTTTCCATCAACATTTTCTAATGCAACACTTCCAAACGCGCATGAAAATACGTTGATGGAAACATGCCTAATGAGGCAATATTAGCATTTCCTCATAAACTGCACCGTGATTGTCAATCAATGGTGCTTTTTAGTGCCGAGTGGACTGCAGACTTCTCGCTTGTTTCTGTGTCCTTTTAAATCCTTTTCTTTTTTCCATCTTCCAAGCAAGTTGAAATAGGTCTTATTATAATCCCAAATCATTTGAGTATAAACCAATTAAGACTTTTTAAACAAACAAACAAGAGCAAAGTAGAAGTATAGATAGCAGAAATCATTAAGTAGCAGCTGTAGCAGGACAAAGGGACGATGGGTGTGTTGTAAAGTACACTTCAAAAAACGTACATTATACTGGACAGGAGACAATGAAGGACTAACTGGGAGCAGTAATGAGAAAAGCCTGTAAAGCAAAGTCAAGTATTTTCTGTTTGTGTGGCAGAATTAAGTAGTGAGGTTGGCAAGGCTGCTTGATTATGGAAAAAATAATCATAATCACGATTATTTTGGTCAATATTGAAATCGCGATTATTTAACACGATTACTCGTTGACTTTTGGAAGGATGTTGCAATTATTGAACTTAAAAAAAAAAAAACTGAAAAACTTACATCAACAGTGAAAACACCTAGATCTGTGAAATTGAAATTTAAAAAACATCTTTCGTAGTGCTGTAACCACCGTCTCTTTCTAGTTGCCTTTGTTTTTTTGTTCTGTTTATTTAAATGTGTATGCACACTAATGAAAGAGCTGCTGAACAGATTTTCATTGCACTCTGAGCATAATGACAATAAAAGATCTATCTATCTATCTATCTTGCTGAAAATCGTAAGCGCAATTAAAATTTCGATTAATTGCACAGCCCTAGGTTGACGGCTGCCGGACCACCTGCTACTACACTTGTGAGTTTGAGAAATGGCCGTGATGTCTTCCATCGGCTATTTTCACACCCTCCCTTCTTCTCTCCCTCCTTTTCTCGCTCTCCCTCTCCCCCTCCGTCTCTTTTAGTGAGACAGACAGCAGCGAGGCTGAAGACACGTTTGACGCCCAGCCAAGGAGAGGAATATTTCACAGAGACGGATGGCAGCACAGACACCTCCAGCTGGTGAAAACACAAACGGGCCGATACTATGATTGGCACGCAGCTCCAGAGTCAGGGGTCAGGTCCTCCTCCGACGGACGGGAAGACAAATCCATCAGGACGGAGCACATACTGATGCTCTAGGCGCTGCCGGCTGTCAGCCTCATGCTAATTTACTTTTCTACAGTGGTGGTTAGGAAAAGATTCAGGGTGGGGTCACAAAATGTACTTTTTTTCGGTGACACGTGTGACAACGACAGGACACGTATCCCAGTCTCCTGGATGAAAGTCCTGTGTTTTCTGAAGTGAAAACACCGGGCCGGTTTTAAAACAAGAACCAAGTCCTCGGTGATGTATGAGGGACTGTAAATCAGCTTCTAGCTCTTTATAATAATAAAAAGGAAAAGACACAATTCTCTCCAAATGAACTTTGGCTCGCTAATTCTCACTTTAAAAAGAACAGCTTTTAATAGTTTCTCTTTCAATCATCCCCCAGAAAATGTCCCTAGATGTTGCCAAATAAATGAGCTTTGATATTCCTACACGCCTTATCCCTGGCTGGCAAGCTCGCAGTCTTTAAAGGCAGCGCGGCGTTGGTGCGTCTGACAGCTGAGTGGGACCTTGTGATGCCGGTAACAACATGAAGGATGACAACAAAAAGCGCCAACATCAAAGCCCTGCAGCACTGACACACATATACATTTACATACACAGGGCAATGTGCAGCAGATTACAGAGGCCAGTTATTCACCAGCACTTACACGGTTACAAGCCCGAACACACATACACACACAGTACAGCTCTGAAATGACTCCCGCAGCTCATTTGTACATGAAGAAAGAAAAGGGTGCGCCTCTCAGCATCCTATCGACACTCACTTAAGATAATGGGCCCTGTTGGGGACGTTATAGATTGGAGAATGAATCTCGGAAAGCTGTATGCCGGTGAACAGGCAGGCAAGGCAGATAAAGGGCTTTAGAAAGGGACTCTGCAGTAAGCGTGGTGGCAATTTGTCAGGATTAAAGCTGGATAGTGTCTGTCAGTGTGTGTGTGTGTGTGTGTGTGTGTGTGTGTGTGTGTGTGTGTGTGTGTGTGTGTGTGTGTGTGTGTGTGTGTGTGTGTGTGTGTGTGTGTGTGTGTGTGTGTGTGTGTGTGAGCATCAGGTGTTGTTCATGAACCTCGGGGTTGTCGGGGAGTCGGAGCGCTGACCTGCGAGCACGCCGAGGTCAACTGGAGGGTGTGCTTTAATGCCGAGCTCAGAATGAGAAGGTTTCCATTCATTGACTAATCATTTGGTTTCATAAAGATGACAAAATAGTGAAATGTGTCCAACCAAGTTAATCTCAAAGACATTCAACGGACGATGACTCAAAACAGGAAAGCAGGAAATACTCACACCTTTTAAACATTTTTTATTATCTAAGTTAATTATCAGTGAATATTCTTTCTGCACTAGATCTGACAATTTTATTTAAAAAGGTCCATGTGATGAAGTGAAGTTTTAAGCAAACTTGACATTTTTAACATATCACAGACTTCATTTCCTCATTGTTGGATTGTTTCTGCAACAATTTGAGCCTGTTCTGCATCAAGTTATGATGCAAATGGCTTAATTTATGTAAAGGATATTATTGGTTTGGGGGGGGGGGGACAGTTTGGATTATTCACCTCCCCTGAAAATGATGCCTATAGATATACAGATATACAGTACCGCATCTCCGCTGGAAAAGACGTCAACTGAACAGATATGTCAATTTCTACTGCTTGTTCAGGGACACTGCTTCCAACAGGAGAAGATTGTTTTCAGATTGAAAAGCTGTCTGTTCAATCAAAGGTTCTAGTTCAGACAGTGTGGGCAACATCTTAGCGTTTGCACTTAAAAAAAGGCGATTTAAAGATGTTACTATGGATACCTTTTGAAGCATTTGGTGGAACAGTAGATTGTAGTGGGTGGAAAAGAGAAAGAAAATGAGAACCAGCCCAGAGAGCCTCATGGTTGATCATATGATGATATGATTGTCTCTATATGAGCCAAATGATGCCCTTCAACCTGCACAGACATCAAGCGCACAGCATCACTGACCAACATGTGATTACCTCGCTCTCCATCTCCAACACTACTCCCCTACTCTTGTAGCATCATCTCCCTCTCTCTTTGAACCTCCACACTCCCACTCACATAATGCCTGAGATGAGAGCGCAGCTGCAGGGAGAACGAGGGAGAAGAAAAAAACTAGAAAAATGTCCAACACACACACACACACACACACACACACACACACACACACACAGCTGACCTTCCACAGCGTCTCCTGAGGCCAAACATGTGAAAGGCTACTTGTGTTTGAGCAACGGTCCCCGACAGCCTTCTTTCTGCACATGCTTTCCAGCTAGACCGCTAATGAAAAGCGTCAAAGTACTCCCTCTCTGAGCAGATTCGGTGGCCGAGCGCGGCTGATGAAACGCCTCAGGTGAGAATAGAAGCTGATGCGGTGGTGGTCCACAACATGTAGCCGACATTAAAAGGGCCGATCTTGTTAAAAGTGATTTCCATGTCATTTTTTCATCATAAAGCAGGTTGAGGTACTATATAAATACTGTGAAAGTATCAAAAAGCTTAATCCACAGCCAAAATGCACACACCCAGAAATTGTACCTTTAAACGAGCCGTCAGGACTTCAGTACGGTTGTGATGTCACAACTATACTATAAATACATACATACCATACATGTATATGCACATTATATATAAGCATATGCAGCATGCTTCTACCAAGATCTAATAATGTTTGTGATTGGCTGTCTGGCGTTACACATCGTAGAGACACGCAGGAAAAACTCCGAGGCTGACGTAGTAGGAGCTGAAACATAAATAAAAAGAGTTGTGCCGTAATGTATACTGTTGTAATTTTCTTTTTGTTATAATGGATTTTATAAAATTCAGGAACCAGTATCGGAATCATGGAATTGGTATCGGTATCAAACATGTCTTAACGATGACTGTGTGATCACTGTGTGTTCTCTGACAGCTGTACAGGTGTGGATTGACTGTGGTGAGAGGAGCTACAGTAACACCTGGCGGAGCAGTAACCTAAATGTTAATGACTCGAGTAGTTGGTGAGGAAATTGACAGGATAACAAGCTCTGATGAGGCCCCGCCGAGTTAATCAATGCCGGTGACATTGAATGAGAGGGTTGTAAAAAAAAAAAAATATATAGGAGCAGACAAACACACAAAAGGCACAGTCAATGGGAGGAAACGCGCAGTCAATGAGGAGCACAATGCAAACTCAGCAAGTGAGAGCTGAACAGCCTCCAGCATCAGGAGAACAAAAAAAATGTACAGGGTCAATGTCAAACTAAATACACCGACTCCCCTGTGCAAAAAGAAATAAATAACTAAAAGAAGCAGATGGAAGAGGAGTTTCACAGCAGGAGCGTCGGTGTGCTGCACAGGTCATAAATCAGCCGCTCGGCATCGTGGGTTTAGTTGAGATTATTGAGCTTATTTCGAAAATGTACATTACGGGCAAGAAAACCAACCAAATCAAAATCAGGTCCAACCCACTTTAGTTAAATACAAAAAAAATTTAATTCTTCACTTATTTATACATGTACTGTATATATTCTCATCCACATATACACACTGCATACATACATGCATTTAGCCCAGCAGCAGATCTGGGTGTGTTTCAATCAACAGGCCAGCAGACAAGCTGACAGCACGAGACGCACAAGTGCCCAAGGTTTATGACCAGCTCCATTAAGGCATGAGACACGACATATATCAAGCTTTAAAAGAAGCAGGAAACACCACGAAAGGGACTTCTGAAAAAGAGAAGCAACATATTCGAATCAAGTCACGGATGTAGGTCGTATATCTCTGGAGATGATAACCGATGCAGCTTCAACACGCTGTCACACATACAGTAGAGTACAGTACAGAGACTCATGAATATTCTCTCAGACTGAACCTTATGATCTCCGTTTCTCTCGCTTTAGCTCACCAGTCCCTCTCAAACAGCCCTTTGCTACCTTCATCTGAACTCTGCCAGAGCACAGAGACTTTTATCATGCCGTCACATCTGATCACAGCCCGGGGAAAAGGAGATTTTACTGACACCGTCATCCAACAAAGACATGGGGGAAGTTGGAAGCTCATTCTTAAGGTTGGCAACAGAACTCAGAAGCGGTTTCAACTGCCTCCATATTGCCTTTAAAGTGGAGAAGGACCATTTCTTTTAAAGTATGAAAAGTGCTCAGACCAAAACGTAAATTCTAGGAGCCAGGTAGGGCTGTGCAATTAATCAAAATGTAATCGTGTTTATGATTTCGGCTCCCAATGATCACAAAAACAGAATAATCCAGAAAAACAATTATTTAGCTCATTACGTTTTGCAAGTAAACTCTTATTTTCTCTTGTGTTTCAATAGGAAAAGTATTAAAGGCAAAGTTCACAGTTGTATGTGGTTTTTTACTGTTGATTTATTTAACTTTTTACACTATTTTTTAAGTTCAATAATTGCAACATCTTTCCAGAAGTCAACGAGTAATCATGTTAAATTATCGTAATTTCAATATTGACCGGAATAATCGTGATTAGATATTTTTTCCCATAATCGAGCAGCCCTACAGCCAGGCTCCAAAGTTAGCCCCCGCCACTCTCCACTCATGAGTAAAAACCTAGGTTGCAGATAAAATAAGGTTGCTCAAGTAGTACTACTTCACTGTACTTTCATCACGTTGATTGACCAGGTTTTGCATTTGCCTCAACTGCACGCTGGTGTCGGCATGCAGCACCGTTAATAATTGCATATTGACGGCACAATTCTTTGATTGGCCCTCGCTGTCAACCGTCACTACAGTTACGCTTACTTTATCTTGCTCGCTACCCAGCTCCATTACCAGTCACACTGGTACGGTACAGAGGAGAACTTCACACTAACCGCAACGAGAGTCTGCAAGGAGGTATGGTTAATAATAAATTTACAGAGAAGTGACGCTTCACAGATAAGGGGGTGGGGAAAGGCTTTTAATGACAAAAAAACGCCAATAATGTGAGCTGCAGTTTGCATGACATCGTAGCTTCTGGAATTGTATGCCCGGTTGAAGAAAAATAAAATACAGTTTTCCAGCCTTTGGCAGATCAAGAAGTTATTTTAATTTTTTTAACAATGTCTTTATTGATTTGTTTACTTACAATGAATCTTCTATTTTCAAAAAGTACATTTTGTTAATAATCAGGCACATAACTGAGCAAACTTCCTCCACTGTTGAAGATAGTGTGACACAATCGAAAGCTCCGGTCAGCTACTAAATGGACCTTGGGGTGAGATTGTTTTGTCAGCTGCGGTTTGCAAGGTCCAGAACGAACTTTGAAACTCAATAAAAATACAGTTTAAAAGCTTAATGTACAAAGCTCCAAAGAGGTAACTGAAATATGGGAACCGCAAACCCCAGAAACCACAAAAAGACATCAGTGAACTATAGTGAGCCCATGTTTGCCAAATTGGGAGTCTATAATTGCTTAAAACCAAGCAGCGCTAATGGCTTAACATTTGGTGATCCAGCTCATGCAATAACACCATTTCCTGTGGTGATGTCCAAACAAATGCCAGAATTTAATTCCAAAAAAAACAAGGAGGCTGGAACCATCTTTCCTGCTGCAGTCCTAGTGGGGGATTTAGATTGATCTAATGGGCATAATTATACATGAAAAGCCTGCCTCGTCCGGTATTAAGTAAACACAGCCACAGGAGATGGAAACACTCATTTTGAGGCCAAGTGTGGATATCCGTAGATGCAATCCAGTCCAATCCTGCCTGTGGGATTATATTTCCTCTCAGACATCAAGAAAAACCCGTTGATGCCACATACAGATTCTGTGATTGCCAAACCTGCAGCTCACAAAATAAAACCTCCACCTGCCCTCGGTTATCCACTGTTCCTACCCGTGACGTTTTTGGCAACAAAGCTGAAAAAATTATTTATTTTCCAAGAAAAGTGGGCAGAGAAGGCGAAGGAGAGGCTTTCTTTGATCCGACAGCCAGCTTGCGCTTTCACTCGGGCCACCCGAGGAGTGGCCAGATTACCATCGGCTGTCTGGGAGGAGGCAGAGCGGCGGGATCAGACCCCGACCCGCCGAGGTTAGGCCTCTGGATGCAGATAAAGCTTTCCCTTTTATCAAAAGCCTCGCAGAGAAAAACCAATCCCAAAAGCTGCAGTGTGGCGCTGCAGAACTGTCAGACTGAATGCTACAAAGTGGGTAAATTATTAACAGAGGTAATGGCTGCAATTTCAAAGAACATTATGCTTCTCTTGAAATAAGCAAACTGCCCTGGTAAGAATTGGGAAGTTGCGTGGTTAGAACGCTAGACTTTTCAGCAGGCCTTTCAAAAAGACATCAAGTTCATTTCACAAAATGAAGGGAAATTAAAATAAATGTAAGCTTTCAAAAGTGGCATCACCTTCACACATTGCCAGCTCCTGACTCTCGCGAGAGATATCTTTTGAGAAACATCAATACCCAGCAACCCTGCAAGGTGACATCAAGTAAAAGCGAACACAGCACGCTCGTATCTAAACCGCGAGGCTTTGAATCAAAAGGAAACCGCAGAGGCAACGCATCTGACGCTGGCGAGTCTGCTTTCTCTGGACGGAGACACTCACAACTCCTTTAATTCCAATTCCAGTCCTTTTCCTGTGAGCCAGGATCTGTTTCATCACACAGAAATTTAGTTTGGCGGACATCCATGTTGACTCAGTTGTTGGGAATGAAGGTGAAAGTCACTGTGCAGACTCATTTTGGGATTTTGGTCTATATCCACTCCGTTCCACTTTGGGATTACTCCGGTGGGGCCGGAAATTCCGCCGGGTGTCCTTTTTAGCCGATATCCGTTACCTTCCTCTTTCTTTGTGTTGGCGTTCTAACCTCTGGTGGATTTCTGAGGACTCTGGTTCTCTGCAGGGTAAATCCAGACAGCTAGCTAGACTATCTGTCCAATCTGAGTTTTCTGTTGCACGACTAAAACAACTTTTGAACGTACACATGTTCCACCAAAACAAGTTCCTTCCAGAGGCTATTTTGCAGAGGCACCGTGGCTCCGTCTGGCCAAGACGATTGTGATTGGTTTAAAGAAATGCCAATAAACCAGAGCACGTTTTTCTCCCATCCCTGGATGCTGTGTGGACTCGCCAGACCCTCCTCCGGAGCGCTGTGGAGGAAGGTCTGGCAATGCAAGACTAGGATTTAGGCTACGCCGCGTTCGCCAACAGAAATGTAAAAAACAACCATTTGTGCAGGTTTTATGGGGAGTTGAGGCTTTAGGCAATTACTTTTTACTCATCCTGTTAATACTAGGAATCGACCGATACTGGTTTTTCAGGGCAGATTATTAGTAGTTAATGAAACAGATGTGGGGGCGAGGGGACATTAAGTCAGTCAGTGGTGAGAAAAACCGGAGCAGAGGGACAGACACAGAGCTGTAGCCGAGCCAAAGTAGAACACTTTTTAATGAACTTTATCGGTTATCAGGCGAATAAAACACTGATACAGATCAGCTGCAAACTGCCAAAAAAGAAAAAGGGCCCGATAACCGGCCATGGCTGATAATATGTCCATCCCTAGTTAATATCAGGTGTGTATGTGGTTTAAATGTCCCTTCATCCAAGCAAAATGTCTCCTTTGGCACAATACCCGGGCAAACTTCTTTTTCAGCACCTGGTGCAAAGGGCTGAATGTTAATCCGGCCCGCCGAGGGAGCAGCTAGCTCCACACAGACACCAATATGGACACCTGTGGGCCCTCCTGTTGCCATGACCACCAGCAACAGCAGTCAGCAGAGTCACTGTAGCGCTATCGTCACCGGCTGCCGGCTGGGGGGGAAATCATCGCTTCCTAAACAAATTAGCCTGGAGAAAACTGCTGAGGCCCGGACCTTTTAATTACATCAACCTCAAATCAAATTATAGGAGCGACTCTGCTGCGCGTAATAACTAATGCACATCAAAACCTCTCCACCCCCCCCTCCTCCTCTTTCTCCTGTCCCACTCCATCATCAGCTGGAACATTTATATCGGGTATTCATTCCCAGGAGAGACGGAGAGAAATGTCAAGACAAGGGAGACATGGCTTATCCTCTCTCCCTGGCCTTTTCGCTTCCCGTTCTATCACTCCCTCCATTCTTATTTTGCTTCCCCCGCTCCCCCTTTATCCTCCGCCACTCCGTCTCTTTTTATCCTGTCATCTACATTGTGAGGAGTGTCTGCCGGTTTCCTTTCCGAGCCTCGGCTGTGTAAGCAGAGCGGGGCGAGATGAGAAGCAGAGGTGCTGTACGCAGAATAGTCAAGCACAATGTGCAGCATGGGATTTTAAATCCTGCCCCGGTGGAGCAAAGTGAGAGATCTCTCTGAAACTGGCTGATGGCATTAAAGGGAAGAGATTTCAGGTTCTCCAAGTTAAAGTTGGCGGTATTTTAAAGTATGTTTTAGATGGAGAACGGATGCTCGGGATACTCAAGGTGTCACAAGGTTGCAAGATGATGAACTAAATAGGAAATAATAATAAAAGCATTACAGCTGAACGGAGCATGTATTTCTCATCTCTCTTTTCTTATCTCTTATAAAATAATGAATAGATTTACCCCTAAAAACTACAAATACTATTACTCCTATAATTCCTCACCTTCCTCTCCGTGGGTTGCCTTCTCAAACTCTGTTCGCTTCGGGAAACCACAACAAACTTCGAGCTAACAAGCTACACGCTGAAAATGTCTAGTTTTGAAGAAAACTTGGACCATGCAACGAGGCAGGTCTGCTCGGTTCTTTCAGGGAATGATTGTAAAGATTTACAAAGAATATGTTTAGGGCATTTCCTCTCTAACTGGGACATTTTGGGACTGACTGGTGGGATTGCTGTGGACGAAGTACACACGGAGATACACCGGTAAGAGCCAATGAGGTTTAACCATGTATCAGCTAATTTAAATAGCTCACGTTACTGTACTGTGTCAACAGTTAACTTCATTCAATACTTCAATATTTATGTGGTGTTTTCTTGTTTGCAGGGAACCGCCCAAGATGATTGTGATTGGTTTAAAGAATTGCAAACAACACAGAGCATTTTTTTCCCTCCTATCCCAGAATGCACCTGTGGTGTAGCCAGACCTTACTCGCCGTGGAGATAGGTCTGGCAATGCAAGACTCCTACTTACCTTAAACTGCTCATATTTTGCTATTTGGCTTTTCCCCTTTCATTTATTGTGTTATATATCTTTTTTGTGCATGTGATATGTTTATAAAGAGAAAAAGCCCAAAGTCCCCCCCAAAGGGACTTACCATCTCCACCAGAAAACACTGTTCACCAACTGCTCCAAACAGCTCTGTTGTAGTCCAGCCTTTACTTCAGAGACAAACGTGGTCACTTTGGAACACACGTTATAATGCTCGCCTAGCTGCTAGCATGGCACGCCCTCATACTCTGCTTCTGACTGGCTAGTAGTCCTTACCTAGGTACTGTCAGGACACGCCCTCATACTCTGCTTCTGACTGGCTAGTAGTCCTTACCTAGGTACTGTCAGGGCACGCCCTCATACTCTGCTTCTGACTGGCTAGTAGTCCTTACCTAGGTACTGTCAGGACACGCCCTCATACTCTGCTTCTGACTGGCTAGTAGTCCTTACCTAGGTACTGTCAAGACACATCCTCATACTCTGCTTCTGACTGGCTAGTAGTCCTTACCTAGGTACTGTCAGGACACGCCCTCATACTCTGCTTCTGACTGGCTAGTAGTCCTTACCTAGGTACTGTCAGGACACGCCCTCATACTCTGCTTCTGACTGGCTAGTAGTCCTTACCTAGGTACTACGTATGTGCGACTCCCAACAAAGATGGAACAGAAGTGAGATGTCTCACTCTGTAGCTAAAACAGAGAGCTCAACACACAGGGTGAAAAGAGGAGCTGCAACAATGTGCAGTGCAACAAAAATATAGTGTTTTTTTGAAAATTTAACCATGTAAACCTATTCAGATATAACCTCTAAATACAATTATGAACCTAAAAATGAGCATAACATGAGCACTTTAAAACTCCTACTACAAGACATTAAAATGGAACATCAGCCCTTCTCCAGGCCCAGGAACCATTTCAGAACCTTTAGCTGGGTTTTTGACCGGAGGAACCAGAGACTAAATTTAGCCACAGTAACTTCAGCCATCGTTCCAGCTGCCAAAAAAGTACTTGCTGTGAGTGTCGTACTCCCTGCTGGCCCAGAAACTATTGGGGCAGAGTGTTCGGTGCTGAACGTGGGTCAAACACACCCAACAAGCACTTGTGTGCCACTAACATCAGTATTAGAACAGGCTGCTGGTGTTAAAAACAAAGTTGTTGTTGGCTTGCCGGCTAGTTTAAAAGAGAAAAAGATAAAGAGACTGTTGGCCAACGAGATGAGAGAACAAAATCCAGTGAAGAGAAACATTTATTTGTAATTTCCTTTAAATCGCAGGAAAAAATAAATATTCAAGCGCTCCGTAGGTCGTCGGCTTGCCTTTCATCCATTATAAACATCAGTGTCGTGCAACAGTAGATACTAAAAACAAAAATGTTAACTCACAAAATCATCTAAATCTAGAGTTACTTTGAGACAGTTTTTGAATATTTCTTCGGTTTTCTATCCGTTTCAGTCGTGTGGCTTCACCAACATGCAACCATCTTCTGCCACAACTTAGATGGAGTTTAAACAAGCTCACAGTACAAAGTAAAAAAAACTAAGCTCACAGAAAGTCTGGTCCATTTGTTTTTAGCAACAGAGACAGAAGCATCAATGAAGACTGTAGAAAGAGATGTAATTGTGTTGACTCAAAGGGTTTGGCAATTAATAATTACTCATTTTAACCGTTTATCAAGACAAATCTGGCAATCTACTGGTTCCAGCTTCTCCAATGGCAGACACTGCTGCCTTTCTCTGTTTGTATATCTCTGTAAGTGTAAGATGTTTGACTTTCTTCTGAGCATTTTCTAGACTGCGTGAATAAATGATTACTCCAAAAAAAAAAAAAGTACCACCATTTATTGCTGATGAAAATAGTAACTAGTTGCAGGCCTAGAACTCTTCCTGTTGTAAAATATTCACAAGATATATTCAGGATTTATTCCAAAATGAAATGTATTTAACAGCAACATGTGCCACTGCATAACCCTGAAGCGCTTATCGATTCATTATAAAAACATTACCGCTTACCGTTTCAGATGGGAAGACAAGTACAGCGGCCTTGTGAAGACAAGTCATATTGTTTATCTTCAAACCATTACAGCGCCGTCCGGGCACCAAGGCAATTAATTCCTGAATTATACCATGCTGGTGCACAATGAATGCAACAGGCCCATGGGGCTTTTGCTTTCTCATTACCAGGTACACACTGTCCTACACAAAAGCGGAGCAGGAGAGGCTTTGAATAACATTTAGTATTCAGATTAAACTGTTGTGTGACACCAAAGCTCCGGCTTTCCAGGGTTTCGGCTCCAAAGTAGGATCAATTTACAATCCAATTAATTCAAATTGTGTGGAAACATGCTCACAAGCAGGAAAACAAGCGGCCGTCCCAGTAATGAGGGTCTCGAGCAGAAACACCTGATGTGTTTGACATTCCTCCTTTGATGCTTTAGCACACAACCAATACAACAATACAGGGGAATTAAAGTCCTCCGCCACTTAAACGCACTGCAGCGGGTGATTTGTTGTACTTAAAACGCCACTGAGGGCCTGCTACTAATGTGGAGGGTTCATTTAGGGCTAGGTGCCGAATTCAATACTTTGTTGGCGCTGACCGAATTGCTGCATTGTTGCAGCACAGTTTCCCGTTTTCATGCTCAAGTGTGTTAGGGGTGCAAATATGTCACTTTCTGCCGCTAGGGGTCTCAAACAAAACAATAACAGGAGGCGGAGCGTTGCGGTCGTAGCTTCTCCTAGTTAGGATCAAGGGGGCAGGCTTCTCTCCACAGAGTGAAGCATCCTATGGCGCCATTTTGATGCTACCAGACTTTCACCCCCCCGTTAGCATCCCATTGACTTCCATTCATTTTGCCGTCACTTTGACAGCCAATAACTTTACATCTGAAGTGTTTAAAGACTTTATTTGTCCGTTGTTTATTTCTAAAGAAACACGACAATGTATAAAAGGCTCCGTTACCTTGTATCTCACGTTATGGCTCCGTAGCAGACGTTTTTATAAAAATAGGCTAACGATTGCGTCATAACCACGAGACTTACTGTCGCATAGTAGAGGAATTACCGTACAGTACAGGAGAAGCTCGCAGGCAGTTTGGACTTACATTAGCTGTTTAGTTTAATTACTAATGTTAACTAGCATTTTAGTTAGCAATAATTAGCCTGTGCCTATGTTATCTCCTTACATATACCTACGCTCTCCGTCTCTGATAGATTGGGAATGATTGAGATTTCTCTTGGCACAGCTACCAGAAGACTTACAACGTTCAGACACGTTGCTCACGGCACATCTACGTCAGCAAGCTCAGTTTGAGGCTGCACAGTAACGCTCGGCTATCACCAGAAAAGTGCTTCTAATAGACTTCACTCGTCTCCGTCCAGAGCAACGGGATCTGTCGGTCCATTTTATATACTGTCTTTGGTTAGGATTCCTCTGTGTTTAATGTTCAGGAGATTTTTCCTGGGAGTTCCTCTTCGAAACGATCTGACCAGATGATTTAAACCGCTAGGAAAACACTGAATATACACAATGTGATTGCTGCATAAATTGTGTTGTTCATAACTGAAAATGAAAAAAAATCAACCTAAACCAATCATGTTTAATATCAGTGTTTCTCTGGCGCTGTTCAGCTGATCGGCGGAAGGGCTGCTGCTAATGTTCACCTTCTATCTCTGATATCTTAAGATCCAGACAAAATATTAAAGTCCTTCATCCAGTTAAAATGTACAGTTAAAAAGACCAATACCTACAAAGTCAAATATATTTTCATTTCATTCATTTTTAATAAAAAAAGTTAAACTATAAAAATGAACCACCTTGACTTGATTACTACTTTGACTGGTTGCATATGAAATCTAAATCTTTACAAAAAATGCATAATTTTTAACAGACTTTATGATAAAGCAGATTGACTACTCCTTTTTCAAACATGACCTGTTAATTCATGTTGATTATTGATCATTGTTCATTTTGTTTAGTTTTACATATATAAATAGTACATACAGTATATATGTTTGAAATGTGCAAAATAAAGTCAATTAAATTAAAAAACTCAACAAAATATGAAATCTTTCCTGCCATCGCTGTACTCTCTGTGTGAGTGTGTGAGTGTGTGAGTGTGTGTGTGTGTGTGTGTGTGCGTGCGTGCGTCAAAGGGTTCAGTTCCCGCTGCGCCACATGCGACCATCGGGCAAGGTGCTGGGCCAAGCCTCTCCGGCTGCCATGGCGACACACACAGCCATTGAGCTGCCTGATGTAGCAGAAGGGGAAAGGCTGGCTGTACAGTTTGTCACCCTGTTTGTGTGCTGCTGATTCAGACCTAAAAACAGGTAAAGCTAAAAGAAAAGAGTTGGGGGGGGGGGGTGTAAAGTCAGTGAAGCGCTTCCCCGTGGCAGTAGAGACACATTAGAGCCCCTGTGGAGGACGTGATGGATGGAGTAAATGGGATGCTGCTGCAGACTCCCTGGTGGCCAGCATGATACTTTCTTCTGAGGATGTGGAATGTCGTACAGATATTCCCCTTTACTTGTTTATTCAGAAAACCACTTTTAAACTGCAAAAGAAAAAGCAAAGGCGTAGGTTTTGTTTCAACATTGGAGGGGGGGGGGCACATTATATCCTGGGGGTCGTCCCTCATAAAAGTTTGAGCGTCAAACACCAAATTTCCTGTATTATGGTGAATTCTTCTGTAACAATTTATGGTGCAAATGTCTTTATGTCAATGAAATTAGTAGTGCTGGGCGGTATACCGGTTCATACCGAAAACCGGTGTATATTTTCGTCACGATGTTCATTTTTAATATACCGCCATACCGGTGTGTTTAATAACACAACGTCCGGAACGAACATTACGCTGCGCCGCGCGACACTGTTTTAGACGGACCCTTTAAAATGCTGCACTTCTAAGCAGCGACGGTAAACAGCAGCGCACCAGAGGGACGTCACACGGAAGATGGATGCTGCAGAAGTAATGACACAGACGAACTTGAGCCAAAAAAAGGAGCCGCCGGGTCTGTTGTTTGGAGGTTTTATGGTTTCCAAAAATCCAACGTTGACCAAACAACCGTTTTACGCAAGTGCTGTCGGGCTAAAATAGTCGCGAAAGGCGGCAACACGAGCAATTTGCTTCACCACCTCAGCTGCAAACACGTCTTGGAATATCAAGAATGTATGAAATTAAAGTCAGCAGGCTCAGCGCCCTCCACATCAGCAGGTAACACGGGGAAAGCAAAAGAAAAGTCGAGCCAAATGTCACTTAAAGACGCGTTTGCTAGAGGGACTCGCTATGACAGAAAAAGCAGATTACAAACTCCATCACCAACCACCGAGCTAAAGACACGGTCCCCTTAATACAGTGGTGAGGAATGAGTCAATTAAGTCAGTTTACTGCAGTAATTCCTCTCTCAACGAGTAGAAAATGCATTGAACATCTGAATATGCATGAAAAAAAACCCCGTCAAAAACCAGAAAACCGGCATAATTTTGAAAAAAAAACGTGATATGAATTTTTGGTCATACCGTCCAGCACTAGAAATTAGTATTCTCCTGTATTGTTCAAAACGTTCTGCACATTCAAAACATCATCACTCAAAGATCTCGTATCTCCGACTCCACGGTCACATCCCATCCAGCAGTTGTTAAACTCCTCGCTGCATCACAAGTATTGGCATCAGGATCATTTCAAACAGTCATAGCATCAGCAGTGGGGATATCTCAGTCTGCACTCAGCCGTATCATAGCACCAGTACCGCTTTGCTACAGCGCAATTTACGGTCTAGTGGGCGGAGAAAGACGCCGACTACCCGATGAACTGCAGGTTTGGTAAATACGACGTAAGCTCAAGTATCACAGCGTGCGCTTTCTGTGGGTGGGATATGACGCTGTTAACGCTACATTCACAAATGTACGTAAATCTGGCCCTGAGACCTTGTTAAAGCACAGAAGCCCCAAAGTTTAAATCTACATGAATCTATCTTTATTTTTCACTTCCTCTTGTGTTCTTTAATGTGGCAAAGTAGACACAGTTCTTGTTTTCTGTACACGTTTTCAGCCCCCTGAACGGTTCTTTTTACCTCTTTTGGGGAGTGGGTTGTCTTCCATATTTTTTGGAGAGGGGCAAATCTACCTCTTATAAATATCCCCCCGAAATCTACACATATGAGAAAAAGAGCATATGTGACAGATTAGATCCATCACAATCAAAAGGCACACACATGACATCTCATTTCGACAAACCCGTCTCAGAACTGTTTCCTTTTCTGGATGAAAATGATTCATTTCAACACCCTCCGTCCCCGCCGCCACCCCGTGACTCGTTTAACATCCAACAATGATCCGAGGAGCGGCTGCCAAGCAAATAAATTTGACCGCGAGGACAGGCTCATTGGCAGCGCTGAACGCGGCGAGCAGCGGTGAATCCAAAAGGCAGTCCGTCTTCATCACGGTGTGAATGGATGGAGCGACAAACAGAGATCTGAATCGGAGAAGGAAAAAAACGGGAGGAAATGTGTCGTGGCTTCCATCTGGCACTGAAACTTTCCCCTGTCAATCATACATGATCTACCATAGATCAAACAGATAACTCGCGGGGGGAGGGATGTTACAGCGGCACCTGCAGTGTTACACGGGCGATGAGAGGGCAGCGTGACACACGTTTAGCACCATTTAAAAGTTAACAGGGAGGAAGTAGACAAGCTTCCATTAATGGGGTGACAAGGGCTGCACGATATGAGGAAAATATGCGATATGCTAGTGCTGGGCGGTATGACCAAAAATTCATATCACGTTTTTTTTCAAAATTATGCCGGTTTTCCGGTTTTTGACGGGGGTTTTTTCATGCATATTCAGATGTTCAATGCATTTTCTACTCGTTGAGAGAGGAATTACTGCAGTAAATTGCCTTAATTGACTCATTCCTCACCACTGTATTAAGGGGACCGTGTCTTTAGCTCGGTGGTTGGTGATGGAGTTTGTAATCTGCTTTTTCTGTCATAGCGAGTCCCTCTAGCAAACGCGTCTTTAAGTGACATTTGGCTCGACTTTTCTTTAGCTTTCCCCGTGTTACCTGCTGATGTGGAGGGCGCTGAGCCTGCTGACTTTAATTTCATACATTCTTGATACTCCAAGACGTGTTTGCAGCTGAGGTGGTGGAGCAAATTGCTCGTGTTGCTGCCTTTCGCAACTATTTTAGCCCGACAGCACTCGCATAAAACGGTTGTTTGGTCAACGTCGGATTTTTGGAAACCAAAAAACCTCCAAACAACAGACCCGGCGGCTCCTTTTTTTGGCACAAGTTCGTTTCTACTACTTCTGCAGCATCCATCTTCCGTGTGACGTCCCTCTGGTGCGCTGCTGTTTACCGTCGCTGCTTAGAAGTGCAGCATTTTAAAGGGTCCGTCTAAAACAGTGTTTTTCACAACGCCTTCCGGACGTTGTGTTATTAAACACACCGGTATGGCGATATATTAAAAATGAACATCGTGACGAAAATATACACTGGTTTTTGGTATGAACCGGTATACCGCCCAGCACTACTACGATATGCCATAACGTTGTTGAATATCGCGAGAGGGATAGTACTTGCGGTAAATAAAAGAATATCTTAATATCCGATTCTCTTCATATCTAAAAGTTCAACTAATTTAAATGCATCCTGTAGTGGAAAACCTGTTCGTAGCGCTAAATAATAATAAAGGAGCTCACTGAAGTCAATAGGATTCATGCTCTGGGAATCGTGAATGCCAACTTTGAATTCGACCGTAGTTGTTGAGAGGTTTAACTCAGTAGCAAAGTGTTGGACTGGCAGACGCACTGCCGTGCCTGTAGCATGGTTAAAAATCAGCTCAACTCCCCTGCTGCTCATCTGCCTCTGAGCCTCATGCTGTCGCTCTTTTATCTGCTCTCCTTTCCTCGATCACTCATCTTTCTTCTCTCCTTTATCTCTCCCTCCCTCATTTGGAGCTCATTGCCAAGGTTCCATCAAAGCACATCCCTTTAGGGGCTGTGTCCTTGTGTATCAGAGAGAGAGAGAGAAAAGAGGCGGAAAACAAAAACAATCTCAATCCCAGCGTGCATGTGTTGTGTGCTGTGACTCCTCTCCCTACAGACACAACACAACACAACACGCAATGCCCCCAAACAAACTCCGCCAGGTTGAAAAGGGGAGGTCACCGTGAAAAGAAAGACCTTCCCTTCTCGGGATAACAACCTACAACCACGTTAACAACTGTCCTCCTGGGGGGCAGCCGTAGGGCTGCACCATATGAGTGAAATATCTAACTGATTATGTTTGACTGATATAGCGATTGCGATATGATTCGCGATGTTGGAGGGAATGATCATTTTTGTAGCATTATTCTCATTTTCATTGAAAAAAAAGTTTATAGTGTGATTTAGGGATAGACCGATTATCTGGCTGTTCTTTGTCAGTTTGCAGATGATCTGTATCTGTGTTTTCATTGACTGATAACCGATAAAGTTATTGAATTAAAAAGTGTTCTACTTTGGCTCGGCTCCAGCTCTGCGTCTGTCCCTCTGCTCCGGTTTAACTCACCACTGAGTCGGACCTAATGTCCACAATACTTAATCCAGAATGGGTCGACACATTTTGCCTTTAACAAATATTGTGCGCCCCCCCCCCCCTACAATTTGGATATTACACTAGTCCATATTGCGATTTTTTTGATAAAATTGCAATTAATTGTGCAGCCCTGCCGGGTCCTGAAATAAAAAATACTGTGGCTCACCACTGCAAGCCAATATTTGAATGAGGTAAAATAGCTTTCAAATTCCATCCCCACGTCAAATCTGAAAGTGAAATTAGATGCCTGTGGCTGGGAATGTGTGGACAGAGGCAGAGAGATATCTGCTCACCTAGTCCGGCAAAAACAGGACAGAGGATGGAAACAAATAAATAATAATGATAATAATAACAGTGGATTTATCTCTCATAGCGTCTGTACAATCATTAAGTCACCATATGCTGCTTTTCTCATGATGCTGTCATGAAGAGGGGTTGTCACAGTTTGTGTGCTGTCCCCGTAATAAATAATGAAAGCATGTGTGAGCGGGCAGAGGCAGACAGCCCCAGATGTTGGAATGAAAGAAAAGTGGGTCAGGCGTCTGGCTGATGCTTACCGTGCGGCGACATGACGAGCGGGCAGACGGCGCTGGATATTCAGAACAAACTGGCAAAACGGCAGTCAGAGAATGGTTATAATTTATAATGCTATAATTAACTGTACACCAACGTTCAGAAGTTTGAAATCAGCGGTTATATTGACGTTTGTCTTCTTTCCTTCAGTAAGAACTATTTGAACAGAGATTAAAAACGGTATGATTACGACACCAAAGCCGTTTTGGATGCAAAAAGAACGTCCATTTAGTTGATGCCCCCACAGTTTTACAAGAAAAGGGAAAATGCTGTTGGAACTTGGATTATGAATTTGTGTTCCAGTCCAGAAACGCACAAGTGACCCTCGATCATTCTCTATATATTGAGTAGTACTGAGATTGTGTGATTGAGTGTGTTCGATGTATGGATATACTATATCAACTGGATACCGGATCCCAAAACCCCAAAATCTCAAAGCCTATTCAGTTCAATGGACTTGCTCGCCTGGCGCGTGAATGGCGGCCCACTGAATATACACAGTAGTGTTTCTCCCGCTGGCCCACAGGCTTTACACTGTGATGACGTCACAGGCTTTTAAATCGCTTTTCTCGGCTCGAGGGGCGCTCTTCAAATACAAAGTCTAGGGATTAAAAAATTCTGAATAGAGTCATAATCAAGCTTGTTTGCAGTTTGACGTGTCATGTTAACAGTTTACAGAGGTTTCGTTTACAATGGCGGCCTATGGGGAAAATTCGTTACGGGTTGCAGGGGGATTTTTCGTTGCAATATCGCAAGTGGCCACTGGAAAAACAATTTGCTGTGAGGCTGAGCGCTGTTCCTGGGGGGGGGGGGGCTGGTTCGATGTAGTTCATCGTCCATTTCAGTAAAAGGTGGAGAGGTCAGGTGCAGAGTTGTGTCACCTGTAAATGACTCCCAGGGGTCTCCCTCCCCTCCGTCAACACATCGCTCACTGTGCTGAGCTAAGACGGTTATGTACTGTGGACCTTCACAGCTCAATGATGTTACACAAGCTCATCCATCTATAATACCACATATCCATCACCCTCCATATCTGCCTCAGATGTGTCGTCCCCCCCTGCTGGGTCCAGCATCCCATTGGCATCTGATCAAAAGTGACACAAACCTAAAAAAAAAAACTCAACGGCTCCTCCAGCCAACACGGGATGATCATGCAAATCCCGGCGTTTATGACGTGCATCGTAATCGACCATAAACACTAAACACTCCAGCTCGTCAATCATATCTGGGTCATGTCAACGAATCACGCAGCACGCCCTTAGTAAATTAAAAGCTCCTTATTCCCGGGTAATACCAACAACCATCAATGCAAAGTTAAAGCGTCTCCTGCGGTCTCATAAAACCCAATTACACATTAGGTTTATGAACGGAAAACAACATTTATTAACGTCTCTAAAAAGGCTGAGACGTCATGTCTGTGGCTGCATGATTAGTATTCTAACCATAACGCCCCTGGCATGTTTACTGTCTATGATTTGTCTTGCATACTCAGCTTCTTTTTTTCAACACCACACTGTACGATTTATAAATACTGCAGTAAATGGCCTGTGTGGATATGCGAGTGTTTCCCTGCATGGGCAAATTCCTTTACAGCTAAGGCCTAGTCCACACATACACGGGGATTTTTACAACAGTTTTTCCTCCTTTGATTAAAAAAAAAAAAAAAAACACACAAGCAAGGTTTAAAAAAAAAACAACACGTGTGCACAAAAAAAACATCAAGTGCTGTCAAGAGCATGCCAAACCAACAGGTGGCGATATAACCCTAACCGTTAAGCCATGTTGGCCAATCAGAAGCCTTGAGTTTGAGTCTCGTCCAAAACCGGCGACGATAGCGGCGGGTTCTGTGTCGTGGGAGTGTAATCATAAGCAGTGACTTGCGGAGTATTGTATTCCGACACCTCTGTTCCGCAATATAATAGGAGAACTGTGTGCATGTGTCTGTATATACTGTATGTAACACGCCCTGTTAGCACACTTATTAGCAGCAATATCTTAGCTTCGTCCGCCATCGCAGAGATTCGTCTCATGCGACCAAAGGTGATAGCGGCGCACAATCTGATGTCAAACAAAGGGGACAACAGTGCGCACTCCGACGTCTCAAACCAAAATCACCGTTTTCACCGGCTACACGACACCAATGCAACCGGAGTTTCTAAAAAATCTTCACCCTGGCAGGAGTTTTCAAAAAGGTCGGGTTCCAGAGACCTGATACTGCGTTTGCGTGTGGACCAACGGCCTAACCGTGTAGAAAAAGCTGCGCTTTTGAAAATACCTGTGTTCGTGTGGACAGGGCCCAAGACATGTTCAGACAGAAAATCCATGCAGAATTCTGGAGGTTTTTGTTTGCATGTTGCTGCAGGTACTCAGTGAGAAGGTAAAAACATGATACAGGAAGTCCAGTTTGAATAATACATCTCATTGAAATGAATAAGGAGGCTGTGTTCATCATGCATTACTGTTATTCTTGTTATGCTTATTCTACTCAAGAAATGAAAGCAGCTCTGATCAGACAAACAATTATTGTCTCCCTGTCTGTCTGACTGTTTATTCTAAGTGATTAACATTCTGTACATTAGTTAACTATCAAAACATTAATTTTACACTCAAAAAGGTGTCGGAAATGATTTCCTTTCATTTGTTTTAAATTCAACAAGCAAATTGTTGTATTTTAGAAGAACACTGAAAGCAGTAGAAATGCAGAACTGAGTATTTTTTTTTATTTATTTATTTTATTATTTCAAGACAATGCACATTGATGAACGTGTACAGCAGTACACGTAAAAATGCCAGATTGTAGCCCGAGGGCTAATTTCCGTCTGTAGTACACTTTAACATCCGTTTATTGATCACAGGTAATATCGTTATCGAGATATTTAACAATGTTATTGCATATTTTCCTCATGTCGTGCAGCTCCAATATGTTGTGTTATTAATGACTGTAAATTACTCTTCTACATGGATCCATCTGCAGGTTGAATCCAAGGAGCTACAGTATGTTTTAAACCCGGACAACAAAAGCAAAGCTCATCCCGCTCCTCTCCAGACATGATCCCTCTGAATCCCTAAAGGAGAAGTCAGTGTCACTGAGGTTGATGGATTTTCAGGTGGGTTGGACTGACATAAAAAACACTCTAAAAAGAGCACTGAGGTGTGATGGCAGGTCCGTCCTCAGGGCAACGTGTGACCCAATGACGCATGTCTGACTCCAAACTGCAGGTGACTCAGAGGAGCAGAGACCTTCACCCGTCTGCACATGTGCACAAAAGCATCCATTGAGGCGCTTACTTACTGGGGATGGATGTTTGGGCTTTAATGGAGAGAGTGATATCTGGGTATAGATGAAGTTTTATGTTAACAGAAACCATCTGTTTGTCAGTGGTATCGTTTCCTCCTGCAGCTGTGTTTTTGAAGGAGTAGCAACTTGCATAGCACACAATGATGTAATCACCAATAGCGTGCCACACGCAGCTGGCTCATCCACAGACTCAACTCATTTCAAGAGGCCTGCAGCAAGGTCTTTTACGTTATTGTGCACTTGTGCAATGATGCCCAAGCCTTTTCTCAATATCTTCTCTCACAATTACAAATCTAGGTATTTCTATGGAGCTCAACAGTGTGGTTACAGAAGTAATAAATAGCATTAATTTTCTCCATAAGGATTTTGATTGTTAGCCATAATGTCTAAACCGCCCAAGGATGTGTTTTTTTTAGTTGCAGTACGTTTGCACCTGTCGGCCTCCGTATTATTCCCCTGTAGAAGCCACAAGTCAGTTTTTTTGCAAAAACAAGAAATCGGTTGATTAGGAAAAAAAATAATCCACAGATTAACAATAACACTAGCAATTGTTAGTTGTAGCCCAATTGATGCTTTTAGTTACACCTGTGCTTTAGCTGCTATGACAAGTCCAATGGCATTTCTGTCTAGAAACCAACACCACGACTAAAATGTACCAGAATAAGACTTTACAGGTGTATCACAAAACAACTGCCTACATCCAATATGGCTACTGGACCCCATGAGATTCTCTAAATTAAATCTCTAAAGACTCTAAATTGGACCTGAGAATGACGGCTGATTAAGCTGCCCACATGGCTGTGAGAGGGAACTAATTTCAACAGATTTGGCACTTTGAAACATGAATTAATGTCCATAAAGTTACATGCATTATGTGTAGACTGCATTTTCCACACATATAATCAGTCATTGTGATGTACGCAGCGAAATCAACTCTGCAGAGCAACTTGCAACTTTTCCTTCTTCTCATTGACTTAATGGATTGTGAAAGCAAGGTAAATGATTTTCCTTTGACAACAGAGGATGCATCAGCCTTCACCATTCATCACCGTTTACAATCCATCCTGCAAACGAAAATAGCGGCATATATCATTGGAGGAGACACCCACATAACAATGGGAACACCGGGGAGACGGTGATTGATTCAAACTGGATCCTTCTCACTAATCCCGTGCAGGAGGAGAAAAAAGCAGGAGCCAGATGCCACAGGTTCATGCCCCCCCCAAAAAACATTAAATACTTCCACTAAGAATAGATGGACAAGTCAGCGGGTGTATCAATACGCCTGTTTGTATGCACGCAAGCCTCATTTTAGATAAAGCGGTGAACAAATGGAGTGTCGGAGAAACACTGCAGTATCAGCTCACAAGCCAGCTGCAGACCTTCAAAATATCAGGAAACAAAATGCACAATAAGTGCATTAAATAACACTTTGAGAGTGTCTCAGTTCGCGGGATAACCTTGGAGGTCCAACACCACCAGTTACTTCTATCATCTTGCCTCAATTGCCACTTTAAACCTCATCCGCTTCGTTTTTTTATGGCAAATTAAATTTACCCGGCTTTGTATTTCAGTCTGCCCATTCACACTCTCCTCCTGCTGAGGAGGAACCCCCGCTGGCAGATATGGAGACCGTACCTCATTACAGAAGGTCACCCCGTCAATTGTCAGGAAGCTCTCAAAAAGAGCTTGAAATTGATTCATCACCGACAACTCTGAGGGGGATCATTCGGCAAAACATTATGAATACAAATGCAGAGAGATGAGAAGGAGAGGTGAAGGCCACAGTGGAGCTCTGAACACTCTGAGCTAAACTATACGTCGATATAATATCCTATCGTGGTAATGAGACTTGGGATTGCAACTAAATTTGTTAATTTGTTTGGATGCAGAATACTGTAAAGTCTTACTGGAAGTTACAGCTGGGCGATATGGAGGAAATCAAATACCAATATATTTTTACCAAATACCTCGATGTCAATATTGCGGCGATATTGTAGGGTTGACTATTGGTGCTTTCACAAAATATTAACACCATGAGAGTTTTGATAAATAATCACCAATAATGTGGATACAATGACTAAATGGGTAAAGGCAAATAATAAGACTGCTAGTGAGTCTGGTAAGTTCAGAAAATGACATCACTTCATTGTAATGCAGCCTTTAAAACCAGGAAAAGACAACACTTGTGTCATATCAGGATATTACTATATCCAAAATTTAAGACGATATGTTGCCTCATATATCGATGTTGATATAATATCCATATATTGCCCAGCCCTACTTTCAGCAGCCAAAGTCATTTTCAAAAGTATTTGTAATTTCTTATATTTATTGTGACACAACTGTGTGTTTGCTGCTAATCAGGCAAATGAAATACCTGACGAATACTTTAAGCAGTCATGCTCATTGATTTTGAACATTGAACTCAATGGTTGAACACACAGGGATGTTAAAATGGAGAGCTCTTTGGATATAAACAATAGAGCCCAACCGATAAAGGATTTTTAAGGCCGATATCGATACAAATATTTGGGGATCTGATATTCCGATATATCGGCAAATATATATTTAAAAAAATATATATATATATATACAGAAACGTGTAACAAAACATAAACACATTTCCCTAACATTAGTTATTTGTAGTTATTTATGAGTCCTCACTAAAATAATGATAATGCAGTTTAAAAATAAACCTGTTTTATTGCACAACAGAATAGAGGAACATCAAAATATATTAAAGTTCTGATAAATAAAATGTATAAAAATACAAACTTAAGATATGAAACTTAAAGTGTTGACGTAGAGCGCCCTCTGGTGGACAAACTATGCAACGCCAACACTCACAACATGGTTGAAGGGGGTTTCATCCGTTTTTTTATTTTATTTTTTAAATATTCATTTATCAGCCATTATAAATGCCAATACTGATAGTTTGGAAAATGCCTAATATCGGCTGATAATATCGGCCTGCTGACTTATCTGTCGGGCTCTAAAACAATACAGCAAAAATCTCTTAACGGCTGACAAAATGTTATCGCCCATTTGGTAATCACATCTACATGACTACTGGCTATTTATCAAACTGTTGTGTGTGTTGAGTATCTCCTGAAGGCACCAATCAATTCATCTGTGTATTATTTTTCAATCATTCCACCAATTGTTCAGTCCATCAAATGTCAGAAAATAACAACAGTCCAACGATTGTCAGGTTACAATAACATAAAACAGAGAAAAGCAGAAAGTCTTCACATTGGTGAAATAAAGGAGTTGTATCTCAAATGTGTTGTCAGTTCATTTTCTGCCTTTCACTAATCCAGATGTTGTCAGACTGTGGAATTAAAGTTTAATCATGCTAACAAAAGCATTTAGATCAAGATTAAATTTAGCGAGATTTACCAAAACAGCAGAAGAACGTGTAAAGTAGTTGAAAGTTTTTGTGACAGTGAAGTAATGCTCATAAAATTCAAACAAGAGATTTCAAAGTTTTGCGTCTCACAATTAATTAATTAATTAATTAATCATTAATTTACTTTTTGCATAAGTTTCTTTGTGCAAAGGGGGAAAGAAAATACAATTTATGATCCTGATTATCTTATTTCAATAAAACAACATTAACATAAAACTCATTCTTTTGCTCATAGTGTTAATAGATGAGAAATATAATGGAGGTTTTGAGAGGATAAAAAGCATGATATTGTTTTGCTTCCAAAGGAGGAAAGAGCATCAGTGTGAAATTTCCAAAATATCATCAGATCTTGAGGTATTTGGTCCAAAAAAGTAGTGAAGTTTGAAGTTCAATGTAAAATGCCCACATTCATACAGTAAAGAAAAAAATGGAAACACCAGACATCATCAACAAGCTGTATTTGGTTCATCTTGCAGTCTAGACTTCTCATAAATGGTTGCCCTCAGAGACCACAGTATTCTCTGTTGATGCTGAATGTTAAATAGGTGCAGTAAATTGCAGTGTGTGTGAGAGCCAAACAGTCTCCGCTGGCACGGCGCTCTGCTGAGTGAAATCATTTTGTTTTTTCCCCCCGGTAGCACAGTCTGCCTGAAACAAGTGTCTCAGTGTTTTCTGTCACTTCCTGTTTTTGGTTTGCTGGGTACTTGCTAGACCTGGCCACTTCCTCCTCTGAACCTTTATCTTTACACAGAAATCAACTCATGCTGCAGATAAGCAATTGTGAAACTAAAACCTCAGATTAGCACAGCACGAAGTGCACGTTATGTGATCATAGAAGCTCAGAACAAAGTCCCTTTCACACATGCACTGCAACCCTGGATCTATCAAGACATTACCCGGAGAACGCAAATGTCAAATCAGTTGAACCGGACATTAAACAGGCTTCACTCTGCCACGTCCTTGTTAAAATGGCTGTGTAATGTCCGATTGAGCCCATGTGTGAATAGTAAGATTGGGCATCAAGAACCGGTTCCAATGGAATTGTTTCTTGTTTGGAATCTGATAAATCGGTTCCAAATTTAACACACGGTTGTTTTGGTTTCGATGGCGGCCACCGCACAGTTATGGCGTTTTTCCATTACATGGTACCTGCTCGACTCACCTCGACACACTGTGCGTCCGTTTTCCACTGCAGATTTTAGTACCGCCTCAGCGTGGCTGGTTGTCATAGCGGCGCCACAGTAAACTGCCGTGACCTAACGTAACACACACACACAGAAGGTGTGTTGTTGTTGCCAGAAGACACATTTTGTTTCAAAAAGAAGCTGGAGGCAGCAAAAACAACGGTTTTACGTCACCTTTTGGTATCGCCTCAGCTCGCTTGGAACCTCGACTGAGGTGGTACTAAAAAAAGTACCTGTTAGCAGGTACCAGGTACTTTTTTTCATAATGGAAAACCAAAAAAGGCGAGTAGAGTCGAGGCGAGTCGAGCAGGCGCTCTGAGGGGTGGCTTTATTTTACGTTGAAAGAGACTGGTAAAACTGTAAATCACCATTGAATAAAAACAAAATGTTCCTCTTATCTGTGAATTAAGCACGTGACCCGTTTCTACTCCATCCCTCGAAGAATCGGAATCAATAAGAATCGGAATCAAAAAGGAAAAATCGGAATTGAAATCAGAATTGTTTAAATCAAAACTATACCCAACCCTAGTGAATAGTAGGGCTGGGTATCGGGCAAAAAAAATTTAGATACCGGTTCCTGAACGATACTTTTTTTTTTTTCGATACCAATTTTACAAAATCCATTTTAACAAAAACAAATTACAGCATTACACATTACAGCACAAATCTTTTAAATTATTTTTCAGCTCCTACTATGCGAGCCATCTCTGTGCGTAACGTAGAGTTTTTCCTGCATGTCTCTACGACGTGTATTCGGTCGAATTCGGTACCCAGCACTAGTGAGTAGAGCAGGTCATTGTCCGGAGCATTCACACCGAGCGAGTGGGCGTGTAGATGACGTTTATATCACATGGCTGGCCCGAAACTGAAAGAATACAAAAATCCGAGGGCGAAAAAGAAGAAGAGACGCCGGAATCGTCAGACAAATTCAAGGAACAGGCAAGAGACTCGGTTGTTAAGGACCAAATTAAGAACTGGCTACGTGGTTGCGGTGTAATCTGCATCATGTCCTGCCTCCTGCACTCTCTACCCAGGAGCCATCCCATCTAAATCAAACAGAGCATTTACAGGAAGTGAGAACGCTTCTGACACGGACAATCTCCTGTTGTGTGCTACAGGGGCAACTTCGGACATTCACCTTGCATCAGAAAACTTCCGCATAACAGAATAAAAACTATACATTTTGTGCAAACACATATCATTCCAACAGCACTCCAAACTCTTTGCCCTGCAATAAAAAAAAAAACCCGGAATATGTCAAAGTTACATCCCAGAGCTCACCTCATAGAAATCTCAGGGCAGAGAGGGAAAAAAATTAAACCAACATGCTTAAACTCCTGACACAAATTACCCAACATCCCGTAAAGGCCGCTTTCTCCCAACAGATGGAAACCAATTAGCCACCTGACTCCCAGGAAACACTTGGGCAACCGTGTGAAGCCAAGATGCAAATGAAGCAGAGGGAAAGGTGGAAGCGGCCTGCCAAGTGTCTGGGGAGAGGAGAAATTAATGGAGGTGACAGCGGGAAAATGAAAAGTAGAATAAAGTGGGAAATGATGTATGCAGGGGGCACAGAGCTGGACTGAAGGTCTCCAGAGAGGTTACAGAAACAACCAGCCAGAGGCAGAAATATCTGTTGATGGAGAACGTCGACTAATCCTGCAGGCGGTGAATCCTCCATCAGCTGACATCAACATCAGCTTGACATAGTCGAGCAGAGGCTAACATGAAATCATTGATCTAGTTAATGAACATCTTGTCATATTTTTTTTAAGTGATGCATGGATTAGGCCAGAGGCTGCTATCACTGCAGAACATCACAACTTTCAATCAATTCTTGAGGGTAAAGCTGGCTAACCCAGCTGTGCTCCAGCCTACCTAGTCTGCTTTTTTCTTCAGGTCAAAAGTATGTTTCCCTGGGTCACGCAAGTTGAAATCACCCACCTACAGCACTGATGTCATACTCCTTGAAATGTACGCCCTCACATTTGTGGACAGACATATTTTCTTGACTTCAATTTCAGACATTGATGCCTCCACAGTGGCTGAATATATTTTTACCATTCAAACTTCATTTTAAACATCCACAACCCTTTGTTTCTTTTGCAATTTTAACTGAAGATAGCCCTTACCAAACTCTGACAACGAGGACCCTGGGAACATAGGACATAGGAATGACCCCCTCGTAATTTACTACTTTATTCAAGCACCATAATTAGCAAGCTATAGAAGCATGGCTCCAATATCAGTCGTGTTGTTATAACTTTGCTAGTCTCGCATTATCAGACCTTCCTCCACAGCTCTGTGGAGGAAGGTCTGGATAATCCACACAACATTACGGCATGGGAGAAAAACGTGCTCTGGTTTATTGGCCTGTCTTTAAACCAATCACAATCATGGGCGCCTGGATAACTCACCTGGTAGAGCAGGCGCTCATAGATGTTTACTCCTCGACCCAGCGGCCAAGAGTTCGACTCCGACCTGCGGCCCTTTGCTGCATGTCATTCCCCCCTTTCAAATCTTCAGCTGTCCTGTCAAATTAAAGGCCCAAAAAATATTCTTAAAAAAAAAAAAAATTAAAAAAAAAAACACTAAGCGCACTAATCACCAGACGGAGCCATGGTGCCTCTGCAAAATGGTCTCGGGGGAACGGTGTGCGGTCAAAAGTAGTTTTAGTCATGCAACAGAAAACTCAGATTGGACAGATAGTCTAGCTAGCTGTCTGGATTTACCCTGCAGAGATCTGAGGAGCAGTTAACCAGAGTCCTCAGAAATCCACCGGAGGTTAGAACGCCAACACAAAGAAAGAGGAAGGTAACGGACATCAGGCCGAAAAGAGGGACATCCTGCGGAATTTCCGGCGGCAACGCAGCAATCCTGGAAGTGGAACGTCGTGGATATACACTATACCTTTGGTGATCCCTTCACTTTTAACTACCCCCACCGTCAGGGCACAATGTAAATTTGTCCAAAACTTTTGGTTTAACAACTAATATTTGCAAAACTAATGACAATCCCATCAGCTGTACTTTAAATTACATGTTAGCAAAAAACCTTACACACACACTAAGACGGTGAACATGGTAAACATACCTGCGAAATATCAGCATGTGGGCTTTCTCATTGAGAGCATGTTAGCATGCTGACGTTAGCATTTAACTAGTACAGCATCACAGAGCTGCTGGCATGGCTGTAAACTTTTAGTCTTGTTTGACACATTTGTGCAGAATTTTTTTTTATTAGAATCAGGAATCATCCCTAAGCTTATAAAGAAAAACTAATTTATAGGTTTGGCCAAATCACTCAGCCTTACATGACACCATTCCAACTTATTTGAAAGCACGATGATCACCAAAATAGTTTTTGCAACGGCAAAATGTCAAGTATGATCCAAAACCTGCGAGGGACTAAAGAAACAAGGTGCCTGTTTAAATTTGATACGGAATAAAGCTGCAACCTCTTGGATGCTAAACTGCCAGCATCACATTTGAAATATATCACACCCCTCCAAAAGGAAGAGTAAGAGAGAGAAAAGGCTGGAATAAGATGCCAGGACAAGTTAAACTGTTAAGGACAAATCCAAAGCTGTGAACGTGTCTAGAGCTCCGTGCCTCAGCAAATTCAAAGCAATGTTTACCTTCATTCCCTCAGATTGCTCGCACAAGGTAGCAGGCTGCTGGATAGAGTAAATATTGGTTAAGTGTAGGCGATATAAGGTGACATATTCCCCCAGATATTTAGTCGCACTGGCTGCATAATCTTTATAATGTGGGGTTCTTCCAAGAGACTGCACGGAAATAAAAACAGGTATATTACTGTTCTTTGAAAATATGTGCTATTAATTTGAAATCTTATTCTGCTACTGCTGGGCAAAAGAAAAGTCACTTTAACAACACCATAGTAGATGAACAGGTTGATTAAACAGACAAAGAGAGTGGACAAATATATATTGTAATTTAACACATTTTGAAGGAAACAATGATCAAATTGGGTACTTTTTCTTATCTATCCATCCATACTCTATCCATCTTAATCTGTTATTTCTAACAACATAGGTTATATAACCTAAAAGTATATGGACATTCGGACATTAAACCCATATGTGATTGTTGAGCATCTAATTCCAGCCTCCACTCTTCTGGTTGCAGGCTTTCCTCCAGGTGTTGAACCAGGCTGCAGGGATTGACTCCCATTCAGCCACAAGAGCATTACTGGGGTTCAACACTGATGTTGAAGATCAAGTCTGACTCACAGTCGGCGTTCCAGTTCATCCCAAAAGGTGTTAGATCATGGCGTTGAGGCCAGTCCACGTTCTTCCACAACAAATGGGGAAAAACACTTCTTTATGGAGCTGGCTTTGTGCACGGATGCATCGTCATGTTGAAAAAGGAAAGCGACAAACACAAACTGTTTCCACAAAGTTGTTGGAAGCACACTATCGTCGAAAATATCATTGTATGCTGTAGCATTAAGACTTCTCTTCATTGGAAAAACAGCCTTAGGCCTGAAGTACATACTGTCCACAAAATGTTAAGCCATATAGAGCATCTTATCTCATTCGTGCTGAGGGTTATGAGGGCGTTGGAGCCTTTTCTAGCAATGTTCAAAATGGCCTTAAGATAGGGAGAGTCAACAAAATCTAACATCCTAACCTTCAAAATGATTGGATTTTTTTTGCAGGGCTGTCTTACTTTCTACATGCAATCATGATATTTTGACCACACCTGTATATTCCCCACATATAAGGGTGCTCCGATTGATCGGTCACCGATCAAAATCGGCCGATAATGGCTGTAAATAGTTTGATCGGTGGTCTCCATAAAAATCCTGATCGGAGCACCCTTACCCACATACAAATAAAAGTGCTCCATAGTTTTACATTAGTCCAGTTCCTTATCTTGTTCCAACAACTTGAGCATTTTAAACTGACTGATGCAATTGATTAACTGAGATAACCGTTTTCTCAGCAGCAAGCAGCTCCGGCTTGTTTGCTCTTTCTCACGTTGTTCTGCATTTTTATTTAAAACAAGAGCACAGTGTTTTAGTGAAATGCCTCAGCAGCTTTTGAATTACTGTGAGCGCTAATCTATGAGAGCTTTAATAGAACACTTGAAAACGATGCCATTTGGAAAACGTGAGACCAAGAATTAAGATCGATAGCAGACATAACAGGTTTTCTGGGTGAAATCCAGCTTCTTCTTTGTGTTTCTAATCTCAAACTGTATAAACACACTAATAGGGCCAGTCAAATCCATCACGTTTGACTGAAAGAGTGCAATCAGATTTGTTTGGATTGCCCGTCTCTGCCAAGTTCTCTAACCTGGCAGGTTGACAGGTTAACACAACCCTGTCCAACGAACAAGCAGCCTATGAATTCATATGACTTGTGTTTAGAGGATGGAATCAGATGGTATGAAAGAGCAAAAATAAGCAAAAAGCAAAAATGCAGGAATGTAAACCTTCGTACAATAGTTTGATCCAAAGAATATAAAGTGATGTGCACGGGCGTAGCACAAAATTCTGGGCCCTGTAGAAAAGCACTCACTACGGGCCCCTGCCCACATCCACAGCTATTCATTCTTGCATCTTGTTGGGCCCTCCTCATAGGGCTGGACAACGTATCAATACTATATCGATATCGTGATATGAAACTAGATATCGTCTTAGAATTTGGATATTGTTATATCGTGAAATGCGTTGTCTTTCCTGGTTTTACGAGCTGCATTACAATAAAATTGTCATTTTGTGAACTTACCAGCCTGTTCTAGCTGATCTATTATTTGCCTTTACCCACATAGTCATTAATTCCACATTACTGATGATTATATATAAAAAAAATTGGACTTATGAGGCATAGATTAATGAAAACAATCGTCAAAATTGATGCATCACATGCTGTGAAATCCTGAATTTTAGTATAGGTTAAGCTACAAAAAAAAAAACTTTATTCTACATTTCCCATAATGCAACTGACCAGCATCTTTCGCTAGACCCTCCATGTCTGGTTAACGTCCACGCCATTCAAACGCAATGCCCTTTTTTATTACAAATTTTCCAAGCTGAAGTCAAGATAACACAAACACAGACCGAGTAGTACTCCACAAGACAAGTCATTTGAACTTGATGCCCCTTTTAAATGAGTCCTGTCACAATCTAGTCTTAATACCTCCATTTCGTCATATTGTGTTTCTATGTTGAACCTCCCTAAATTGATTTGTGTTAAGTAAAAATATCTCACAATAAACTGGTAGTCAGGAGGTGACCCAGCAAGAACCAATACATTGAGCAAGAGTAGAAGTAACTAGGGAGAAAATATGGGATCAGTAGCTAGTTTGTGCAATCAGGTCAATCCGGCCATCGTCACAATCTTCAAATTCCAACACACACATATCAAATTCAGTTAGTCAATAGTTGTCAATATAAGTTGCTTTCAAACAGCTGTAAGCACACGTAGGCTACAATGCACTCAAATAGCCCGCTTGTCATCTTCTGCATGTTGTCATCAGTGTAAAATGCATTCACACAAAAATGCAGGAAATGGTTTTAAAGGCAAGAAGGAAACAGCTAACAAAGCAGTGAGGGTCTACTGTGTGCAGAAGAAGAAATCAAACTGGCATAAACTCTCATTCTAACACAGTAATCCTGCAGGCAATTAAGTTAGCCGAGAATTAAGTGAGAGTTGACACATCCTAAATATTGGATGAAGTCCAGCAGCAGCAGCAGCAAATCAGGCAAAAGAAAAGCAGAGGGATTACAAATTGTTTTCAAATCCATGGAGGAAGACGAAGATTTATATACAAATGTAATGAGCAAAAGAAGAATGCAGCGTTTACAGTCCAAACTTTAAATTTAGATAACTGGAAACCCTCCTCATCTGACCCCTTATTTTTTGCATTTTACAAAACTGAAACAACAAGCTCTTGGATGGCCTGGGGCATCAGCTGCATGGAGCGCTTATCAATTCGAAAACATTCTGCATTTTAAAACCTACCAGAGAGAGAGAGGATACAAGCTACTTAGAATTGCATTATCACCTTTCACTTCCCACTCCAGGAGCTGGGAGACAGGAAAGATGTTTTTTGATGAATAAAACTTAAAATGTTGCACTAAAAAACAGATTATGGTGGAAGGTGCACTACAACTATCTCCAAACCACACAAAAAAACACAGATTCCTGTCGATAGGAATGCAGTAGTATAAAAAAGGTAAATCTAAAACTTTGTTGGTTTTTAAACCAATCACTGACACAATGGGGGGGCAATGACATCAGACCCCCCAACTGTAAGCTGTCTGTGAAGGTACGGGAATTCAGATACCAACACAAAGGACGTCTGATAGTGAAGCAACAAAGGAACATATTGAGTGAGGTAAAGCACTAACAGTGTCTCTGGACCATTGTAAAGAATTTTGAAGCTACAGTATTGACGTCAGGAAAGAAATTTGTGGGAATAAAACTACATAAAATGTCTCAAGTTCATTAAACAAACAGCATGAAAAGCAGCGTTTATCGCATTCTTATTCCAATAAATCAATGCTACAATCACCAATAAATGCTACAATCATGCATGCTGTGTTACATGACTGACTGAACACAATGCATACGCAGAAGTGTGCAGACAAAGACCAAACTACAGGGATGCAGCTCCCACCTTTCACGGCCAAACAAAGCAAAATCCTCGCATCGGAAACAACTTTGTTGTGTTTCATCAACGCTCCGTCAGCCAGACTCCATACAAGAAATCCTCATTTTAAAGACGGTGGGGAAATGTAGAACTCACCTTTGTTAAGTTCCTCTTTCGGATAACAGCAGCGGTCCTCCCCTGTCTGTCTGCCAGTGGGTGTCTGCTCTCCTCCGCTCCTCCGTGGATTTAATCGGGGCAGCAGCAGCGGTTGCGAAATTGTTGATGCGCGCTTCGCCCTGTTCAGTGGGCGGCGTGGCTGCTGCTGCTTTCTTCCTATGTTTCAAACCAAAGCGAAAACACAGAAAAGCCCTCCCACTCCCTCCGCTCAGCCTCTCTCTGAAAGCGGATACGCCCTCTCACTGTAGGAGCTTTAAAAAATGAACACACATTACAGGCTTCAGGTGACAAGCTGAGAAGAAAAAAACCGTGTCGCCGCAGGCTGGGGGTGTGAAGTGATGTGAGTCTGGCCGCCGGTGAGCAGCCCGTGCCCGGCAGCCAGGAGTCCTGCTGCACCGCTGCGCTCCGCTGGCTTTGGATGGCTCTCACTGCACTGCAAAAAATATCCACCCCGACATGCTTGTGTAGTCTCTGACACAGTTTTAAAGTCTTGTCACAGAGGAGCACAGTGTGCCATGCACATGTGAGGCCCAGGTGCCCTAATTCCCCCTCCAGTTCTCCCAATCCCTGTAGTTGCCCAAAATGTCCCTATGATTACCCAAGTGCCACTGTTGTCACTTCTTTCTTGTTCCTACAATGCCCTTGTAGTTGGTCCAAGTGTCCACCAATATGTGCCTTTCCTGTCACCCAGTTGCCACTCCGGTTAGGCCAAGTGTCCCTAGAAGACCGGGTTGGTTGTCACACGGGTTGGTTGTCACACTGCTCATTACAGCTACACTAGAGGCCACTGTGACAATTTATTTGATATTAAACAGTTAGCCTGTCATCCTGTCCCTGTGATGGGGGTTTGTTGTCACAATGTTTCAGAGTGTGTTTGATGGTTAATTACTTCTTGGTACAATAAGTTGTGACAAATGGATACCTATTTCAAAGCAAGGCCTTAAGCTTTCCTTTAATGTAGGGATGACTATTGAAATATGTTTAAATGATTAGCAATTCACACAAGAGTAAAAAGTGTAACAACCAACCCGGTCTCCCCTACCCAGGTCATCCCTTTTCATCGGCCCACATGCCCTACTGGTTCCCCAACCCTAACCCTAAATGGCCTTGTGGTCACCCAAGTGCCTAGGCCCCTCTGACTGGTCCATTTCCCCCTTTCATCTAATGAGTGCCTTTCCTGTCACCCAGTTGCCCCTCTGGTTAGCCCAACTGCCCCCATGGTCACTGAAGTGTGTTTTCTGTTGCTAAAATGCCACTCTAGCACAATCAGCCATTTTGATCAGCCCTCTGCTCGGCCTAAATGCCCCTTTGTTTACCTAAGTGCCTTTCTTGTTTACTAAATGCCTTTCTGGTTAGCTCTGACCTTAGCACAAAGTCTTTACTGTATCATATCAAATATTTTGACCTTCCTCTGGGCTTGCCCTTATAGGGAGGCAAAGGTAAAAAAAAATAAAAGTATGAGAACCCCATAAATATAGGACCCTTTTTAATTCAACCTCCACATGTAAAAGGTTACACCAAGCCAATATAAGAGCCCTATATGACAAGTACACATATCTATAAAACAAATCTCCTGGCCTGGGAGCCTGAGGGGTTCTGTGCAGTAGCAGCTGTTCCTAGGACTGCGCTCTCCTGGACAGACATCTCAGATGTTGTTCCTGGAACTTGCCAGAGCCACTTGTCCCAGTTACAGCCCCGAGTGCTCCGATTACCACTGGAACCACTGTTGCCTTCACCCCCACAATGTCTGGTTGGTTAGCAATCGCCATTGTCTGGATCTGTTGCTCTGCCATATATATCATAGTAAATACAGATATTTTACATTTTAAACAAACACACACAAAAATAAAGGTTTATACTTGACCTTGGAAAAATCTTTAAACCACCAGACCCCGGTCTCAAGAAAATGTTATATTTTTCTTTGTGGGATTTTGTCTGTTTGTGGGATCGTGTTGTGTCTCTTTTTGGTCATTTTTGTTTTCTTTGGGGTTGTTTTGGCATCCCATTATAGTCGGTGTGTGTCCCTTTGTGGTAGTTTTGTGTCTCTTGTTCACATCATTTTGGACGGTTATTATCACCTATATCTGTGTGTAAAATGTTGGAAAAAGCTAGAGCAGATAATCAATAAATAAGATTAGCAAGTTTTGTCTTTAAGCTTTTTTAAAGAAGTCCAACTACAATTATTAGATCTGAGAAAAGTCTTTTAGTTACATTCATTTGGCTTAGATGCTGCCCAAAACGGTTCGGGGGCTGCACCTAAACCTTATAACTTAAACTGATATAGATGTTTTTAGGTGGTCCTTTTTTTAAAGTGGCCCCGTCCACAGCAGTACGTGGCTTAGCTTCCGTGCCGGTGTTGTGTCCAAATCTGTTCCCCCATCAGACGGTCAGAAGTTTCCTTCCCATGACTATAGTTTCCTTCCCGTAGCGCCCTTCTCAGTGGTTAGGGCTCAGGTTAGGTTATGGTAAGGTGTAGCATAGTCTATATCTACGACGTTCCACCTCCGGGATTGGTCGGTTGCCGCCAGAAAAATGTCACTCTTTGCGGCCGATGTCCGTCACCTTCCGCTCTCTTTGTGTTGGCATTTTAAACTCTGTTGGATTTGTGAGGACTCTGGTTAACTGCTCCTCAGATCTCTGCAGGGTAAATCCAGACAGCTAGCTAGACTATCTGTCCAATCGGAGTTTTCTGTTACACGACTAAAACAACCTTTGAATTTACACGTTCCACCAAAACAAGTTCCTTCCCAAAGCTGATTTGCAGCGGCACCGGGTCTCCGTCTGGCGCTTAGCGCCGCCAAAGACGGTTGTGATTGGTTTAAAGAAATGACAATAAACCAGAGCACGGTTTTCTCCCATCCCGGAATGCTGTGTCGACTAACCAGACCCTCCTTCGCAGCTCTGTGGAGGAAGGTTTGGCAAAGCGAGACTAGGCGTAGCATGACACCGGCCCTCCTGCCTGCTTCTCCAAACTGGGGGCGTGCCGACCGCCATCTACTGCCAATACACTGACTATGTGGATAAGTTCCACTTCAAAAGACCAGAACTATCCCTTTGATAACCTTTTACAGTTGATATTTTTTGCAGCGTGTGACTGCTCAGACAGCTTTCTGAAGAAAAGTGTTTTGTCTGTGATAAGTCAGGACAGACATACTTTTTAGTCTTGATGTGTATGAACCCTTTAAAACGTAAAGCACTCCGAATAAAATCTAATGTAAAATAAAAGGATGCTATTTAATTTAATAGACCAGACAAGATTACAATATTGCTATAGTCCTCAAAGAAGAAGAAAAATACCAAAATGTATGATAAAGTCAGTATCAATTCTCTATTGAGCACCACAGATACTGTTCCTCTGAGAGCATTACACTGGAACGATCTTCTGTCGGTGAAGGAGCTCTCAATTGCACTAAAATAATGTCAGCGCCATCAGACTGAACACTATAATTAAATATGGTGACCAGAGTATAATTAAAAGTAGTAGCAATTACATTTCTCAGGAAAACAACTGAGATGTATGCAGCGATGGCTCACATTTGTTGGGTTAAATTATTAAAGGGAACCCTCAGGATGCATTTAACAAGATGCTATATTTATATATTTGTGTGTGTTTTTGAATATCTTAGAAGCCACCTGGTCTGCAGGCCTGAGCCTCGTTCCCTCTGGAGTTCACTGAAAGTTTGAAAACAGTCTTTGATATATTTTTCTTTAATTATGGAGGATAATGAATTTAAATGTGTTATGTATCAAGGCTCCAAAATGGCAACCCATCCCTGGAGCCCGAAAATGCCTTGTACTGCTTCAGGCTCCTGGGGAGTTTGGGGAAAATCTTAAACAAGATGGAGTTAATGGAAATAGATAGGCCTCTGAAATGCTAATGTTGACTTTTGGTGCCTAAATCTGGCTGAAGCCCACGGGACACACGGCGCTGCAGAGGCCCACTGCTTCAAACACAACCCTTTTCCAGGGGGGATTAAAGCTAACCTTTTAGCTTACCCTCAGATAAATGCTGTACATGTTGTTCCTCTGTCATAAACAAATTGCTGTACAGAAACCAACAAATTGTGCTTCGGAGATCAATCGCACAGAACACAACAACAAAAAAACATTCACTTAATTCTGTCGGAGAGCAGCGAAGCTTCACTCTGCCTCAATTTCTCATCCTTTGTTTCACAAAGAATTATATGAAGCGTGAGTTGTGCTCTTCATCGCCATCCATATTCTCTCCGTCCGCCCACGTGTAGCCATGCCTCTGGCAATTAATTAAAGGAACCACATGCACCGCTCAGCCGGCTTGTCAGGCCTGCCAGTCATCAGCGCGGCGTGACAATGATCTGACCATCACCGGCTTAATTGGCATTCGGAGAACATTTCTCTCCCCTCCTCACTGTAGGCTAAATAAACACACAGGCAGACAGGATGCAACCTTCAGTCCTTGTTTATCTTGATCAATAACCCTGCAACACCACATCTGACAGCTACAGGAGCATGTTGTAACCTCTGTGTTATGTTGTCAGTGCCTATTGACTCACACAATTACAGATTCACAACAGAGTAGCTGCCGAGAACTACAAACTTCTTCTGAAGGGACAGTTTAAAAGTTTAAGTAATATTTTAGATTTAACCCAGAGTGGGTGACACAGTGTTTGTCTTGTTTTCTACCCCTGCATGCAGTTTGAAGGTATGTGGACTGAATTGAAATAAAGTTGCAGTGTGATCCATAACAGCTTCAGGTAGACTCTGGGATAGCTTTAGGGTGCTTTCTATTCCATCCGATTCCTTGTTTCTCCGTCCTCCAGCCCGTGATCCAGATTTTGACCATGGAGGATGTTCCAGTGTGAGTGTGAGCCCCCACCAATGTGGTGCATGCATAAATAAATATGTGGAATACGTACAAATTACAGTGTATTACTTTTAATAGCTATATCTACGAATGGTTCATGAGAACAGCCTGCTAACGTACATAGCGTTAATTAAGTACGTAATTTACGTAACAAAAGCAAGTCAACGTTGACTTTTGCTTTCACGCGGGACACAAACAGCGGTCTGTGTTTGTTTGACCCATCCATTCACCTCGACCATCTCCCTATATGCGGACGATGTTACTCTTTATACTACTTCGTCTGACATCCTTCTTAGAGGCAGCCCTGCACGCCATGGTTCATGATTATATACAAATTAGACTTTTCGTAGGTATAAATACGAACAGTGAATGAGAACAGCCTTAGTCACTACATACTGGTATCTCAGCTAGGCATGTTGAATGTTATTATTTCTAGGACGTCAGGCTATTCTATGGCATGTGGGTGGTTCTGTACATGCTGTAGGACAACTTACATGAAAGAAAAAAGTTTCTTTTTGTTTCTGCCTGTTTTCCACCCACCTCTGATTTTGTATCTGGATATGAATGAACAGTGCTGACAAAAAAATGTTCCTTTCCTGTCGGAAGAAAAAACAAGCTGTGTTCCTATTATTAGTGTTTGTCTTGAATCTGTGCTCTAAAATATTGTATCTTGTGTCTCACAACGTATCTCCTATTATCAATGTGTCTGTCTCATGTTAGCTCCTTTATCTTCACATTCTCCCAAGCTGTGATGCACCAGAGAACCTAGAAATTGTGCTATTCCCTAAAACCAAACATATTTCGTAGATTATCAATATATTCAAGTTATCCGCCTGCCATCTGAGCATACGAACGAATAAATATACTTATTTGTTTGTTTACACACATGTATGTGAGCAGACAAAGTCAGACAGTGCGCATCCTATCAATCACAGGGTGAAGGCCTTCTCCAGCCAATAACCTGGACCGGTGACGAATGCACCACAACGACGGCTGCGGTTGCCTTTTTCCTCCCTTGATGCACTCCCCCTTATTGCCTGGTATGAATGAGTGATAAAAAAAAACACACAGAGCACTTACATTCCTGAAGAATTAGGTCAGCCGTCGAACAGAGCAAAGACTACAAATGGGTCGGAGGCGCTGAGATGAAAGCCGGCGCACTTCTGTGGAACATTTTCCCTGCGCCTGTCGACTCCATCACAAAACATCAACCACCTGGTGCCACTTCAGGCTAGAATGAGAGTAATTAGGGGTTTCTTCTTCTTCTTTTTTTGCACAATTTGAAGCATCAGAGCCGAGTGTGTGACTGTTGTGTAATTGTGTTTGTGAGCACAGACGGCACAAAGATAAATTCCTCAAGCGTGCAGTGTTTTCATCGAGCAAATAAAGGTGATTGGGATGTTTTTTCTCCTGTAGGGATCAGACTCTTCAAAATATGCAACATCCCCATCTCACCCATCACATCTACCTCCCCCTTTTCCCCCATTATATAGTGTTTCCTGTGCTTCCATGGGAGTTTCTAATTGCCTATTGTACTTGCTGCTCGGCTGTCTGGGTGATGTGCAGTGACAAGCTACATCCTCAAAAAAAAGTGATGTACTCCCGGGGTTCACCACGAAAGAGCTTTATCTGTATCTCACATGATTTCTCTCCCACACAAATCTCTCACACCCCCCCCCCCCCTCCCCTCCCACCCCCCACCCCCCACATCATGTCTCTTGTAATTCTAAAGTATGTATGTCAAGTGGAAGTGTAATGTATGTCGACTGGAAAGTGAGCGTGCATGCTTTGTTTCCAGGGAAACCAGCGTGAAAGAAAAGTTGAGCAGTTTGTTCAGAAGTTGTGTTAAGAAGCTGTGAGCCGCTTCTGCTTCCACTCAGATGAGTTTGGGAAGTCTGGAAGAGACAGACAAAAGAGTGTGGGAGAAGCTCTCTATTATCTCTCAGGCTGTTCTCATAAAACATTTGTACATATACGAAAAGTAATACACTGTAATTCCCTGTACTAGTACAGTGCCCGTTCAAAATGTGCCTGTTTGGAACGGGCCGAGTGCTTGGCCCTTGATGTATGGCTTCTTGCAGCAAAGCTGTTAATATGCAACTCCACTGTATAGCCTACTGATTGATTGACTGACTTACAGTGTACTTCAGCTTCAGAGGGAAACATTGTAGGCCCTACTGCTACATTTATCTGACAGAGAACATCGCAAATTCAGAATTTTATCACAGAATATCTCAATTAAAATTAAAATGGAGTAATCAGACAGTTGCCTCATGTACTCATGGCAGTGTGCCATCCACAGAGACGGAGTTGGCTCTGGGATGTGAGAGTGTGTGTCTGTGTGAGAGAGAGAGAGAGAGAGAGAGAGAGAGAGAGAGAGGTGGAAGAAAATGTGGAAGGCAATGCAAATAAATAGTGTTTTTGTTCAACTACATTTTAGTGTCTTTTTCGTTGACGATATTGCATGTTGATATCGCCACAGTCAGCGTTTAATGACGGCGGTCCTGTCTCGTCTCGTCATTATTATCGTTAAGGAATTTAACACTTCAGCAGGGGTGTTAATTTCCAAACAGGCTTAGTAGCTTGGCGGTTAACGTTGAAGCAGAGATTTGATTTGCGGGTTTTTTGTTTTGTTTTGCCGACGGTTAATGTTAATAGTGTTATAAATTAGCAGCACACTTAAATCAACCGGACCAAGGGTGAGTCAGATGAAGACTGTCTTTGCCTGGTCTCGTATTGCCAGACCTATCCGCACAGCGCTGGGGGGGAAGCTCCGAGATTACATAAATGTTCTGCCGTCTGTTTAGAAGTGGTGACTTTACAGCTCACTGCATCTTAATACTACACAGTGTCTGGCTTTTGTTTGATATTTAGTGTCGGCAAAATGGCTTTTTATTGAGTTTCCGAAATTTTTTATTAAAATTTTTTATTTAACCTTTATTTATCCAGGTAAATCGATTGAGAACAAATTCTCATTTGCAACGACGACCTGTCACGTTCACAGTTCCACATTCATACCTGGAAGCTGCCCAGTCCAACCACAGTCTGACCTGCTGCCACTGGGCAGCTCCACTGGAGCCGTTGGAGGTTAAGGGCCTTGCTCAAGGGAACCTCAGTGGTGGTAATGACGGAGGGGCAAGAGCTGCTCTTTCACTTTCCCCACCCAGATTGAATCCTGTCAGTCTGGGGATTGAACCGACAACCTCCCCGTCATAAGCTTGCTTCTTTAACCTTTAGGCCACCACTGCCATTAATGCTGAGTGAATCTGAGCTGGGCTTTTTATTGGGTAGGGTAGACACAGAAGAGCTAGTCATGGTAGCGCCTTTTTCTCAACCTTTACCAGCACAACAGTTGCGATGTTCCTGTCAGCTGTACAGAGCGTGTCAACAGCCTGCTGCATGTGACGTCTTTTGTGCTGTAGGTTTTGTTGTTGTTTTTCCTTAACCTTTATTGTTCGGCTGTTTAGTTTTATTCACAGTTTTTTAACATCTAATATCCAATGCTGACCAAACTGCTCCTAATGCATCGAGTTCCCAGGAAACCAAGTGTGAAGTAGATTGGATGAACGGTTCATGAGATATTTCAAAGACAGACCACACACTCTCTCTCTCTCACACACACACACACACACACACACACACACACACACACAAACATACAGAGGCTTCTCGATTTATTAGATAGATTCCATATATTTGTTATTGCATGCATCACATTGACTGCGGCTGTACAAGAGCGCAAAGATGCAACGGATGGGTCCTAAAACACAGGGCTTTCAATCGGGGAGTGGAGTTCTTGTCCCGGAAGAGGTTAAGGGGAAAACAAAAGACTTCCACCCAGGAAATGGGTGTTTGTGTCCCTGGAGTACTTCTCAAGGGGGCCGGTGTTTTAACCCAAACCGCAACCTTTCTTCTAATCTTAGCTAGACATTTTGGTGCCTAAACTTAACTGTCGTTGCTGCAGGACACTCACATTTTCATACGATATCGCACAAACCTGTTCATAAGAATGTGTTGTATGTATCTCTGCAGAAGGCTGTCAGGGATATTTTTGACTCAAGTCAAGTGCCGTTGATAACATGCAACATACTTTCTATGAAAAAGGACAGAGAGGTAAAGTCAGACAGCTGCACATTACAAAACAGTAAGTGTACAAAATCCACAAATTGTCCCAGTTCTCCAGTGGACTGAAATTAAACTCATCCGTTAAATTAGCATAATCAGTGACCCTCTGTCAGTGGCTCATCAGAGGGATCTGCTCCCTGCCAATTCCTCTCTGCCGCTGCCTCGGCCCGCAGACTGATAGGCCCCCGCAGGCCTGGCGCCAGGTTCAGCCACCATGATGAGAGGATATTTACATTTTAAGCATTTGGATGACGCACATATCGGGAGTGATTTACAGTCAGCAGGTCCTGAGGGCAGAGGCTGACCTTGTGTGGATCACTGCTCCTCTTTGTTTTATGATCAAAGCTGTGGCTGTGTGTGCGCACTGATGTTGTGTGTTCACTGGTATCAAGAGACGACCCCGAGTTTTCCGACAACAACATCCGTTTTAAACACTTTACCTCTGGAATGGTTTAATCAACCAGAGCACTAAGCCGGACTAGTGAACATATAGAAGCGTGGTGTGCAAAGTGCTACTCCCTGTTAGGCCGCGTTCAGACAGCATGCGTTGGCCGTCCGATGGTCCGGCAAAAATGCAGGTGTTTCTATCCATATTTGAATGGGGTTAGTGCGTTTAGGCTGCGGTGGGGTTTGCCGCAGGGGGGGGGGGGGGGGGTGACAATAAAAAAAACGTAGCGGGCCTGCGGCGAAAAGCTGAGACTGACTCAACTTTTGGAGAAACGCAACGCGACGTCACGCTGCGGTGGCCAATCATGTAACCGGCCGTTATTATGGAACCCATGCAACTTCTAGGAAAGGCCCGCCCTTCAATAGCATTCGCACACTACTATTGGCCAGGAGTCCATGCATATGCAAGGAAGAAGAGTAACCCGATTTGTTCAGGTCTTATCCCCTGACCAATCGGCTATCCTAACCTTAACCACTCGAGGTCAATGCCTAACCCAACCAATTGGGCTGCTTGATAGGGCGGTCCTTTCTGAGAAGTTGCACAGGATGAACATTTTATTTTCTGACTAACCTGCTGCCAGGACTTTCAGCCCTGCAAAGAAAAAAAAAAGGTACTTTCCACCACCTTCCATCACCTTCAGGAGGAGGATAAGAGGATGAAGAGCGATGTCGTACTAAATCATCACTTCTCGAAGAGAGCTGTGTGACCCTTTATAAGACTCTGCTGTAGATAATAGACGATACTGGTTGGTATAGTCAAGGGCGTAGGTTTTGTTTCAACATTATAACTGGGGGGTCTGGGGGTCCTCCCCCATAAAACTTTCAGCATCAAACACTTAATTTGCGGCATTGTGGTGAATTTTTGTGCCTTTTCTGCATCAATTTATGCTGCAATTACTATAATTAAGTATTCTCCTGTATTGTTCACTTTTGTAACCTTTACAAAAGGGGGGGGGGGGCATATTCCCTGCCTCCCCCTCCGTAATATAAGCCTATGGGTGTAGATTATATATTTTGACCGCAGTTCATCCATTAAGCACCCTTCATGCAAGTAGGAAACAAACATACGCACACACACACACACACACACACACACACACACACACACACACACACACACACACACACACACACACACACACAACAGGCTGAGAAGTGATAAGGCATCTGCTGACTCATCCCTCAACTGACTGTCGACTTCACTTCACTTCACACACCAATTGGCAAAGCTCCCCTGGCCCCCTTTTTTTTTATACCCCCAAATCATTTCTCTCCAAAAAGAAGGAAAGGGGTGCTGAGGACAATTCCTTCCTGCCTTCCTTCTGCCTCAACCGCTATCACCCAATCAAATCCCCCTTTCAACCTCGGCTCGATGAGGAGGAGATAGGAGTTAAGGTGACCTCGCTGTGAATGCGGCCAGAGAGGCTGTATAATTGGATACACTCTGACGTGAGATTGAGTTTATCGCAGGTAAACAAAAAAAAGAAAAAGAAAAGGGGCTCTGACTGCTGACTGACCGGCTCTGCTGGAGCCTCTGCTCCGAGATGGATGTTTGTGAATGAGAGTAATCACTTTACAGAAGTCAGAAGCTGAGATGGAGGCTCAGTTGATAGCAGATGGGGTTTTTCCCTGAGCCTCTTTATAAGGGCGTATGCTCTACCAGGGGCCCGTTTCAGGAAGGAGGTTTAACAAACTCTGAGTATAACCCTGAACTCCGAGTTGATTTACCCCGAGATGGGAAACGGGGAAAGGGGAAAGGCATTAGTTTTCCCTGGGAAGCGAACTCCGCTCTCTGGTTTGAAAGTCCTGTGTGTTAAAGGTGCCCTGCCACACAAAACAGTTTTTACTTGCATTTTTTTAATCTGTATGGCCCATATGTGTTTGTGTTATATGGTGAATGTGAAAATGAACTGCTGCCTCCTCTGTCAGCTCTAATCACTGAAAAGAAATAAGCGGAGAAATCAGGCCAATTACAAAAGCTGGTCAGTCTGACGTCATGTTGCCTGAGCTCATTACTATTCATGAGCTCGCCCATTTGCGCTGGGTAAAGGATGCTGATAGCCAGGCTCTGATTGGCTAGCTGTTAGCCAATCAGAGTCAAGCGGTTTTAGTGGAATATTAATGAGAACTGGCAGAAATGGAGTCTTCCTGCAGGCTTTCTATACCACGCTAGAATGGCTTGAAACAAGGTAACCAAGGTTACAGAGTCCATCCATGGTAGAACTTCAGACATTACCACAAAGTCATGAAATATGTGTGGCAGGGCACCTTTAACACCTACCGATCTACCCCGACCTCCTCACTATGCGGCCAGCCACGTTCCTATACAGCAGGAGTCAATGTGGTGTGCACAGCAAACAAAAAACTTGGAAATAATAGGACTTACAGTGTACATCTTTTCGTAAGTTTTCAAACGTATGGTTCATGAGAACAGGCTGGGATTCCAGGGAATTACAAATAAAACAGCCTGACCTTGTTTGATAATTCGTTAGCAGATCAAATGATCTGGGTCATATCGCCCAGTAACGTTCTCTCTGATGTCGTTGAAATCAGCAGGACGGCCATAACAGCTTCTTTGTCTTTGAAGCCGAGTTGAAATGACTCCGGGGGAGGTCAGGTCAAAACACACGCACACCTCGGCGAATCTGAAGCTGGCGAGGTGCAAATGAGTTACCAAATCTTTTTGAAGTTGGAATATTAACATAACAGATGAATAAAATATATCTCATAAATTTGCAATCTGTATCCGTCTGTGCATAGGTGTGGGGTGCAGGGCATATGTCTTCCCTCCCACACACATTTAGAAGAGGTAGATTTTGTCCCCCCCGGTTATATTGTGTATCCCCAATGTTGAAAACTAACCTACGCCCTTGCATCTGTAGCTGAGTTATTTTTTGATGATGTTTCAGTGTGCAGCATTTGGCCATGACGCAGGAGGATTTTAGCGCTACTTAGCCAAATATACATTTTGGTTTACTTACTTACTTAGTCAAGTACTTTTTACTCCACTACATTCCTATGACAGCTTTAGTTACTTTTTTGACAGTTTTTCCTTCCCTGCCTGTCGAGTGTAAACCACGTATCTCCAGATGTGTTGATGTTGAATGTTAGTGATGAACTGAAGGACGAAGTGTTCCTTTATGTGTTGAGAAAATTCTTGAGCTAAGTAAAGTCTTTAAAAAGCCTCTCGGATCAGCTGGAACATGCATCGTCACAAAGCTGAAAACAGGGCTTGTTTTATGGTGCGTTCTTTTTGCCTCGGAAGTCGGAGGTCACAACTGGGAATGACGTCACACACGAGTTTTTTTTGATTTGATTTGATTTATTTATGGATTGACAGACATACATAATCCAAAGGATAACATGTTAAAGTGTAAAACACTTATTTCCAACATGGTCCTTGGTGGTCCTTGGCGAGTTGAATGCGTTCTTTTTGCAAGTCGGATTAACATTGTTTTCATTAGCTCTAGCCAGTGTTAGCCATTGTTAGCAGCGCCAGTTTAAACAACGTATACGCTGTTTTTTTGTGCATACAAACCGCGTGACAACACAGATAGAAGACAGCGCTGCGTGTACGACTGATTTAGTGTGACACAAATAACACAGAAGTGCTTATAACTATGTTATTACAGCTTTCACAACTGTCGATACAGGGGGCAGCCATGTTGGATTTTCAGCTTGGGTACCTCGGTGGATGTACGAGTTCCAAACTCGTAAATACGAGGTCAGGGGGCGTGTTTACGACTTTGACCTCGTAAAATACGAGTTGCGAGGCAAAAAGAACGCACCATTAGAGTTCTCACAGGACAGCGACGCTACAAACATTTGATGACCTAATAGAATATGATGCATTGCTGTAGATTAAACTACCCAACAGAGTATAAAGGAGTGACAGCTCATTTATGCTTGACGTGTTGGACGTGGCGCGCGCATTCGTGACATCACAATGACGTAATTTCCGGCCGGCGCGTCAATTTTCAGCGCGCGAGCGGAGGGCGCGCACCAGTCAAAGGCGGGACAACACAAGGCAGGAAGTAAAACAAGACATGACAAGGGAGAAAAACAGACAACAAAATAAAACAGGAAACTGACACAAACACAACCATGATAGTGACGTCCAGACTTTATATTTCACAATTACTGTTTTCCGTGAGATCTTTCATAGGCCGATGCAGGCGGTCTGAACGCGGCCTTAGACAAGAAGGACACAGAGGGTTTAAAAATAAATGGACTGTTCAGAAGAGGTAATTATCTTCACTTGAGCTTCTGTGCTTAAAAGTCGCCGGACTTTTTGTAAACATAGCCATACAGAGAAATACAGAGAGAGTTTTGTGGAGCTGATAGTCTAAATTAGCTTTTGTAGCAACTCATTTGGCAATAGCTTGAATGTAACGGACGCTGAATAATATAAAATAGTGTCGCACTTTAGCTTTAAACATCTACAGCAAGAAAATGCAACATACACATAAATGCAGCAGGAAAATGAATCCAGAAACATCAGATAGAAGAGGAAAACACTGACAGGGAACATTTTACTGCACAATATGAAGCTTAGTGTAAATTCATGCAGGAAGACTTCTCAATTTATTCCCTGTCTCTCTCTCTCTCTCTATCTAATCAGTTGCTGAAACGCCCACTTTCTTTTTAGCCAATCAGAAGCGGCCACTAACTTTTCCGAGCCAATCACAGCATGACTCCTCTGTTTTAAACCCTTTCTTCTCTCTCCACTGTCAGCTGTCATTCCAGACGAGTACGACCCTCCTCCTCCCCTCCACCTCCGGTTTTCAGCACACACGGCTCCCTGGGCTTCCTTCTGCTGGCTCCTCAGCTCGGTATTCGGGACTTCCTCACACCACCGCCAGCGTCTAGACTTCATCGGGGAAGGTCTTCGGCTTCCTACCCCCTTCTAATATATTATTGTATTAATATATTCGTGATGGAGTCTAATCTCCAAACACCATTCATGTCATATTATACTTGTGAATAAATTTTGCATTTCTGCAACAAAGTCTCTCCTATTGAAATATAGATTACTTTTACTTTAAGTTTTTCTTTCTGATAATACTTTCATATTGTTACTTAAGTATGGTTTTAGATGCAGGACTCTGTGTGTCTGTTGATGATGTAACTGACACTGAAAGTCTCTCTCTGTTCTCTCCTGTTCAAACACTCTCGCAGTCGCATGTAGCACAGGGTGAGGAAAAGACAGCGAGCGGTGATTGGTTGGGCATTCAACGCGTAGTCTGACACCAAATCTGACACATTCTGCATCTCGCAAGACATGAATGTTGATAACACATTAGGCGTGTGACTGCGGGAGTTCCTAAAAAAAACTGTAAATCCACTCGGCTCGTGCCTCTCAGCAGCCGGCTGTATCTCATTCTGCAGACACATACTTTCTCCACGCTTCAGTGCATTCTGACTCACTTTGTCACTTTGTCTCGCCATCTTTGCTTCTCCGCCAAATATCCTCTCTCTTATCTCCCCTCCATTTCCACTCATTTTTCTGTCCGTCTGTCTCTCTCTCCCTCTGTCTAATTAATTCTCTCATCTTTCCCAGGCTGCTAATGATCAATGATCTCTCACTAATTTAGTTGGCACGGTGCAGAGTTGGACGCCATCTTTGGGGAGTTGGATGGTGGTTACATGTCAGTGTGTTTAAAGTGAACCAAATATGTACTGTACATATACATTATATATATATATATATATATATATACACATTATATATATATATATATATATATAGCTACATTCATTTGTACTTTTTACTCCACTACATTAATCTGACAGCTTTATGGCGTTTTTCCACTACATGGTACCTGCTCAACTCGACTCTAATCATCGCTAATCACTGCGTCATCATTGCTAACGACAGGTGGGGGTGTCCTGAACAAACACAGGCTTAAACAGGGCAAGTTTTAAACATGTTTTTATTCTCTAAACATGTTCGAAATGTGCAGTGATTCCTTCTGAGGGAACACAGCAAATCTGACTGCAGTAGATGTGACAGAAAGGCATAAAAGTTTATTTCAGAGGTATAAACAGAGGTATTTGCACTGGCTGGATTAACACAAGTTTTATGCCTTTCTGTCACATCTACTGCAGTCAGATTCTCTGTGTTCCCTCAGAAGGAATCACTGCACATGGGGAGGCACTTTCAAACACATTTCAAACATGTTTTGCGGCTAAAAAACACGTTTAAAACCTGCCCTGTTTAAGCCTGTTGGGTGCCAACTCTAGCAGGATGAGAACACGGTGTAGGCAGTAAAGATTGTTTTTGTTTTTCTTGCTACTGACAGCACTCCACATTTACAAACAACAGAGCTACATGTTGAAATTCACCGGAATTCTCCTTTAAGTACATTTTCCTGATGATACGTACATACTTTTACTTAAGTAACATTTTCAGTGCAGGACTTTTACTTGTAACAGAGTATGTGTACAGTGTGGCAAAGGATCTGAATACTTCTTCCACCGCTGGCTGTATTATCGTCTCTGTGTGGCAGCCTGGAAATGAAGCAGAAATTGAATTTTGAGGCCGACCACTTCTTATTTCAGAAGGCTGACCTTCAATTCTAATTCTAAGTGATGACGGATGAATATATTATATATTGTGTAGACAGACACACACATACACACTCTTCTGCTGTGGTTTTTGGACATTTCTGCGCAGCCTCCTGCAGCACCCAGATGTCTAATTACCTTGTTATGAGATATCCAGGGAGAAATTTCATGCATTTTTAGATGAACCAAACCATGACTGTAAATGTGTGCACTTTCACACCTGGATGGCGTCTCTGCCCATCGGCTCCATCTCCTCCTCCACCTCTGATTCCAATTCAGCTCCACTAATCTAGGATAGAGGCGCAGCAGGGTCTCCAGAAATCAGTGGCTGGGTCAGATACTTCCTATCTACGAGGGATTATCTGAGCTTGCCTCGAGTAAAAGAAAAACTCCATATCTTGTGTTAACAGGCCCTTGAAAAAAGCAGGCGGGAGTTCACGTTTTTGCCCACATGTTGAGGTTTATTCATTGCAAGGGGTAAGCTAATTCTATGGGAAAAGCGTTACATTTGGAGAGGTTACCTTGACAATCCGCTTCACGTTGAAGCTTTATATCATCTGAGAGAAGCCTCTGAGAGATAAATCATTCGGGGTTTGAGTACCACAGATTTAATTAGGTTGTGAAAAGTATGGATGCCTGCACGCTGTGGACTACGAGACAGTCGAAATCTGGGAAGAGTTTTCTCTTCGCAGACCACATGGTAGAAGCTTTGGTGCCATCTGTGCAGTTTCAGTTTCATCGTCTTTAGTGGAAATGTAACAGGACGTATCACAGCAGAAGCACAAAGAGGGCTCAGCTGAAAGAGGACTTCACGGTATCTGACAGTATGAAGGCTGCAATGAGTAACGTCTGAGCTGTTCGTTGCCTAATAAGACACTATTATAGATTTAGGTTTTTATAAACTTACAGGCTGTCACAACTTCAGGAAGGCAGGTTTGGACTCAAGTGCAGAAGAATAGAAATGGGTGAAGCAGGTAGAGTCGAATGATTTCATAAGAAAATAAACTTACAACCAAAAGTCCAAAACAGGCAGACAAGACTAAAAGCACACAAGAAGCAATGACGGGGTAGACTCAGGAAGTAACGACGACAATCGGACAGCAGACAAAGAAAGCACAGAGACCAAATACACAAGGTAACGAGGGACAGGTGACAAGAGGGCTGATGAACAGGTGGAACACATCAGGGCGGGGCAGACAATCACAAAGGCAGGAAGTAAAACAAGACACAACACCAGAGAGACTACAAAATAAAATAGGAAACTGAAAGGGCGCCTGGGTAGCTCACCTGGTAGAGCGGGCGCCCATATATAGAGGTTTACTCCTCGATGCAGCGGCCGCAGGTTTGACTGTCATTCCCCCTCTCTCTCTCACTCTCTCCCCTTTCATGTCTTCAGCTGTCCTATGCAAATAAAGGCCTAAAATGCCAAAACAAACAAACAAAAAAAACAGGAAACTGACATGACAGGGGTAGTCTCGCTTTGCCAGACCCTCCTCCACAGCACTGCGAAGGAGGGTCCACACAGCAGGAGAAACACGTGCTCTGGTTTATTACATTGCATTGCATTTCTTTAAACCAATCACAATCGTCTTGGGCGGTGCTAAGCGCCGAAAATAGCCTCAGGTGGAACATGTGTACGTTCAAAGGTTGTTTTAGTCGTGCAACAGAAAACTCAGATTGGACAGATAGTCTAGCTAGCTGTCTGGATTTACCCTGCAGAGATCTGAGGAGCAGTTAACCAGAGTCCTCAGAAATCCACCAGTTCAGAATGCCAACACACAAAAAAAGTGGAAGGTGACGGACATCCGGCTGAAAAGAAGGACATCCGGAGGACTTTCCGCCAGCACCGGAGCAATCCTGGAAGTGGAACGTCATGGATATAGACTCCGAACGAAAGACCGGACATTAGGTTATAAAACATCTGGTAACTTTGTATAAAATCCTGTGCGTGATTACCCAAGTGTCTTGTATCATTCTATTTTCCCTGAACTATTGTTAGATTATTCTCCCTTGAAGGAATTTGTTGTACGAATGCTGCACAGGAATAATTATTATATGTTAATAAACTTAATCGCTGTCTTTCGTTGGGCCTCCATCCGAGTCTGTTGGCTTTCATTTTTCAGGCACTGCGCTCTCCTTTACGCCATTCAAGGTTTGAAACCACAGAGTGCCTCGGGAGGTGAGTACTACATACAATATACCGTTTTTAGGTGAACTATTCCTTGAACTTTTCCTAATAAAAGAGTATGTGACAGGAAGCTCTCTCCCCTCTTGTGCCATCAGCTGTTAATCCTGCAGAGCAGATGGTAGACAACGTACCTGCAGCCTCACACGTTTCTCCACCACATTACGTAACCACGATTAGCTCATTTCTCCATCCTGCATGTTATTGTTTGATATCCTTAAAACCTTTGTCTGCAAATGAATGATCAGCCTCTGTTAGCCACATCTGGTTCATGTGTCAACAGGCAATTAGGGCTGTAGAGGAACACAGTGTTCCTTGCTCCCCCCCGCTACATGTGTTTGCAATCTACCTCTTCCTGATTGTGGTCGTCATTGGCATCCCCCCACTGTGTTTGTTTGGGTAAAACACCCTGAGTACAGGCCCGTCCCTTCTGCAGAGCTTTGACTGAAAAAAAAAAAAACGGCGTGCTGATTACCTCCGTGGGGGGGGAGTCGCAGCACTGCCAACAACAACCCAGATCTCTGGAGCGGATCTGTTCAGCAGGTAAATATTGTGACATGAATCGTGCGGATGATAATTCCGACAGCGACTGAATGCCTTCAGCAGCTCAACATGTCTCTGTATCTTTTAATCCAGTGGTGACATTGTCAGGTACGGAAGCTCCATTAAGTCGTTAATTTCCCATAATATATGCAATGAAATAACGTTTGACTTATCCAGTCTCCTAGTAGCAGTGGTGGAAGAAGTATTCAGATCCTTTACTTAAGTAAAAGTACCAATACCACACTGTAAAAAACACTGTAAAATTCCTGCGTTAAAATTGACGCTACCTGGCATAGTTTCAGGAGCAGGGCCACACCTCTTACGGTATTCCTGTAAATACCCACCTAACCCTCTCTTCTGCAAGTAAAAAAAAAAATTAAAAAATGAACAACAAGTGCACGGTCGACGGGAAAACAACACAAAGGTTAGTAGATTTTCTTCTGTGCTAAATTACGAGTTATGGGATCGGTGCATAAACTCCAGTACTTTCCGATACCAGCATTTTAGGCGGTATCGGAGGCTTTTCCAATACTGGTATCGGTATCGGAACATCTCTAGCACGGACCCCCCTCTATGGCTGGGCTGAGCCACGAATGTTTACAACATCTGGCTCCGCCCCTGCTTAGAGCCTCCTGTTTTGCTACCACACCATCAACGCCAGCCCTCTGATACAAACCCTGCTCCACTAAACCTTCCCTTCCTCTCTCCGAGGGGCTCCTTTCACTTCCTGTAAACAAGCCCCAGACCATATTCTCTCAGGGTTCACTGCCGCTGGCTGCTCCACAAGTCCCGAGGCCTTAATAAACACAGGTCATTTGTCAAGTGAAAGACATTAAAGTGTAAAGGCCCCAGGTATTAAGACCGCCGAGCATGAGCTGATCTATGTACCGTCACCTCAGCGGTGGAGAAATGCTGAGCCTGCAGCGAGTGTGTGATGACGGACCTGTTTTACAGTTAACAAGTGGACACGCTGAACTTTGGGGTATCTGCCTCCCTCCGGGCTCACAGCCATTACGCTACATGATGCCTGGAGACCTTACAGCATATTCCTTTTCACAGAACACTGACTCCGTATCTGGCAAGGCCCCGCTCCGGCCTGTGTTTGTGTGGCAGAGGACGGGCAGACAGGCTTTTCTTCTGTGTTGTTGTTCTGATGCTCTCTGGTGTATCTGAGTGGGGCAAAGAGGGCACCGCTCCTCAGGCCAAGAGCTGCGTGAAAAACAACAACAACGTGCACCCTTGACATGTACAAGTGGAGCTCATGAGCGGTCGTGCATCACTGGCTTTTTTTTTCAATTTGACCTTCTCAGTAAACACTTGTTGGGAATGTTTTGAAAATAATAATGATGTGGTTTCTGATTCCTCGTTTTCCTCTTGTGTCAATTGTGGTGCATACAGAAATAAATACATGGAATACATCTGAATTAGAGTGCAGTCCTTTTCATACGAATGATTCATGAGAACAGCCTGGAGGGAGAGCCTAAAGCCAGAGGAGTGGAGGCGGTTAAAGCAGCAGATTAAAGCCCATGGTTTGCTCAATAATCACACATGGTTGTAAAATCCAAGTGTCCACATACTTTTGTCCATGGACCTTTATTAAAAAACAAAATCACTCGTCACTTTGAAACTCCTGTGTGAATGCAGTCAGCGTTGTGTAAAGGCGAGAACACAGTCAAGGTTGTGTTTCAGTGTGATCTACATTTAGTCCAGCTGCAGCTCACTGCTGCCAGTAACCACAGCGCGACCTTCACTGTGTTATTGCTTAATTGAGTGCATACACCTGGGTGTGAGGGGAGGGGGGGGAGGGGGGTGCAGTGCGAATATAAACCCCCAACCCTGCCAATGTTAGTGTGCCACCGAGCCACACAAGACCACGTCTATGCTAACGCAAGTTTTGGTGCAAATGCTGCAATCTTGTGTGGGTCATTTATTTTCATCCACCAGAGATGTGGACTTCAGACTTGGTGACTTGGACTCGAGTCGACTCGAGTCACTGTTTTGATGACTTGCAAATTGTCAAAAACTAAATAATTTGAGACTTGTAAGTTAATGACTCGAGACATGACTTGGATTTGAGGCATGATGCCTCGGATGACTTACGTGTATTCATATGTTTAAATATTAGCTGTTAATATAAAATAATAAAATTTAATCTTGTCCATGTATACTGCAGGTAAGAATGCTTTATCTTGAGTGTAAATAAAAGTGACTTGACTTGGGACTTCCCTTAACTAAGGACTGGACTTGACTTGACATAACCTGTGACTTAGTCACGCATTGCCAGACCTTCCTCTACAGCGCTGCGGAGGAGGGTCTGGCTAGTCCACAAGTTAGAGATTTATGCGATTTTGATTAATGGCTGAAGAGCACTATTTTCTGAAAAGGGCTCAGAATTTGTTTCTGAATGATCGAGTCATCTGGATTCTGGGTTTAGTTTCACGATGCTGTGAGGAGCAGAACTCCTTAGCTCACAATAGATTAACACAGTTGTTTTTTTCAGCAATTTCTTTTAGGGGTGCCGGGAACAAGTTTAGGGGTGCCGAAGGGCTAAAATCGCCCCTGCCTCAAATAGTTGCTTTTGTTACTGCGTCAGCTGACAGATGAGGCTGAACTGCCAAAAAAAGTCAGTGTGGTCCACGGAGTGACTGATGCTGCCGTCCCTGCCTCTCAGTCCAGAGTGGCCAGCCGTAGCCGGCCTCTAATTGGGCGTCTGGATGACAGAAGGGATCCTTCAAAGAAGCATACATCATGTCCTTCAGGAGCCAGCCGGGCGTTTGTCTCCGGCTGAAGGAGGAGTGTGAAGAGCTCAAATTGTAGACACAAATACTTTCACAAGTGCACTTTATTCTGACACAACACACACAAACTGACATGAATGCAACTTTAATTATACAAACAGACATACAAACACTTCTATCTCTAAATCCAGTAATCTTTTGAAGCAAATTAATTTCTATAAAAAAAAGACAGCGTTGGAAGAAGTGCTCCGATCTTTTATTTAAGTAAAAGTAGCAATGCTACGGTGTAGAAAGACTCAGGCTGTGTCTCATTCATGAGCCGCCATTATGGTCAGCTGCCGGTTAAGGGCGTGGATCCATGCGTGGAGCATGCAATATAAACTTTCCGACGTCCCTGGTCTCTCCCCTTCCGCTTTGCAGTCAAGATGGCGCCCATTTAGTGCGAGTAGGGTCCATCGTTCACCACTGAACTTTTTGACCGTTTTTAGGGGGTCATCCGGGTACTTTCAGTGCACTGACCTTTTGCGTTATCTACACTATATACTTATAAAACTATATACGGTTTGAGACAGCCTCAGTTTCAAGTAAAAGTTGGCCAGGTTGTTTGCTGAGCCTGCACCAATGTTAATGTAAAAAAGGGGCCTTTTTAGTGAAATGTTATAAGAACAATTAGGTAAAAGAGGCTAAAAAGCTTCACAGGGCTACAGAGTTATGTGATAATTATCTGGATGTTTATCTCTACAGCCACATTTCAGTAGTTTTTCGACAACATTTTTATATCAAACCTCGTGTTGTCCCCGGGTAAAAATTGACCTGTTTTTTTAACAGTTTTTTTTATATCTGACAAATTGGTTTCTTTCAACCAAATGGCCCAAAAAAATAACATGGATGTACGTTGTATGGAACCCATACAGCATTCTTACCAGGTGAAATTACTAAATATTTTATAGCATTTATAGCAAAAAAAGAATGATTTTAAAACCGTATCCTGACTAAACTTTGATATGAACCACTCTGTGATTCACTCAACATCCTCTGATCTTAACTATTAGTCAAAATAATTCATAACTTGTGCTTTTTTAACTCAAAAATGAGGTATAATGTCACATAAAGTGGGTTTATTGGAAACAAATTTAAAAAAAAACAACCTCAAAAAGCGACAAAACTGCGGATAAAAAAACAAAAAGCGCCTAAAAGTGTTAATTTCCAATTTTGACCAGGAACGACAATAAGTTAGTGGTAGATGGGAAGACGAGGGTTCAAATATTCATTAATTTATTTATTTTTTAAAGATTATGTTTTTTGGGCTTTTTTCGCCTTTAATGGACAGGACAGCTAGGTGAGAGAGGGGAGAGAGAGACATGCAGGAAAATCATCACAGATGGGACTCGAACCCTGGACCTCTGCATCAAAGCATAAACCTCTATGTATACATATTAATTCATTTTTAAATAATTAATAAGTTAGTTTTAAAGGACATTAGGCACCCTATTTCCGCAGTTGAAACTATCAATAGGTCTACCTGTAGACGTACTGTACAGGTGTTGAATCACATTGACTCCTACTGTATTAATCCAAAGTAATAATCTCTAGCTGTACTTTTTTCTGGGTTATTTTGATTTCTCTTCTAAAAAAGACCTGCGAGCACTTCTCTGAGAGCAACTCTCTCCTCTCTAAGTAATCTTGTGTCCTGATACCACTTAGTCATCACTGAGAAGCCGGGGTGGATGATGAGCATTTCAAAACACTTGAACCATGTGTCACGCACTCCGCTGTTCTCCAGGAAAAAAAAAACGACTTGACAGCTTGACAGAATCTCTCCAAACGGTTAAAGGAGGCAGAATGGATGCTCTTAACCTCGCACAGCTTTTATAGGCATCTCAAGCAGCAAGAAACAGCACACCCACACAGAAAGTACAGAGGCACAGGCACTCACACAAGACTTTAAAGAGAAATGGTGCAATCACAAATTCAGATACACACTAATACCACCACACGACACGGCTAGTAGATTTTTAAATTACCAGCCAATCAGATTTGCCACTAGCCACGTTTGTTTTCCCCTAACTAACTTTACTACTTTACCTTGAGCTCCTCTGGTTTGTTCGGCGCCGTTCCGTTCATCTTCTCCGTTTCAGCGTAGCTTGTAATCGATACTGCACACGCTATAGACACGGTTGTATGACACATCACGACATAATTGTTCATGGGAAATGTAGGATAAGTTCTACAAGCAGTGTTGCCGGATAAAGATTATGTTTCTAAGTCAAAGACACACAAAACCGCCCCAAATTTCTTGGCGGAAAACAGACCAATCTGGTAACGTTTCTGCAGCCGGCCGATTCATTCATCACCGGCCAAACTGGCTAGGAACCCGCCAAAGTTCATTTTTACCTGCATTTGTCGGGTTGGTGGGTGTTAATTTAAAGCCCTGCATATACAGTATGTGAACATACATGCTTTCTTTCTGTCCCAGAGTCAGTGTTGTAATTTAACAAGTACAAATACTTTGCTACTGTACTTCACGTATCTGTACTTTACTTCGTTATTTATATTTCTGTTAACCTTTACTTTTACTCCACTACATTTAACCTCAGCATCTTAGTTACTTGTTACTACAAAATAAAATCAGAATTTTGTTGTGAAATTTGTTACACTGGAAAAAAGCAGATTTGGCGAATCATTGCTCCTAAATTGCCGAGATAATGCTCGCTCCATTCCAGTTGGTGACCTAACACCTGTTTGTTGCCAAGCGGCAAAAAAAAAAAACAAAGGCCAAAACTAAAGAAGAAGAGGAGGAAGCATAATGACTGATAGTGTCATGCAAGCACCTGCTGCAGGCTCTTCCGCCATGGTAACAGATGATGACCACCCCGGCAACTGTAGTGATGAAGATAACGTTACACACCTTTGGCCATAAAGTTCATAATCACATTTTTTTTACTTTTACTTTTACTTACTAATACTTAAGTACATTTAATATCAGATACTTTAAGACTTTTACTCAAGTAATATTCTAAAAGGAGACTTTAAAGATGCAGTAGGTAGGATTGTGAACATAAACAACTTCTCAGTCCCTCCCCCCCTTTCTGCTAAAGCCCAAAACGTTCTCCTAAGCCCCTCCTCCCACAAGGGAGAATGAATGCGTGTGCATGACCAGTGATTGACACGCAGTTAGACTTCCCTTTCCCGAGCCACATTAACCAGCTCTGACTGGGGGATCCCGAGGCGTTCCCAGGCCAGGTTGGAGATGTAATCCCTCCACCTAGTCCTGGGTCTTCCCCGAGGTCTCCTCCCAGCTGGACGTGCCTGGACCACCTCCCTAGGGAGGCGCCCAGGGGGCATCCTTACCAGATGCCCGAACCACCTCAACTGGCTCCTTTCGACGTGAAGGAGCAGCGGCTCTACTCCGAGCTCCTCACGGATGACTGAGCTTCTCACCCTCATCATCTCTAAGGGAGACGCCAGCCCCCCTCCTGAGGAAACCTATTTCGGCCGCTTGTACCCTGGATCTCGTTCTTTCGGTCATGACCCAACCTTCATGACCATAGGTGAGGGTAGGAACGAAAACTGACCGGTAGATTGAGAGCTTTGCCTTCTGGCTCGCGAACAAGACCCCAAGGTATTTGAACTCCTTCACTTGAGGTAAGGGTGGGGGGGTTGCGATCTGGGTGAACCAACTCTTTAAAAGATGCAACTGAAATGACCAAAACATCCAAATTTGTTGCTGATGTTCGAGCCCATGAAGTTAGAAGCTGTAAAACGTCTTATACCTTCTGAGGTTTTTTTCTTCATCTTTCTATCCTTCGGAGGACATTTGGATGCAAATACATCAACTCACACCAGCCCCTATAAAGGGAAGTCATCACTGCATGATGTTTTACCCACAGAGACTCTGGCTGTTTACAGTATGTCGTTCTATATTAAAAAATATATGTGCCTCCTCCAGCTTTATGTGATACCCACACAGCTCATACTGTAAATCCCCCCGGGAGCCAATCACGCTGAAGCCTTTCACATTCTACCCATAATGCCGCCGTCACGAAGATGGAATGGCGGAGTCGACGAGATATGAGCTCTGAGACCGTCCAAACCACGGCGTCCATCTCTGTTTTAAAACTGCCAGATCTGAGGGGAAATCATGTGTTGCGCTTTGGCGCCGCAACTTTTCCTCATCCCATTTGGCCTCCCCCCGCTACGCATTGTTAGCTTCAAAGAACCTGTCGTCCCCCGTTAGCCAGAAATCACTTTAAAAGGGTTGTTTTCAAATTGCAAACGCTTTTTTCGGCTGTCTCTGTATCAAACACAAATGCACAAAAGCAGGCTTTTTCTTTCCCTTTGAAGGCTGTGTTACAAAGGCTGCACATTGTGTGGGCTTTCTGTGCACATCTCTCCATGGAGGAAGAAAAAAATGCACTCTACATCCTGGTGTTTACCTCCCCTGCAGCCAGGAAAGCTATTACTGCTACACATGTCATTACATGTTTCATTGGGAACAATGTCAGTAAAATTGGTTTCATTACCTAGACTCAAAGCCTGCTGAACATTGCATAAACTCTTAATGGTCTGGCCCACGATTCATTATTAATTCAATACATTTGTGTATTTTTTCACCCCTGGGGAGTGACATTACGTATTATCGTCAATAACGGGTTTCACAGTCGCCTTCACACAATGCTATGACTAATAATGTCCTTTTTGACTATTACTAGCTGACGTAATCAGAAACAGGACCAACAGTCGACAGCCATGTTTGCGGGTCTGTGAGCATGCTGTTTTATCTGGTGTAATCTTTACTATTTTAATGTTTAAGTAATGCAAACTTGCATTTCCAAAAGTCCAATCTAAGGTCAGCAGCAGAAAACAACTCTCCTTTGTGCTCCAATTGCTTTGCCGAACAGTCTGGGTTCGGGGTTATGTTCGTTCAGAAGTAGAAGTTGTCCGACCACGTCGAAAATCAAAAGTAACGTGATATTGTTTAAATATGGCGATAAGGCATCCATAATGATGTGAAGACAGGGTTTTTCCTGGCTAAGAATGAGCCATGGGGGGGGTACGCGCAGCAGTAAGCATGAACGGTCTGCGTACAGTTAAGGCTGAGTCTGTGTTACCTTATTTGACATAAATCTATGCATGTGCCTGTTATTTCTGACAATTTGATAAACAAAAATGTATATTATGCTTGAGTATATAAAACACCAATTAACAAAACTGGTTAAAAAATATGAATATTTAGATAAATCACTGGGAGAGTCCGTTACAGCCTGACTAGAGATAAAACTGAGATTAGTTCTCATATTCAAGTTCATGTTCTGCTTGCTCAACGGTTGTTTTGGTAAATTGCTCTCAAACACATTTGGAGAGCATTTGAATTGCTATTTTTATTCTCAATGCTTATCATTCTGGCACTATTGATTTTCATTTGGGGCTGGCTAAAACCTCTCGCAAACATTCCTCTATGCAAGAAAAACCCTGGAAGAGGGTGTGAATGACGGGGTTTTAAAAGCTATTCAACAATCAAACAAGCAGTTTGATAATAGCAGGTCTCTTTCACACATGTGCAGCGGCAAACAACAAGAGATTGTCCGTGCCATACGCATTCTCATGTACTGGAAATACTCGGTTTGGTTTATTCCGACCCTCTGTTTGGAGGGTCGGCCCCTGGGTAGAGCGTGCAGGACACAAAGCAAAAACTGGCAATGCCACGGTCACGTAGCCGTAATTTGGTCATAAACAACTGGGTCTCTTGCCTTGAATCTGTCTGATGATTTCAAAATCAATCCTTACCAACACAAGTTCCCGGAACTCGTTGTCTTCGTGTAAATTAACTTCTTCTAATTCACCCTCAGATATTTATTTTTTTCGGTTTCGTGCCAGTCGCATGATAGAAATGTCATCAACACGCCAACCTGCTCGTGTTGAATTCTCCTGACAATGAGTTGCTCTATTCACACACGGGCTCAATCGGACATTACACAGACTTCAGTCTATATATCGATAACGTTCCACTTCCAGGATTGTTCAGGTGCAAGCGGAAATTCCGCCAGATGTCCCTCTTTTCGGCCAGATGTCCGTCACCTGCCGCTTTTTTTGGTTGGCGTTCTAACCTCCGGTGGATTTCTGAGGACTCTGGTTAACTGCTCCTCAGATCTCTGCAGGTTAAATCCAGACAGCTAGCTAGACTATCTGTCCAATCGGAGTTTTCTGTTGCACGACTAAAACTACTTTTGAACGTACACATGTTCCACCAAAACAAGTTCCTTCCTGAGGCACCGTGGCTCTGTCTGGCGCCTAGCTCCGCCCAAGACAATTGGGATTGGTTTAAAGAAATGCCAATAAACCAGAGCACGTTTTTCTCCCATCCAGGAATGCTGTGTGGACTAGCCAGACCCTCCTTCACAGCGCTGTGGAGGAGGGTCTGGCAATGCGAGACTACACAGACTTTGACATTATTGCTCTCTTCCTCATTTTAAGACATTTATGCTTGGAAATACAGCAGAAAGTGAGTTATTTTTGAAAGAATACAAGTCATTTTTAAAAACATGCCCCAAGTAATGCAGATGTAATTTAATAATTTCCATTTAGTCTCTTTATTCATGTTACTGGCTGTCAAGGTACCAGCCTCAGTTAGAGGAGCTGTAGATTGGAGGTTACAGGCCACTCCGTTATCAAAAGGCCACAGCTTTGATTCCCGCCATGAGACCACCGGGGACACACCTGAACATCACGATCAACACATTTAACATTCACTGGAGGTCAGTCTAGATAAAGACGGTCATTTAAAAAGGTCTTATGCAAAGATGTGATTAGAGGGGCATGTGAATTCTGTGCAAATCAGAGATGAAACTTTCAGCTGTTGTCTTGGTTTATCAGAACAGACAAAAGGAAGATGTCTTGTGTCCACCTGTGGAAATAAACCAAGCTGTCAGACTGCAGGTGGTTTTATTTCCATCCCTCCAAACTGTTCAATACTGACTTATGTATGAAAAAAAAATATACATTTAAATTCAGTTTAAAGACTTAGACTAAGTTTGCCTGCAAATTTAACCATTATTTTGTTTTTAAACGTAAATAAACATAAAGCATAGTTCAATATTGCCTGATGGATTTGAAAGTTACTGCAGAAATAATTCCATCTAGTGGACAACTGTATTTACTACATCTTCCACTATAATTTCACTCCCAAACATTTTCGGGAAAATATGATTTTTTAAAGCAAAAAACACACAAGTACTATCATAAATCTGTGTTTATTTTAATGTTAATAAATAGTGAACATTGTGATTTATTATACAATACATTTATACAATACATTTTAGGTGGAAATACATTAAATTAAGTGTACAAAATTTTTAAAAAAAAAAGTGGTTTTCACTTTGTAGAATCGTGCTCTTGTGCAAAATCAGCATCTTGTGTCATTTCTACGAGTTCCTGCGGAGAGAAAAATAATTACACAAAATGTAAAGAATTTAATTTGTCCATATTTGAATATAGTGACAATTCTATTCTCCCATAAAACAGCTTTGTGAACATGCAGGTTATGTCAGTAATGGTGTAAATAGGCCTCTATAATCAATGTAAAGTTAAAAAAAAAGGTTGTAGATCCTTAAATTTATTTTAAAGGAAATAGTGGAGAAAGGCTTTGAGACAAGAGGGGAGCTACTGAATGCAGAAAAGTAAGAAAATGTAATATGTACAACAAATATACAGGCACTAAATGACATGAGCACAAACAAGGCTAAAATCAACAGGTCTATGGCTCTTGGAATTGAGAAAAGACAGATTCAAGCCTTTTCTACGTTTTTGTGCCATTTAGTGCTTGTATTTCTGCACATTAAATTCTCACTTCCCTGCACTCAAAGGCTCCCCTGCGTTTATTCCTGTGTGGACCTTGATTTAACTGACCGTTAACGCTGATTTTAGAGTACAGTAAAGTGGCAAACCTTGTGATTGTGGTTGTGATTTCTTGTGATTAAAATGTGTTGATCTGGCTTCATTCTGGAAGACGTCACCGTCAGGGTTACGCAGCACTGCTTTCCGCGACTTCCCTCCTGTCAGGTGATAATTATACAGTTAGTTACAGAGCAGCACGTCTAATGTATTAGAATGTTTTAAATGTTAAGGTTTCTGGCCATTTTGCTTCCATAACATGTCTTCTTTTAGACTAGTGGGGGGGGGGGGGGGGGGGGAAATCCCAAATATACATTCAGGTGTTTATTTAACTTCACTTTTTCCATTTGTGTCTGTAGATCTCTCCCAAATTCACCAAAAGTTAGCATTATATATGCCTCATTTGCATATAAAAAAACGTAACAATGTTAGAAAACCACAAATAATTGGCTTAATGCAAGTAATCAACTGGGATAGTTCCATGGTGATATCTGGAAATGTGCTCTTCACTTGTAGTGTCAAACAAAAAACAATTTGCCTACCAGTTTGCCACCTGTGTGTCAGGTAAATCTGATCCATTATCCTCCATTTGTCCTGGAGGGAAACCGGCGTGGCGCAGTTCTCATCCATCTCTTGGATGGCGTTGCCGTGGGGACAGTGCCGCAGCCTCTCCCATGCAACAGACTGATGCTGCGGCTCATTACACACACAGTTCTTTTCCCTCAGCTTTGGGTACATCGTTGCAGGACATTTTTCAACGTTTTGCTTGGAGGCCAGTGGCCTCTTGAGACTGTTGAGCTTCCTGGAATTATCAACTGCCCTCCATTTTGAGCCAAGGAGACATGAGCCATTTTCAGAAGATTCTCCCTCGGTGTCGTGTCCACGATGAGGCCCACAGACATCAGGACTGGAACCTTTTCTCATCAGTCGTTTCTTGGAGTGAGACTTACAGGCTTCACATGTAGGTGAGAGTGTGTCATTCCACTGTTGGACAAGAGCAGCTTTTCTTTTTAAGGTGCGACCATCGGGTCCTGGACTGGCAGACGTGCAGACGCTGCTCTTCGCCACACATCTGGAGCAAAGTCGCTCCCTCTTGGACACATAAGTGAATGCATTCTCATTGAAATTTCTGTTAAGGCAGCATTCGTGGTCAGAGAGGCTTCGCCGATCCACCTTCCCTTTGGGTTTGTACCTCTCTTTTGGCTTGCGAACGGTATGTTGTTCTTTGTACTCAAGTTCTAGTTTTTTTCTCCTTGTAGCCACATCTAACCCACAGCTGCTGAGAGGTCTGTTCTGCTTTTTGGGAGTTGGGGGCATCTTATTACAATAGTGGACATTATCAAAGTCAGCCATCGAGTTGGTTGAGGGGAGGTAGGCGGGCAATGAGTCGAACGAAGTGTCCCGTTGATGCTGGACATCAGTTTCTTCTCTACGTTGGTTCCTATCTGCCTTCGGAGGGGAATTCTCCAACAACGGCAAATTAGGTGCAAGAGCCACCTCTGCTTCGTGTGTCAACTCGGTCATTGGAGTTTTCTCTGTGACGTCTGACACAGGGCACATATCAGCTTCAGACACAATCTCATCCCCAGGACCCTTCTCCCCAGTGGGGAGCATGTCCTTCTGTTCATCCTGTGCCAGAGAAGGCATCTCAGTCATGGGGAGAAACTCTTCTGTAGGAGCCTCCTCTCTCTCCATCAGCACATCTGCTGAGGGCAGTCCAGCTACACCAGCCAGAGATTCATTATGATACTCTGTGCGGCCATTTAGGATCAGCGATTCAGGGGAGGGAATCAGGGTGTCCTCCATTGACCAGACAGTGGATTCCATCTTCCACAGCTCATCCAGATACTCTGGGTCAAAGGGCAAGTGAACGACTTTAAAGTTCGATGTCATATTTAGATCTTTCTCACTGCTCATCTCATCGTCACAATAAGCTGCTAGTCGGGAACCCAAGTTGGAGGTGACAGTCTCAGAGTCCGTCTGGTTCCTGGACTCCTCCAGAGCAGGGATCTTCTCACTGCTGCTCGGTGTCCCAACTAACAGGATGTCAGGACAAGCTTGGATTGCCTGATCTGACTCGTCTGCAGGAAGGCACAGTCCCTCGTCCTGCAGCACGCCACTCTGGAGGATGGAGCTACTGCACTGGACATTATCTTGGGAAAAGCTGTGGGATACTTCTGCAGACTCACGAGAGTGCAGAAGTTGCAGTCCCACCGGTGTGGTGCAGCATTCAATCCTTACTTCCTCTGTCTGAATTACAAAGCCACCATTTGCAGCCGTCCTGGTGGTGGACGAGGGTGCCATGTCCCGTGGCTGATTGATGGGGGCACTGGGGATGTTGTCACTGCTGCAAACTGGGAGACCACTGGGGGCCTCGGCGTCACTGGAACCTGGAGTGCTCATCCTCTGGGTTGCAGACAGTGGCTCAGTTTGAACCTCAGAGCTGGTCGTTTCTCTGGTCTGGCTGTTTTGTTGGTAGCGGAACCTGCGGGACTGGTAGGCCATGGTCTGGTAATATTGAGGGTTGAGCAAGCGTCTGTAGTCCATCAAATGGAGGTGGGTATGGGGTATGACAAAGCCAGGTGGCTCCATGTATGGATTTGGCTGATAGTGCGGCATCATTGGCATGCCATAACCTTTAATAGCAGAAGAACAGTAATATTATTAGTATATTAAATGCCAACATTAGCATGCAAACATGCTCACAATGACAACGATAAGATGCCGATAGTTAGCAGGTAGGTTTACCTTGCTCATAGTCTGGATCAATGGAAGTACATTTCCAGGATAAAGCCTGCTCTCTGTGTGTTGCCATTTTCACAATCCCTTCGCTTCTAAAAACAAACTTCCAGCTAGCAAGCTACACACTGAAAATGGCAAGTTTTGAAGAAAATTTGGATCATGCACCAAGGCAGGCCTACTTGGTTCTTTAGGGGAATGATGGTAAAAATCTACAAAAAAAATAAATAAATAAATAAATAAATAAATAAATAAATAAATAAATAAATAAATAAATAAATAAATAAATAAATAAATAGGTTTATGGCATTTACTACAGGACGTTCTGGGACTGTTTTTCCAACAAAAACAGAATGTATCTGTGGGGTAGCCAGACCTTACTCTACAAAAGAGTGAAGATCTGGCAATGTGAAACTACCTTGCTCACCCTCTTAAGTTTAACATGTTAGCATGCCAACATTAGCTATTTAGCACTTAAAACAAAGTGCAGCTGGGGCTGATGATAATGTCATTAGTTTTGTAGGTGTTTGGTCCTAAAGGAATGGACAAATTAAAATATATACCTGATGATGGTGGTAGATGAAAAGTCGGGCATCACCAAAGTTGGTGGGGATTATTAATGTCTGAACAAGTTTAATGGCTATCAATTCAATAGCTGTTGAGGAATTTCACTCAAAAACCGCCAATGGTGGCGCCAGAAGATCACCAGTCATTACGATACCTTTACAAAAGGTTTGTCTTACAAAAAGGTTTGTGCATATGTAGCATGAAATAACATAATATATTTAAAAAAAACAAATGTTATTTTGTAGCCTATAAAATGGCAGCAGGAGGCCATATAGGCCTACACATTACATTAATTAAACTTATTGATTCAGCTGTGTAAAATTGGGTGATAACCTCAGCAGAAGCTCTGCTCTGATGCAGATAAAGCAAAAACTAAATGTGAGAATTGAATGGGTGTATTGGCAAGTGTCCGGAGATATGTACCAACTAATTTAACTAAGAAAGAAAAAGCAGATAAACATGTACTGAAAATGTAGAAAAATACTCTGTTGTAAGCACTTAAATGCATTAATTGCTGTGTCCATACAACTCAAAAGGATTGTTGCTAGAGAACATGCAGCAGAAGAATTTTCAATGAGCTCTGAACCAAAACTAGACACAAGCTTGGATGTTTGGCACTTACCTAAACCAGGGTAGGCGTATGGGTTGTAGGACACAGGCATGGGTACTGGCACAGGCCACTGCATACTTTGCATGGGCATGTATGGCTGCGAGGGCTGTATGTAGAAGAACGGTTTGTGGTGGTGCTCCTCAGGACGTGAAGCTCCTGAAGGCCCTGGAGCCTGCTGAGCTCCGTACGCTGGGTTTGGACCCCGAGGGCCCAGACCGAAATAATGTTGGAAGCTAGATGTGGCTGCCGCCATGTCTGACAAACAGTTCACGTTCAAATAATTGTTGGAACTGTTTCCTTCTTTGTTGGCAAATTTGTTGCAAGATAGCAGATTGTTTCAGTGTATTTTCTGACAACAAAACACTTCCTGGACAAGTACAAAAAGAAGCTAACCGAGCTGAGAAACCAGCACAGCTTTCAAGGTATGTTTTAAATTGGAAATCAAAGGCATGGACTCAAGATACAGGCGAGCTTGTCAAATGCTGCACTGATTGGATAGATTTTGGTTCCAGGTGACACTTGTCCAATTAGTTTGATGAGCTTTATTTAAAGCCAATGAAAAATGTTTGTTTCCCTCTGATTCCCTCCCACTGTGGTGCAACAACTCACCTGAGGAAAGGCAGACAAATAGATCAGAATAGGTGCCTTGAATCGTTTGAAACTAGAGGTAGAGGAGAAGCTGATTGGATTTAATTAAGGAAACAGACCTGCAACTTGTTAGATTGGCAAAGGTAACAGATATGTGGCTCAAAATGGCACATCCTGTCCTTTATACCGTCTTTGTGAGGCTCATTTTCTTTTGCAGTTGAGCAGTTAAAAGTCTGCCTCTTTGAAATGCAAAGCACACATTCACACGACTTGTGTTGCGAAGCAGGTTTGACCCCCGAAGAGCCAATTACGAGCTTGTTTGATAGCTCGGAGCAGTATTTATAGACGGAACTATCCATGAAGAATAAATATGCTCTGTGAGACCGGGTTGTTGACGTGACCAGTGATTCTAAATCAGCGCAAACATGTTTTCTGTGTACGGACTCTAGTCCGTGTGCCTTGAGGATAAAACATCCCTTAAAGAAATTGTTCAAATGTCTCACAACTTCTGTCGTTTTATCCGATCAACAGTCCATTACCCAGAGATATTAAATTTACAAGGATTTAAAAATCCACGAGTAGCAGGAATCGATTTTGATTTAAACAAAAATGACGATTAAGGCATTTCACCAAATTCATTTTCTTTCAACTGACTTAGTACAGTGACATATTGTAATAGACAGCACCTGGTGCTTACTGCTGCTATATCTATACATCATCTATATTCATAGAGTATATAGGTATGCTGAATTACTGGCAAAATAACTTTCAAAATCTATAAAGGTGTGTAAAAAACTCTAAAATGCTTGAAATCTGACCCTCTGCCTGATATTACATGTCATCCAGATAAAGTACATGCTGATCAGACAACCTGCTTCTTCCAAAATATTAAATATGGACATAAACTGTATATGTGCAAGTCACTTAAACATTTAAATTTAAATAATCCGAGCTTCCGCGTTACAAAAATACGTATAAATCTCCCAGCATAATATGAACTGTTACAAGATGTAAAATAATCCAACACAAAGCTTAAATAATGAATATTTTTATTGGACTGGCCCCAAACTGTGGCACACATCTGCAACACACAACCTTTCAGCCCATTTGCCTGTTTGTGAAATTCATAAATCATGAAAAGTGCGAGGCAGTGTCACTGCAGAAACTTTGCAATTTTTTTTTTTTAACTTTCATCCAAACAAAAAAAAAAAGGCTTCATCGTGCAGTGCATTTCACCTGGTGCTCTAAATATTTCTTAACACATTATCCTGGAACAATTACACCTTTTGGGGGGACCTGGGAAAGAAAGACAACATTACATTAAGACAGAAGTTTCAACACATCTAAAAGATAATGAATGTTTCTTCTTGTGCGGAGCTGTGTGCATATTTCACCTACAGTTCAACACACTTTGGGGACATTAACATCTTGGTTCTCCTCTCATCATAGAGCCTGACAAAGACAGAACAAAAAATAAAAATCATATTCAAAGAAATGCAATAGCCAGGTCAGTGTTGACAGTGTCATTATATTAACCTCTTTCCCAGTGTAACGGTGGCGGCTCGTCAACGTTGTCCTCGTCTCTTGGCCTGTGGTACATCACTTTCCTCTGAGTACTCATCTCTATCCAGTGGATAGGAGCAGAACATAATATCACAAAAATAACTTCACTTGGAGAATGAACAAAAGGATAAGAGAAGATGTATGGAAGTATTATATCTCTGAACAACAAAACGCAAACATCACCACACCCATGTTGACTGAAACTGGACGTGCATCCATAGAACGACCAAGCTGAGCCGCCACTCGTACATTACATAACAGATTTTCATAAAAGCTTCTCAGTTCAGATTTCGAACGAAATTGTTTACTTTATAGAGAGCAGTAAACTAAGATTTCAAACGCTTGTGAATCATCATTGTTGTCGGGTTTTTTTTTGTGTAGTGTGCTCCCAACTTTAGACTGTCGTTCCATCTCAGCATTTCACAAACAAACAAATTGAATATAAATTTGGGACTAAAACGGCTCTAACCTGGCTGCAAAATAACTATACTGCACGAGCTGTTTGGGCAGACTGATTGAGGTTTTTTGTTACATTTCAAGATGCACAATAATTGCCCTTGTAAACGTTGGTTCAAGAGAAGAATGAGCATGGGATTGGCTGAATTCAACCTTGTCGTTGCAGAGGGTTCACTTGTCTCCTCCTGGGAATCACGTCCCGGTCTCCCCACCTGCCTTGGTCTGACGCGGTTAGATCTTCTCTGCAGAGTCTGTCTACGAAAGGGTTGACACATTCATATTTCTAACATGATTACATAATCAGCCTTAAAAAATGCCAATCAGAAAAAGATCAAGTCAGCTGAAGATGACAACAAAATCCCTGGCCTAGACTTACCCTGACATGTTCTGCACTGCAGCTCACTACAAGTCAACTCTCCAATCTCGCCATCAGCCGGCTCATGAATACAAACATCATGACCTTCCTCCTGGTTCACTGGATCAGAGGGATCTTTGTGTTGGCCTCTTTTATGCCAAGGTTTTGCAGCATGTCTGGGCAGGACAGGATGGGGCTTCCTGGGTGCAGAACGCTTCCTCACCACCACTCTGACGGGCTGCTCGCACCCTCTGCCATACCTGCTTTCCTCCTCAGAGTCTCCGGCATCATCCCTGTACACCTTGGAGCTGTGGACTTTGCTCCTTCCTGTCCCTTTTGCGAGGCTTTTCCCACAGCAGGCGCACATGCACTTCTTTGGACCTGGCAGCCACACTTCTTCCACTTCTTCAGCAGCGTGCGGAGACCCGCTCACCACCTCTGCGGGCCTCCTGCCTGCATACACGCGTTTGGGGAAAAGATCTGCATCGTCCAGATCTGTGGAGAACATCTCATCTCGGGAGGAAAGCTCGTCCAGAGATGGACTGAGAACGCTCATCCGCTCATGGGTGGTCTGCATGGATAGGTAGTTGTAGTAGTAGGGAGCATTAGGGGAGGAGAGGCGGCCGCCTACAGCCTCTCCAGGTGTCAGAACACTCTCAAAAGGCAGCCTGAGGATCTGGTGGCTTGGATCAGCTTTCTGATGTTCTGTCTTTGAGACGGTGTCGCCACTTTTGGCATCTTTGAGCGCCGGCTGACTGGAAGTGAAGGAAGAAGATGGTAGGATTGGATCCGTCGGCTGTTTCAGGAGCTCTTCAAGGTCACATTTGGAAACACTTTCATTAGTCGCTGAGATATCTGACTGGATATCTGCAACCTCTGTCGTCTCCTGAGGGAGTACGTCTTCATCTGTCGCTGGCTGCTCCAGCTCAGGACACTCTTCGTGAACAGAGGAGCTATCCAAAGGACACTCCTCTTCAATTCCTGCTGACCAGCATCCCGGAGGACTCAGGACGTCCAGGCTCCTTTGGCTGGAATCACCGTCGTACACCGCTGTTGTGGAGTCACTGAAGATCAAGGCTGGAGACTCTGAGTGGCTGTCATCAGGCAGGATTGTGCCCTGCTCTTCGCTTTTCTTCTCTTCGCCTGGAGAAAATGTTTCCGAGGCCTGTGAGGCGACACCCGAGTCAAGCTCTTTGTCAGCGCCCCGCAGCTCAGTGGCTCGGATTTTATCCAGGCATTCGATGAGTTTGGTTATGGCGTCACTGGGGTCGGTTTGAGCCTCGGAGCAGGCCGTTTCTCGACGCCAGTTTGTCTGTGGGTGATGCTGCTGCCACTGCTGCTGCTGGCGAAGCATGTCATTCCAGGGAGGAGCGTGGAAGCGAGGCTCAAACATTCGCCTGTAATCCATTGGATATAACGGGGTAAACAACGGGTTTGGGTAAACAAACCCAGGATACTGCATGTACTGGTACGGGGGCATGTAGGGACGGTTAAAACCTGGGGAATATAAAACATAAATGCACGCAGTGAAGATTACAGGCAACTGATACTGTTGATCGTGGTAAAATGTCACCAAATAGCCCACATTTACATATATTGTGCACATTCTGCACTCATTCAGCCTCTTTTTCACAAGTTAAACAGCTGTTTTGTACCAGTATTTAGTGTTTATATCATATTCATGTTCAATATGTTTGTTTATGTATGCACCAACCACCAAGGCAAATTCCTTGTAAGTGTTACATACTTGGCAAGTTTAAATATTTTGAATGCAGTACTTTTACTTGTAACAGTATTTCTGCACTGTGTCATTGTTACTTTAACGTAAGTAGGCCTTCTTCACTTTTACGCTAGTACAGAGATATTTAACGGGGGTCCGTGACCCTCAGAGTTAGAGCAGGGGGGCCGCCAAATTATGTTAAAATATAATAACTTTGAAAGTTCATTTTTTCAAAATTCAAATGAAAATACACATTACTATGAATCCAACCTAATAGAAACGTTACACAGGTCTTGTTGACATGGTGTAGATTAGATTGTGGTGTTCTGCATAGTGAGGCACAAAGTATGTTTTAATGTTTACTTTCAAAAATGTCAAAAAGTCATTTTTTTTTTTTTTTTTTTTTAGACGGGACCAAAATAACTATTTTGAACCATGTATGAACTGCTGTATTATATGTTGTGTTTTAATCACATGCTACTCAAGCACATTTTCAGAAACTAGAAGAATTTAGGTTTCAAATGAAGCCGCATACATGCATTTTGGCATTGTAGTTTTTCAGTTATAAGCTTTTCTTTTTGGGAAAGGGAAAGACGAAAATCAAGCAAAAAGAGATGAATTTGAACAGGTTCAACTGGCCTACAGGACCAGTCAAAAGTTTGGACACGCTTTCTCATTAACTTGAATAGGAAAGTGTGTCCAATCTTTTGACTGGTACTGTATTTGTAAAAAGAAAAGAAACTAAAAATGTAATTTACACATTGAAGATAAGCTTACTAAAGGCCACTATGGTAGCCATACAGTTAAGCTTAGGGATTCACTGTGCCTTCCACATATGTTTAACATTTTAAATATTATGTATAAATTATATGATATCCATTCATTTTCATCCATCCGACCCAGTTTAATATGCAACTCAAATGCAGTGGTCGACCAGTTATCGACCTGGCTGATTATCAGGGCCGATATTTGAAAATTTGCAGATTATCTGTATCCATTTTATTTTACTGATAACCAATAAAGTTAATTAACTATAGAGTTACTTTGGCTACTTTGGCTCCACTACGGCTCTGTAAGCCTCATTAAACTTCAGAAAGCTATTTTTATTATTTTTACTTATTCAGTTTCAGTTCTATTAAATGATTGCTTAAAGCATTTAGTTGTTGTTTGTAATATTCCAAAATGTTGACCAATCCAAATATCTGTTATCGGTTTCATTCACTACTAATAATCGGTATACAATATACAGTGGCTTGCATACGTTTACACACCCATGCTAAAGTTGACTAAAAGAGAGGAATAAAAAATAAAAATAAAAAAATAATCATCTTTCGGAAATTGATCTTAATACCTTAATTAAAATAAATAAGGAAAAATCCAACCTTTATGGACACAATTTTTTTTTGTGAATGAATAATGTATCCTTAAAATACAGGGGGCATAAGGACACACACCCCTATGTTAAATTCCCATAGAGGCAGGCAGATGTTTATTTTTGAAGGCCAGTTATTTCATGGATCCAGGATACTTTTAAAAAGGAAGAACATTTATTTATTTACGATACATTATTCATTCACAAAGAAAATGTGTGTCCGTAAAGGTTGGATTTTTCCTCATTTTTTTTAATTAAGGCATTAAGATCAATTTCCAAAAGACGGTTTTTTTTGTATTCCTCTTTTTAGTCAACTTTAGCATGGGTGTGTAAACGTATGCAAGCCACTGTATGTAGTAGTTGGGGGGGTTGCTCCGTCTCTCTTTCAGTTAAGGGGTCTTTGGCCTAAAACACGTTGAAGACCCCTGCTGTAGTACAAGATCAGAGTAGGCCTACTTCTTCTACCCCTGCTGGGGGATTACAACTACAACAAAACAGATGGTGTAGAAGCTTGATACCTCCTCCAGGCACACCATAGTGACTGTATGGGTTGTTCATCTGCCAGTGCTGCTGCTGGTAGAGGTAAGGTTGAGACGCAGGCTGGACGTAGAAGAAAGGTCTGGGATGTGGAGCTCTCGGTGGTCCGCCCCCAAATGTGTGTGGTTGTTTGCTTCCATCTACAGGAGGCAGCAGTTTTTAATTATTTCCAAGCACATTTACATCTCTCTGCTCTTTGAGGTTAGTAAGAAATACGTGCGTTTACACAACTGTTGTGAAATCAGCATTTAGTTACAAGGAAATCTTTACCGTCCATTTTCTTTCCCGTGCTTGCTCAACCTGTCAGAAATAAAAGACCGCGGAGGGATGAAAACAACCAAATAAACACCCCCCTGCTTCGAAAAATTAAAGGTGAATATTACAGTCAAATTTTTCGATAAACAAAGCAGAAGTAGAGACGCTTTTACTCCCAGGTCCACATGACGTTCTGCTTACAAACGCCGAAACATCTCCGCTAATTATCCGTATAGGAAACACCTGCTGCTGCCAAATTAGCATCGAGTTTCAACAGTGTCTGTTTAACCTGGAAACCTCGATCACTGTTGGCAACAGAAACGTGTTCAACTCTCTAATAATAATAATAATAATAATAATAATAATAATAATAATAATAATAATAATAATAATAATAATAATAATAATAAAAAGTCTCGAAGTGAGTCTTGTACAGGTTATTTACTTTTGATATTTTACTAGTTGCACAATAAGAGATTGCCAATGTGAACTGAGGGGAAGCTGTATCTTCACTAAACCTAATAGCAGAACTAATGTAAAACAAAGAAGTGTTTCGGTGTACGGAGTTAAACTGGAATGAATTAGAAATTCACATGAAAAAGTGTAACACAATCGACCAATTTAAAAAAAATATTCAAACATAAGATGATTAACAAATATAAAACAGAAGTGTGAATACCAGAAGGTACACAAAATGTATTGGATTTCTTGTGTTGTACTGGGTTATATAGTGTATACTTAGTTTATGTAATTTTCACTTTTGTATGAAAGAAAATAATTTCATGTAAAAAGGGTAGGTGTAATAAGCTTAGGCTTCAGCCTATACCTTTTCGGTCCTGTTTGTTTCTTGTACGTTTATGTATATGTATATATATATATATATATATATATATATATATGTATGTATGTGTGTGTGTGTGTGTGTGTGTATGTATGTGTGTATATACATGTGTATGTATATATATATATGTATATATTTGTATTTTATTGGTATTGTTGTTATTTTTTTGTTTGTTTTCTTGTCTGTTTATTTTTTGTTTTGTTTGTGGAAGTGAAAGCAACAATGTTGTTTTTTTTCTTTTTGTTGTTTGTTTGTTATCTGTTGTAAGTTACAGATGTCCGAGAAAAATAAACTAAACTAAACTAAACTAAACTAAACTAAACTAAACTAAACTAAACTAAACATATAGACGTATACCTCCTTATTTTACTTTATGTATTCTTATTTGTATCATGTCTTCTGTCTTCATAAACATCCTTTACTTCTTCAGTTGTGTCTCCGTCTGTCCGCCAGATGTCGCTGTTCCTCTGTTAACCAGGACAAGCGGCTTAGTCTGCGCGCATGCGCAGTATCCTCATTTGGCCTCTGGTCTTTCAGACGCTTATGATGCGCAGAAAAGGTTGTCCACTGCTCGGCGCTTGTACACAACTGTTTCATGTCTAAATTCGGCCTGAGGAGCCCACTTGGCACTTTCTGCTGACGAGAAGAGTCATTGCGACGGCTCACTGTATGTGGAGTCTGCCTACAGTTACTGTAAGGAAGCATGTTTAACTTGAAAAGTAGCTCTAGCTTACGTCTGTCTAGCTTGTGTAGCAGTTAGCTAGCCTGTTAGCAAGCATGACCGTTCTCTAAATGTGGTTACTGCAGAAGGTTTGTACCTATCATGTCCTTTCTGGGGCTATTTTACAGTTGAGGTAATAATGTTAGACGCCTGACTTTCCTAACAGTCAACTGGTAACGTTATGTATTAGCAGGCTGGGGGCTTACGGCTACGTTACCCCGGAACTGCAGCGCAGTGGAGCTAAAGTTGCTAACTTGTGTCGCTACTTGAGGTAGCGATATAACATTACATCGCAGCTAACGTTAGCTGATAATCAGTCAGTTGATCAAAGAAGAGCATGGTTGAACGTGTATTTGTAAACAAAGCAACATGGATGATGATGTTAAGGGTTGTATGGTTAGCTAACTTCAGCGAGACGTGCATTTTGCAACAGGCCCGCCTGTCTTAATGTTACTTGGTTTGTTTTGGACATGGTGGTTAACGGTAACGTGCTAACGTAGCTAGCTAGCTAGCCAGTCAGCATCGACGAAATCCCAAAAATTGGTAACGATAAACACTCTTCAAATGTCAGCCTTTACTTCCAGAAGTAACCCGTTAGTTAGCAGGTTGTTGATGGTAAATACGTCGCAAATATGGCAGGGTATCATTAAAAAAAAAAAAAATCGATTTCGATACTATGTTCGATACCAATACTAAACAAAAATAAATTACTATATATAATATAACTTCATTTTAACCACAAATATAAATGATTGTGTAATGATTTCTGTTCATTTAATGATGTAAAACTAAAGACTTACTACTTATCTTTCTAACCGACTGTCGTTTTAAGCATTAACTTAAGCTTTTGTGGCAAAAAGAAGCTAATACCAGTGAATTAGCCAGGCCATACTCGGACAGCCCTGTCTCCCTGCTGTAAAAACTCACTGGGAGCTGCTGGATTTTCGGGGGTATTAACAAGTCACTCAAATTAACATCAACATTATATCTGCAGATACGCAAGTTCAAGTATCAGAATCTGTATTGGGAAGGAAACATTTTTATTCCTCTCTTGCTGATTGAAACAGCATGTTTAATATTCAGCTGAAAAGTCCACTTGCTGTCACAGTAACGCCACGACAGACGCAGCTCCTTTACAATCTGCTTTGCAGTTTTGTTGCATCTAACGTTAGCATAATAAAGATGACGTCGATGCATCTGATGAGACTTGAGATCATGATAGCCTTATGATACTTTGGGGAAATTGGACCCTAGTTTGGCGTTGCATATTAAAGGAAAACTCTGTTGTGGCATAATGTGAAGTTGAGGCATCTTGAGTAAAGAATCAGGTTCTGCATTTTTACACGTTAACCAGAATTTGAATGAAATAGCTTTTTACATCTCACATAAATCATATTAATTCAGATGTTGTTGTTGTATTTAGGGTCAATTGACAGATAATTGCAGTCTTTGTAAAAAAAAAAAAAAAGAGAGACCCGATTGTTGAATGTGCTGTTTTCTCTTTTGAAAGGGTTTTAGGATGTTTGCTACTCTGACATGCCCAGATATAAAAAGGGAAATCAGAAGTTAGAAGAGAGTTACACGATTTAAAAGTTGTTATTTTTCTGTACTGATAGTTTCAATGGATTCTAAACCCATCACTGCTCTTTTTGTTTTTCACCTGTGTTTTTCAGACGAGCACTGATGTAGCATTGTTGCGACAGTTGTGGTGACTCTCCCTCTACCTCCGGTCCCCAGTGCCTCACTGCATGACCTCAGACAACAGTAAAATCCACGAGGCCTTCTCCCCCAGGACCCTTTCCTCTGGACTCCTGACTGCTCGGTAGCCACAGCACCACAATCTTCTCATCTCATCTTCCAACAGAAGATTATTTTTTTCCCACATTGGAGTTGAACGCCTCCACTTGGGTCAGTGGAGGTGTTGAAGAGCTGTCCCCCATCCTATTTATCCTCTTGAATCTTTAAGAATCATTTTTTTTTTTCTCCTGGTTGACTTGAGCCCGGTTCTGCCGGCCACGTGACTATTCAAAACTGGGGCGCGATTCATGGGATGCAACCATGTCGGATCTCAGTGAGCGCAGGCCGGTCAACACGGACTACGCTGTCTCCCTGCTGGAGCAGCTCAAGTTCTTTTATGAACAGAAATTACTGACTGATGTTGTGCTGCTGGTGGAGGACTCAGAGTTCCCATGTCACAAGATGGTCCTGGCCACATGTAGCTCCTATTTCAGGTGAGTGGTGTGGAGTAACTCATGTTGTATGTTGGCAATTTCTGTTTTTAACTACGTCATGCTGACTGTGACTATGCTTTGTGTTGTGTGGCTTTTCTGAATTTGTCTGCTACGGTTTTAATTAGGGCTGCAAGATAGGGTGGAAAAATCTTACTGTGATTATTTTGACTGATATTGCGATTGTGATATAATTCACGATATTGGAGGGAAGGATCATCTCTGTATCAATATTCTCATTTTTATTGAAAAATATTAAAATGATTTATACTGTGACTTTATGCGAGGATCCGAACCAAAAAAGATTTTTTTTTCTTTAGTCTGTAGGATGCGATTTGTAGGCTGGGACGTCTCTGCAGCACCACAATACTTAACTCAGACTGGCTTGACACATATTGCACCCCCCTGAGATTTGGATATTGCACTAGTTCGTACTGCAATTTCGATACAATTGCAATTTAATTGTGCAGCCCTAGTTTGAATGCATAATGCACCATGCAGCGTTGGGTTTTAGTGTTTAAGGACAGCAGTTATTCCCCTCAGTCAATCATTGTGATGATGTAGCGTGGTTGTTATGTCTGTAGTTTAGTTGAAACACATGCATACACATAGTATATACAAACCACAAATCCTAATTTTCTGTATCATTCAAACACATGGGACAGATCCATTTTTCCTCATCTACATTAACATTTCGTCCTGTTTCAATAGTTAAAGGTAAAACACCAGATCTCAGCCGAGCACATAGAGATCTTTGCCTTTTAGACAAATTATATACAACATAATTCTCTGTGCCAGTTTTGGCTCAGCCCATATATCGTCAGCCCACTGCTTTGTCTTTAGCAAACAGATTCTTTAAACAAACAAATATTCAGCTTTTCATTATTAAGAAACAACTCACCAAACCCATAGTTACAGAACAGTTTGTATAAATCTTTAGACCAACAACCAAGAATGTGTTTATCCCAGAGAAATATTTTCCTTATCACCCTATTTGTGCCCATATCTAGTAACAATTCCATAACTGGGTTATACATATCTTCCATGAGCCTCACATGATTCCCATCCCATGTCTCCCACTATAGCCAATGTTGGTGCATATTTGTGTACACCCAGAAAATATCTTATGGCACTAATTCACAATTGGATATAGTCCTCTAACCCCCACAATGTAATCAAGTATAGGGCACACACAAGCTTGGAACAGTTTAGAATATGTTTGGAAAATCATATCTTTCATATTCTTGCCTTTACCAATGATTCCTCCCAAAGCTCTACGTGCTGAATCAGCAAGAACCTTAACGCCTTTTCTACAATTCATATGTTCAGTATAGAAACCTAGATATTTATGAGTCTGCAAAGTTCAGCTTGTCATCCAATTTTGAACTCATAGATACTGCGAGTAGTTAAGGGTTTTCTGAAGTGAATTATTTGTTTTCTTTCTACAGTCTCCATTTATTACACCACTCATCAATATAGGAGAGCATCAGCTGCATATTATCTTCAGAGGGTGACAGTAAAACTATGTCATCCGCATACAGAAGAATACTTATCTTTTCATTTCATTTCCATATCCTACAATTCAGTGCTTTAATTTCCTTTGCCAAATCATTTATATAAACTGCAAATAATGTGGGGGACAAAGCATCACCCTGTTTTCCCCGTGATGATGTTGGGAACCAGTTTGTGTGGTGTTCATTCAATCTTACACATGCTATGGGCTTATGATAGGAGACTTCAGAGCCCAATACAAATTTCCAGTCACCCCGTACTCTGTAAGTTTATATGCTAACAGATCCCTATCGATGATATCAAAAGGTTTCTCAAAGTCAATAAAGCATGAATATGTTAGCTTATTTTCACTTATTCTATTAGTTATAATTGAAGACGATACAAAAATATGATCAAGACATGATCTTGACTTACGGAACCCATTTTGCTCTTCCACGAGGAGCCCTTCTTTCTCTAGATACAACATGAGCCTCTCATTAAGTATTGTAGAATACAGCTTTTAAACTGTGCTCATTAGGCTGATCCCTCTATAATTCAAAGGCACCCTCGGATCCTCATTTTGGGATTTGGATATTGGAATTAATAATAGATTTAAGCCACATAGTTGGTATTTTGCCACATTCAAAACATCCTTTAAACAAGTCACACAAAATATCAAATAGTTTGGGCGATTTTAGTATTTCATTTGGGATATTTTCAACCCCAGTCTATAAGTGCGTACCTACTACAATTGCAATTAATAATGCACTGTGTCATAGAGCAAGTGTTATCCACTCTATACATGGAGGATGGAAAACAAGGGGGATGGTGTTTCCTTGAAAGCTGAGTCCCCCCCCCGTCTGAGCCAGTTATTCCATCTCTGATATATTTCTCACGGAACATATGAAGCAATCTCCAACCTGTAATTCTACAGACGTATCCGTCAAGGCCCTCAGGAGGCCTCATTTGTATGCACAACATTGCATAATGAAGTGTGCACTGCAGTGAATATGATAGAGTAGCAGCCGCGGCTCTGGGAAGAGTCCCATCTGTACTTGACAGGAGCTCATGCTGCAATTGAACACGTCGTCTCACCCCTGCCTCCTTCTCTCGTTCACTGTACACTCACACATGCATTCCAAGAAAAGGTCCCGACAACTTGATGCCTCTCTCACACCCACCTCTCTGCGATCTTCCCCGCTGTTTCCCACACACTCGTTATCTGGTGTCATCATGCAAAGCATTTCCCCTGCAGGGTTCAGAGGTGTCGCAGCGCTTCTTATAAACTGCTACTCCTTTTTCTGTCCTGCTGCCTCTTCTTCCACCTCCACTCTGATCGTACATCTCGCTTCAATAAGGTGCTGAAACACCAGTGCATACAGTGAAGAACTAGCATCAACGAAAGCTAACTTAAACACACCGCAAAGACTACAGTTGATGGCCAACTAGCACATACATTCTGCACATGCCTGCAAGTAGTTGTGTATCTAGTTGTATGTTTGCCTTCTTATGGACAGAATTTGCAAAAATAGATATTTCAATACTTCGAACCTCTGTTTTGGTGGAGCATTGGAAGATCATTTTTGGCCAGTTTTGACAGCTCTGTGTGTATTGGATTGATGAGATGAGGTTTTTGTATTTTTATTAATTTATTTTTTATTAAAAGAAGAGCCTTCTGTGTGTGACCTCAATAGACGTTTGCTTGCTTTCCTCATCGTTTTTCTTCTCATGCACAAATTTGTTTAAGCTGAATAGCCCGTCAGATGGATTCCTTTCACCAACGTGACGCAAATCGGTCGAAAAAAAGCGGACAAGGGCCAACCGGGCTCGACCAGTAGCGACAATGTGCGAGATACCGCAAAAACTAGGGTAACGGATACTCGCCGTCAGCCCAACGGCGACAATATCTTTGGTGTGTCAGCACCGTAAACTGCTAATCTTTTCTTTCTCTGTTGTGCTGCCTCTCCTTTCACCTCCCCTCTCGTCGCACGGCTCGCTTCAAGGAGGGAGGGAGACTCTGGGGAGAGCTTAGCTGCATCTCATGTCGCTTATTTGGTAGCTCCTCAGCTCCTCGGTCCACAGCTGAACGGAAGTTATTCTGGCCCTCCTCTGTGAAGGCCGTCTCAAAGCTCTTATTTCTGCCCCGAGGAGCGAGCATCGAGGAGCTATAGGCGAGGATACACGAGAGCAGCCTTCCCGGAAGCCGTGCAGCTGAAGGAGTTGCTGACTCCGCCCAAACAGCTTGACGAATTAATGTGACCCTTCTGAGGAAAACGTCTCATCCCTCTAAAACACATTTGCTCGTTGCCTCTCTGCTCCCGTGATTTCCTCGCGTCTCTCCCATGCCTCCTCGGTCAGACGCGAGGGAGGGAGGCAAGTGGAGGAGTCGGGGGTGCAATTTAAGGGACATGAGATGCAGCGCTTGTGTCTGGAGGGGAAAGTCTGGTCACGTAGGTCTTGGTCAGAGATGGAGACAGAGAACGGGGAAGAAAGAGGGGAAAAGAGGGAGGGGTGCAGGGGTATGCCTGCAGGGTTGCGTAATGCGGACTGGCAGGTTTAGCCCCTGCTGTGAGCAAAACACACACACCCAAAACCCCATACAGGAGGACAGAGCTGTTTTGCAGACACATTGTTACAGAGTAGAGTTTCAAGTGACAGCCATTTTTTGTCATTGACTTATCTGTCTATTATTTTTTGTTTCAATTGTTTGAAAAATCTCAATAGTGAATAATGCCTTTCACAAGTTCCCTGAGCCAAAGATGACGTCTACAAATGTCTTGTTTGGTCTGATCCTGTAACGCAATACAAATCAGGAAAACGCATAATTGACATAATTCCTTAAACGATTAATCGATTATCTAAATTGTTGCAGGTTAATTTTCTGTGTGCATCTGCAGTGATGCCCACCACATCGACATTGTACTTGGACATGTATCTCTGCAAAGTGCAGCACAGAAGCATTACTGTAGTTATGAGCATTTTGCACCAAAGACATCACCATAATAAATGCAAATTACCATTTAAAGCCAATAACAGTTCAGTACAGATGCATAAAATGTGAGAAATGAATGCAGTTAAAGAGGCTCTGACTCACTCTGATGAATGACAACGTGGAAGTGTAGGCAGCCTGCCGAGGCTGCAGCAACATGGAAGACGGAGCAGAGAAGCCCAGCTGGAGCCAGACTGCACAGTACAAGCCAACCAGCCAGGTGTTGACTGTCACTTTTTTGTTATTTAGTATGAGGAAACTGGGTTGGTGGACACGCGTGTCAGTGTACAACAACTGTCAAGTATGTAACATCTGCTCCATATAAAGCAGTGGTGGTCAATCCTGCTCTTTGAGACCAAGAATACTTCTAGTTCAGCGTGCTTTGATATGATAAAAACAAATGATAGCTCAGTCATTTCCCCTCTGACCAATACCACACTAACCTGATAAATCATTTCTTAAAGATTATGAAATGAACAGTAACGTGGAATTGATGGCCAAGCAAGATGTTCAGATCTTTAAATCGTTCAACTGTAATGTAGCTTTTAGAGCTGGAACGATCAACAGGACATTTATTGACAATCATTTTGATAATCTGTTTTATCGTTTAAGTAAAATCAAAATTAAGCAAAAATGCCAAAAAATTCACTGGGTACCAGCTTCTCAAACGTAAATATATTTTCGTCTTCTGTGATAGTAACTTAAATATCTCTGGGTTTTGGACTTCTAGTTTCTCTCTAGCGCATTAAGCAGTGAAAATAATTACTTGCCATCCCAGTAGATTTTAAAATAATACCACAAATGTTACATTCCAGCAACAGCCAGTAACAGGTACCCTGAGTCTAGTTGGTAACTTTGTCTGTTTTTACAGCCACTTTGGCGAGGCGCCAACAGTCATTAGGAGGCTCTGTTTATTTAAAAAGAAAAACTGGAGAGCAAAACGGCAACCAAGACTGAATTTTGAGTTTTACTACTGCTGTTTTCTGGTACTGCTTTATAGGTTTTACAGGTTTTATAGGATTTCATAGGTCTTCATTACTGTTTGCTCTCAGCTTTTTTCTGTTAGAGTAACTGCAATAATTGTGGTTGTCACTATTTTGTATTTGCCAAGGACAGTAAAAGTCTGAATACAGGCCTGACATACCATCCTAGATAGACATAGGCAAACCTTGAATTGTTGCAGGAGCTGATATCTTCATAACACAATGTTAATCAGTGTGAGATCTTGTAGTTCACGTCCTCACTCTGTGACTACCGTGTTCATGTGTTGACTGATGGTCCTTTGTCTTGTTACTGCAGGGCGATGTTCATGAGCGGCCTCAGTGAGAGCAAACAGACCCACGTCCACCTGCGGAACGTGGACCCGGCCACCCTGCAGATCATCATCACCTACGCCTACACGGGCAACCTGGCCATCAGCGACAGCACTGTGGAGCCGCTCTACGAGACCGCCTGCTTCCTTCAGGTCAGTGCAAACCCTTCTTCTCAATGCATTGCTCATTTACAGTGAATCCTTGGAGGACTATATGTTTTATTGTCAACAAATTCCATCAAAAGACCAAAACCAACAATGAATTGATCGTACTAACAAGCAATTTGCCCCTTCATTCTGATATGTTTATTCCTCTGTGTCATAGAGCTCCATTGTTGTACAAAAACTACAAACTGCTGCTGGAAATACTCAAAAGAGCGCTGAATGTGTATTAATCCACCACTGAAAGTAGTACCCAGCAAATGCACTATTTCCTCCTGTTTGAGTAACATTTCCTAAAAACTACAGTTTCCAGCTGTTTAAGCAAATAACTGATTATTTTGTCCTCTGTTTAGGTGGAGAACGTCTTGCTGCAGTGCAGAGACTACCTGGTGAAGAAGATAAATGCTGAGAACTGCGTCCGCATGCTGAGCATCGGCGACATGTTCAGTTGCAGCGAGCTAAAGCAGAGCGCCAAGCGCATGGTGGAACACAAGTTCCCCATGGTGTACAGGCAGGAGGCCTTCCTTCAGCTCTCCCACGAGCTGTTGATAGACGTCCTGAGCAGCGACAACCTCAACGTGGAGAAGGAGGAGACAGTGCGCGAGGCAGCCATGCTGTGGTTAGAGTATAACATGGAGGCGCGCTCGCAGCACCTGTCCTCCGTGCTCAGTCAGATCCGCATCGACGCACTGTCCGAGGTGACGCAGCGCGCCTGGTTCCAGGGTCTGCCGCCCAACGACAAGTCTGTGGTGGTGCAGGGCCTCTACAAGTCCATGCCCAAGTTCTTCAAGCCTCGGTTAGGCATGACCAAGGAGGAGATGCTGATCTTCATGGAGGCCATGTCCGAAACAAGCGACGCATACGTGATGGCTGGGGCCTTGCCTACCACGGTAGTGTGTTACAGCCCGCAGGCGGAGAAAGTGTACAAGCTGAACAACCCCCCAGGCGACCTGCAGAAGGTGGGGACCCTTGTTACACCAGACAATGATGTGTTCATCGCCGGTGGACAGATCCCTCTCAAAAACTCTGTCACCAACCACGGCAAGAGTGGCAAGTTACAGGCGGTCTTCCGCTCAGTCGATAGCTTCTTTTGGTTTGACGCCCAGCAGAACGCCTGGGTACCCAAAACCCCCATGCTGTGTGCCCGAATCAAGCCCTCACTGGTCTACTGCGACGGCTACATCTATGCAATCGGGGGAGATAACGTCGGGGGAGAGCTGAACAAGCGCACGGTGGAGCGCTACGACTGCGAGAAGGACGAGTGGAGCATGATGAGCCCCCTGCCTTTCGCCTGGAACTGGAGCACCTCTGTGGCGGCGCACGACTGCATCTACGTGATGACCCACGACCTGATGTACTGCTACTTCCCCCGGGCCGACACCTGGGTGGAGATGGCCATGCGCAAGACGAGCCGCTGCTTCGCCTCCGCTGCTGCTTTCGGTGACCTCATTTTCTACATCGGCGGCCTCCACGTGGTCAGCAACTCTGGCATCCGCTTGCCTACGAGCACCATCGACGGCTCCTCTGTCACCGTGGAGATCTACGACGTCAACAAGAACGAGTGGCGCCTGGCCGCCAACATCCCTGCTAAGCGTTACTCGGACCCGTGCGTGCGGGCAGTGGTGCTGCTCAACTCGCTGTGCATTTTCATGCGCGAAACCCACATGAACGAGCGCGCCAAGTACGCCATCTATCAGTACGACATGGAGCTAGACCGCTGGTACCTGCGGCAGCCCGTGTCCGAACGCGTGCTCTGGGATCTGGGCAAGGACTTCCGCTGTGCGGTGGGGAAGCTGTACCCCTCCTGCCTGGAGGAGTCCCCCTGGAAACCCCCAACCTACCTCTTCTCCCCCGACGGAGCCGAGGAGTTTGAGGTGGACGGGGAGCTGGTGACCCTCCCTCACGTATAGCTCTTAACCTCTCCTCCCCTACCTCGCTGACTGAACCAGGAATCTGTAACGCAGAGGGATGAACATGAAGGGGGGGGGGGGGGGGGCGGAGTGGAGCGAATCGGTTCTCTAAGATATGAAAGGGTTCAACGTTCTCAGCCCAAAACAAGCTCAGAGCGAAAACATGCCCCTTTTTTCTTATTTTGTCAGTTGTGACATCTGTTAGATATTATTACAAGTCTGTCATACTGTTTCTACAATGTGATAATCTAAACGTCAACTGATTTTGTGATAGGAGGAGGAGGAGGAGGATGATGATGATGATGATGATGATGATGATGATGATGATGATGCACTTAACTGGTAAACCTTCTCGGAATGACAATGGCAACTGTACCAAAATCCCTCAGCCCCCCCCCTCTCTCCGATAATGGCTTCCCTCTCTTTCCCTCCTCTCTCCTCTTTTTCTCTTCTCTCATCACTAATAAAGGAACATTCTGTGGAAGCTCTATCATTATGAGTATAACGCTCTGTGGCTTGAAAGGCTCTCTGAAAACGTATAAGCTTGCTCCTTTTTGTAGAAGGCAGCGGTCTGCAGTCGGCCTGGACCCCAACGGAGACCCAGTTAAAAATGTTCCATAGAAACATCTCAAACCACTCCTGTAGCATTTTGAAGAGTATTAGTGGTTGGAGAAGTGTTTTTGATATTGCACAAGTTTATATTGACCGTGCCAGTATTAGTTTGACGACGACGACAATAAAAATTTCCGGCTCTTTCAGCCACGCCTCGCGGCCTTCAGTGGATAGTTTTCTGAGTTCATACAGAGGTGGTTGGATCTCCATCCGTTTCCAGTAAATGGACTTGGTGCTTTTGTCAAACTACTGATTTTAATAATCAATAATGAACCTTTTGAGCTTTTCTTTTTCACATAACTAAACCATCTCTATGACAACTGAGCAAACTATCTTACGGAAGGCCACAAGATGGTAGTTGAAAGCTCTGGAAAACTTTTGGCAATTAGATCTTGTTTTGTCAAATGTTAGATGCATAGAGGGTTAATCTGTTCTTTAAGTTATTGAATCATCTTCTATAAAATGTAAAAAGCCCACACTTACATCTTTGAATAACCTGATTCGAACTCTACAAAATCCCCAAAGTCTTACGTTTATTTACCAAGATTGAAAAACAAATTCTTACAATTGAGAAGCTGGAATGAGAGAATGTTTTTGACATTTTTGCTTGAGAAATGACTTAAATGTAAAGAAAAATGTGCAACCATTTTGATAATTGATTTATCATTTAAGTCATGTTTCAGACATACATTTTAAACATTCTCTGGTTGAAGACGTCTCCACACTGGGATCTTGTGATGGACACTTATTTGCTATTTTCTGACATTTTATAGACCAAACAATGAATTGATAATATTTGATTGAACGATTGTTAATTGATCCTGTCAATTGACTAATCCTTGTAGCACCAGTTGTGGTTCTGGGTCTCCGTTTGAATCCAGGCGGACTACAACTTCCATCCTCCACAAATAAGCAAAATACAGACCTTTCAGAGACGCCTTTTTTAAAGCTTACAACTGTTTGATAGATTTGAGTATGTTCCTTTTTAAAACAGGATCAATGTATTTCTTCATTAAAAAAAGAAAAGAAAAGGGCCCCGCAGAGGAACAGGGGCCGTGGTTTTCGGGAGGGGTGGGAGGGCTTATGGGGGAAACAAGTAAGAGGCGGAGAGGGGTTAGAAGAGGTGGACTGCAGGTCCGGTCACCCATCACCTCTCCTCCCTCGCCGCTCTGTCCTCCACCCTGACTCCACTATAGCGCCTCCACAGCCTGTCTGTCAGTCTGTTTAGCACACAGGTCTTCCATACAGCTAGCAGTTTACACCTCACTCCATCCGTCGTCACATGATCTTTTGTTTTTCTTTCCACAAGGGTCTCTGCAGATAACACACAACTCCACTCTCAGTAGGTTTCGGGCTCATGCATTTTTATTTTTTATTTTCCAAGCTGCTGAAATATATATAATACAATATATATGTTTCATATGTTTAAAAGACAACTGTTTTAGTGTGGGGAAAATAACCAGGTCTATTTTGTATTAGTGTCTTTTTTTTTTTTTTATTTAATATCAAACATTACTGTAGTGTGATTGTGGGTAGATATCCATTTTTCTCGAGTGAATATTGAGGATTCTTGCTGCTGAATGGTTGTGAGAGGAGAGGGCTGGCCCACGGCTGTTGCTATGGAAATTGTCCCGGCAACCACTAGCAGTAGTGGAGAGGGCAGGGGGGGTGGGGGGGGGGGTTTCTTCCTCCTACCTGTAGAAACATGAGCACAGGTGCTTCATGACAAACCTTACTAGCATGTTTGGCTGCATCATATTCCTTTGGCACTGTATTTTGAATGAACGTTAATTTATTAAAAAACATACCAAAAACGTTCCTGAAACTGACTCCCTGCTTCTTTTGTTTGGACTTGAATGTGGCGTTGTTGGTGCTGCTTGCCAGTTTTTTATTTTTTTAATTATTAATCAACTTTTAAAACGAGCACAGGTTGATTTCAGGTTGGGTATTTGGTCTCAAACCGTTAGTGATGCTCGGTGCTACAAGTTTGATTAACTAAAACAATAAAGTGTGGTTGTATGAGGTACTTCTCCATAGTCAGTGTGTTAGCTACAGTTATCAGTTAAAGTGCTAGTGCGCTATATTTAGAATATTTTCACCACTTTACCTTGTCGTCAGACAGCTCTTTACGACGGGGAACTGAAGCCGTTATCTCTGCTCTCTTCAAAGCCACCAGACACCTTTTTTTTATTTTTCTGGCCATTTTAGGCCTTTATTGACAGGAGAGCTAAAGACATGAAAGGAGAGAGAGAGGGGGGATGACATGCAGTAAAGGGCCGCAGGTCGGAGTCGAACCCGGGCCCGCTGCGTCGAGGAGTCAACCTCTAGATAGCTCAGTTGGTAGAGCGGGCGCCTACCACCAGACTTCTTTGACAAAAAACATTTACCTCACAGAACACAGTAGTGGCTGCTCTACCGCTGGCTTTGGTGAATCCGAACTAACCCTTTAAAACACCAAAGTCACACACAGATATATTATTTGTGTTGCTGTGGCTCAGTGTGGGACAAAACTTAAAAATGTTATCTATGATTGTACCCATAATCACTATGATAAAAAGTCAGGGAACCATTAAAACACAACATATGTTTTGATAGGCGTATTTATTGTAGCCTCCACACATCCTCAAATCATGCAACACAAGTTGTTACTACTCTTTAAATAAAATGAACTGTTTCTCAGACATTTGACAGTTATGTTTTATCAATAATGTCAAGGACAGCAAAGCTAAAATTGCCTGAACTGCCATTGTGTGCGGTGACAGTGTAGTGCTGACTGATCACGTCATTCATTGTGACTCGGTAACTTTAGATCATAACCCCGGAAAAATTATGTAATTAGTTACATTTCTAGTCCCGTACGGTAAAAAAAAAAAGGATTTTCATTGTTTCCTATAGAATCCTTTAGGATTCCCATATATTTCTAAAACTCCTACTTTTAGGATTTTCCAAGTCCTTTTGGAAATCTTATTTTTCAGTGGTTCCAATAAAATCCTTTAGGATTCCTATAAAAAAAATGTAAAACTCCTATAAGAATGTGTATGCCCTTTATAAGAAAAAAAAACTGGTACTTGTAAGAGTTTTACAGTCATATTGGAAATATGTTTTTTTTCTATTGGATATGTTACATTATGTGTCAAATATTTTAACTCTGAAATATATTCTACGTCTGAGTTAACCTGTTAAGGATAAACTCTGAAATATTACTGGTATAACGCCAAAAGTAGTTTAATTAAAGTAACGCGGCAATACTCCCAAAAGTGGCTGTAAAACATAAAATTGTTATAGTTAAGTATAAATTTAGTACAAAATTCAACCAGCAAGTTTTTTTTTTTTTTTTTTTAAGGATTATGTAAATGATTAATCAAAACAAATTAAAGTCAGCGTATGAATTATTGATGAAAACAATCACTTTGTACTGGTTGTCAGTCCGGATTACTGAGTGTGACTTTCGGCTGAGGTCGCTGGGCTCATGTGTCCTCGTGATGCTGCCGAATTGTTTTTTTCTGGACAACATTTTTGTGGGGCCATGTGCTACCACCACAACAAGAACAACAACCCCCCCCCCCCCACACACACACACACACACACACACACACACACACACACACACACACACACACACACACACACACAGTTTGGCTGACCTACATTTGTATTCAGACACAAAGTGCATCCCCAGAGGGATAAAATACTTGTTCCTACATCACTGTCTCCTTAAAAATAGAAGCCTGTGGTACATTTTAATTATTTTATTTAATACAGCAATATAGTATAGTATCACTTCTCAAATACATTAAAAGCATCTGTCAAGAAAATATTCTGTGAATTTCAATTCACAGTACAGTACATTCATATCTGTTAAATACAAAATGAAAATATATCATAAAAAAAGGAACGAAAAGCAGCTTTTAACAGCTGATATCTTCTTAAACTTAATCCAGAAATCAAAAAGGAAATTCCCGAAATGACTCAATGGTCAAAGAAGGTTTAAAAGCATGAAGAAACGAAGAAAATAAAAACATTAAAAGAGTTTTAAAGACAGAAGGATGACTCTCATTACAGCTGTGAAACTGGACTGGACAGAGCATGCTCACTGGACCACTTTAAATCCAACTTCACATAAATAGAATATTATGGCTGCTTTGTGCAAATACACACAGTGGTCCACAGATTAGGACTTGTTCCAGTGTTGTAATGACAAAACATGGATATTTATGATGTTTTACACAACAAATAAATAAGTTATCTGACTTAAAACTAGCTTAAGATTTACTAAATATAGTTCTCCTAATATATATAGTATAAAAAGGCCTGGGTGAGGGTTAATAACACCCCGTCAAACACAAAGCTGGTTGCAGGTTCCTTCATAGTTAAGGGAGGTTTTCATCACGTTTATCAGGGCACAATATCAGGCATTAGGTACACAAGGATTTATGTAACAACATTGTGGTTATTGCAGTAACAGCATTCAGATTTTGTAATTATGTTGGTGTGGTGTTCTGTATTTGTCACAGATGTGGAGAAAAAAAATGCATTTAACAGGAAATGTAATTTAAGTCTAGAGCTGAAATCATTCATCAAATAATCAATTAGTTGTTTGATTTCCAAGTTTTGGGAATGGATTAATTATTTATCAAGAAAAAATGCCAAACATTCTCTGCTGCGTGCTTCACAAAATGTGATAATTTTCAGCTTTTATCTATATTATTGAGTTTTATGTTGAATATTTTAGGGGTTTACAACCGTTGGTCGGATTAAACAAGCAATTTAAAGACCCAAAAAACTGACATTTTAATCAAATTTGACCAGGCAGTTAATAAAACATAACTGAACACATCAATAAATAATACGGTTAGTTAGATATTTAAAATATAGTGTAAAAAGAAAGATAATCCCTTTAAGCTACGATCAGTTGGTAAAAAATATCAAAAAGCTTTTAACCCACCAACAACTTCATAAAACAAATAAAAACGTAATTAGTTAAATTGATCTTTTCACTGCTTGATTTCTTTCTTATTTTTAATTTTTTTCTTATTTCTTAATTTTGGCACATATTTAATCAATTATCTATTTTCCTTTTCACATTTCATTACACTGTGTGGCTAGCTAGCTTAGCTGAAAACAGTGATAGCTAAACGCACTGAGCGCCAGCCTTTTCAGCTAGCTACCTTGCTAAAGCTAACGTTTGTGATGAAACTACAGCAGCCAGCGCAGTCAACGGTAACAAAGATCCTCTTTACACCATATCCTGTACAGCATAGGTTTGTAGTATCACGCTTGAAACAATAGATAAAGCATTGCAGCCAGCAAGCCAATGCTAACAAAGTTAGCTAGCTAACACTATTTGGATGTTTACGGGCACCATGGTTATATCTTTATAACATTATATTCTCTTCTCTTCATTAAAGATCACATTGGAAACAGGTCATGGCTTTTTGTAAATGTATATGATTTAATGCTCACTATGTCAAACAAACGTAACAAAAATACTTAAAAAAAGCATTAGCTAGCTAAGTTTGTTGTTTTTTTGCTAGCTAAAATGCTTTAGCTACTATTACTATTTATTTTTAGCCAACTGTTTGGAGGTTAAAGGAAAAGTATGAAGCTTTTTATCTCTGTTACACTCAATTTAAATTAATTAGCTACAAATATGTTTTTTTGATATATTTTGTCATATTTTTGGCTCTGGAGATGTCACTTTGGAAATGGTTGTGGACATTTTCACTATTTTCTGACATCTGCAACCTAATAATCGTAATTATTATCAACAAATTGATCAACAATATAAATAATTGTTAGTTGTTAGTTCTTTAGCTAGTCAGTCTACATGTGTGTTTTTACACGGGAATGCATGCTGTTACCACAACAACCACAATAGAGACGCAAAGTCACTCCCTTTCCGGTGGACCACCATGGGATCTTATTTCGGAAAAGAATACGTACAGTAGTAAACCGCGAGAAACAAATAATGTTTTGATCCTGTTTAAATTGTGCCATGGGTTACACATGTTTGTCAATTCAAAAGATAATTTTGCAAGTCAAGATAGTCTCAGTTTGTTGTAAAACTTTGAAATATAAGACTTATTTGAAAGACTAATCACCCCTCATAAGTGACGTCTCGCTACCTAGCTTGCTAGCTAGCTAGCTAGCTAGCTAGCAAGCTAACGTATATTGAGCAAGCGGGACGAGAGATGTAGTTAACGGAGCGGTTTCACACAAAACTAAGTGGTACTACAACAAACTGCAACTTTCTTGACTTGCAAAAGTATCTTTTTAAATTGACAAACATCATATGTATATTCATGGCACAATTCTACCGAGGCCCTAAAGGGACATTTGGCTGCTCTCTTCATGTGTGGAAATGACAGAAAGGGGCTTTCGTTTGGTCACGAGAAAGTTTCTGGTGCGCACGAGAAACCCTGTCCCTTTAGGGGCTCCGTACAGTTCAAAAAGGGACAAAAAAAAGATTTATCTCTCGCCGTTGACTACCGTATAGCTAGTCAGATATATAGACAAACTCTAGAAATATGCAGCAAAAGAGTGAAACCGCAAACCCCTACGACAGCATCTTTAGTGTCTGACAGAAAAAGCATCCAGCAATAAAAACAGAGGGCCAGACACGATGCAGCCTGCTGAACTTTCTGGGTTTTTGATTCAAAGCGCTGGCAGTCTCTGCCTCACAGTGGATATGGACTGTACAGTTAGTATAACCGCAGCGCTTGCCTTCCTGTCCGGAGTAGCATCGCCATACACAAGGATGTCAGGCTTCGTGGTTCAGACTTAAAACCTGTTTCTGGAGATGACCATTTTTCTCCTTCATAAAAGCAGCTCTCGTCCGCTGACCCTCAGGCTTCTCCGTAGCCAGAAGATCGGAGGACGAGGACAGAGTCAGAGACAGAGGACCGGTGGGTGTGGTTTCAGGGATGGACCTCTGTAGCAGGCTCCGGGTACTCCGGGGGGGTGACAGCTGCAGGCTGGGCCAGGGTGGAGAACCAGGAGGACATGGCCGACTTGGCGCTAGTCAACGCTCCGCCCACAGACTGACCTGAGGGCAGAGGTGGAGAACAGTGAGATGTCACTTACAAAACAGGTAAATACATTTTTGTTTCATGATTTCTGTCTTACTGATGAACCAAAATGTGTCCGTAGCACCAAAAAAGGTGCCATACATCATACTTTTCTCTACTTTTACTTATTTCAATCATTACTTTTCAAACTGTCCACTGTATTTTATTTAGTTTAGTTTTTTTGTGTTTAGACATTTGACACTGAGAACATTAGCTTCTTTTTGTTCAATACATTTTTTTTTTTTATATAGAAAAAACGTATCAAACTTAAATAAAGAATTTCAGTTTTGACATGAACTGTTCTCAAGCACTTCGTTGCAGGAAAATTGTCTGACACACAGGAAGTTTTATTTCATATATTTTCACATCTTAAAAAGTATAAATATAGTACAATATTGTGCTGATAAAATGTATTTTGGAGTTCATCTTAACTGATAGCTTACATTAAGCAACAAAAAAAATCCAAATCCCAAAATTATTAACAAAACAACTACCCAATGAACGAATATCCAAAAAGTCAAATATTTGGGTCTAGCCCTAAAAAAAAAAAACATTTTCCGGTCTCTGCTTCTCATACATTATGTGAGGATTTGCCACTTTACTCTTTTTATATTATTGTAAATTTGGAAACATTTTTTTTCACGATTTATAATTAAATTGATTATTCAAGCCTTAGTTGACATGATTTAAGAAGGATAGGAAACGCGTAGGTGATCCGTTTAAGGTAGAATATTCTCTCAGCAGCAGAGTCAAGACACTCATCCCTTATTGGACGCTACCCTGAATAATGTTTTCCCTCGGACATCTCATTTTTGGGGACTGTTTCCTGAGCTTTCTTACCCACTGCCTTCCCTGTCTGGACCACACTGCGACTGGTGGTCATCATGGCGTTTCCGATCTTCTTCCCTCTCTCGCTGTTCTGCACCGAGCTGCAGTGGACATGAAGGAGAGGAGAAAACAAAAAGATTGAAAAACATGTATGCACGCAACCCCCCCCGCCCCCCCCCCCCCCCCCCCAATCCCCAATCCCTGTCTCCGGTGTGACATTGTAGGAATTCTTCTTCCAGGAAACAAACTACAACCAAAACATAGTGATGTTGCTAAATGTTGCGCCAACCTGTTAGAGGGGATTATGTAACAGCAGAGGCTGAGCAGCAGTCACAGGTGGTGTATCTGGTGATCAGAGCTGACCTGAGAAGCGGAAACGAGACGGCTAAATGATGCTGTATCTGAACAGCAGCCTGGTGCGAGTCCAACGCGCAACCTTTCACACGGATCCCCACTGGCCTGACATTCAGCAGGAATCTCACTCCTGCATCATCTGGGCAAACAGCAGCGTGCTTAAAAACACGATGTGCGTACGTGTCAGCAGCTGCCACTCTGTGCCTTCACACCCTCTAATGAGCCAACGATTTCATCTGAAAATAAACCTGGTCGCTGGGAATCTCACTACACTGCTGCTGCCTTGTTGTGATCACAACAGTTCAAAAGCCTATAGACAAAGACACGCCTGGACATACGGTAGTTTTATAGCTTTGCCAATTCCGAGCTTATTCGTTCAGTCAGTATTAAGTGTAATGCATCAGGGAAACTACACTTTCTTTCTTGAGTGAGTGTGTGTGTGTGTGTGTGTGTGTGTGTGTGTGTGTGTGTGTGTGTGTTGCTGGTATAACTACTGTCAAGATAGACAGTGTTTATCAGACCACAGCATCAACATGACACCGCTCTGTGTAGAGTAAACCTGGCGCAGCGTGAATTGGCACCACAGCTCGCTGCTTCCGTGGCGTCTCGGGAGTCAGGCGGAAGTCCCGTGGCGCCATCAACTCACAGGGACACCGAGCGGGATCCACCAAAACAAGCTGCGGTTGCTAGGATCTATGATCCAGCTCCATGGCTGCACGTCCACCAGGAATCTGTCCTCGCTGTGCCAGCTTCCTTTTGTCTTTTATTTATTTAATTATTTAAGTAAGAGACCCGCTATTGTGCACTCCCAGCTGAGCCGAGAGGCTTAGCGTGTTTTTGTCATTCAGTTTAAAGCCACTAGGCGTTTGTAGGACATTGAGACAATCCCATGTGAACATAAGAGCAGTCTGTGTGTTTAATTTGGTGTTTTTGACTGATTTCAAAGTCTAAAAAGTAGTTTTAGATATGAGTTGTACCACTCAATAGCACCATAATCTCCAATGTAGTATAGTTGACATACTAATCAATGCCACTAGTGCACCGATTATATTTCCAGATATTCAAAATAATCTAGTTTCCATTACCTATTTATCATAATGTGAAATATTTGGGGATAAAAAACATTTGATAATATCTTACATAACTTGTTTTTTATACACTTATTTATTCACTATTATTTAATTACTATTCAACATACAGTATATGGTCAAAAAAATCCCCAAATGGGCCTTTTACTTCAACTCAAGATTCAAATATATCTAAATTACATGGAAAAGGGTTAAAATAATGTGAAAGACATCTAGAATCACGATTTAAATGTCTTGTGTAATATACTTATATAAATGTGACGTACTCTAGCATGGACAAAATGTTTTTTTTTAATTGAAGCTGTCGAGGGGACATTTGGGGGGAATAATGTGGTAAAATAATCATATTTCAACTTGTTTTTTAGATGCCACCCAGCCTCCCAAAAGCTTTCCAACAATCTAACAGAAAGCAGACTTTCCCCCTGAGCTGTGTGTACACGGTTAGCTCAGACGACACACTGGCTCTCCGTCTCGCTGGCTGACCCAAATAAACAGCTCCTTTACTGCGGGGCAGTGTGGTACGCTGACAATAAAGAAAAGATCCTCCAACAGCGAGTGTCTGCCTGCAGCTGCGCATCAACATCTCCGCCACCGGCTGCTCTTTGTCCAATGCAGATGACAAGGAAACGTGGAAAGTGCCATAATACACACGCAACAACGCACATTCACAAGGAAGTCAAGCTGGGGGCCTGGCTTTTTTCTTTTTAAATAGAGAGGAGGTGACAGGGCAGCATCAGTGGGACAAAGAGTGATGAGCTGGATGAACAAGTGGAAAACATCAGTCACGGTCTGTCCCAATAACCCCAGTTCCCCCCCGTCCACGCAGCCTCAAGTTGCATCAAAACAGCTCCATGTTTTTACTTTACTTATTTACTGTTTTGTTTGTTTTTTGGCTAATAACTGCAGCCGTCCAAGAACATTATTTAGAGCAGGGGTCTCACAACTGATTATGAGGCCACCTACATGTTAAAGCCTCTAAACACCCACACAGGTGATTTGCCAGACCTTCCTCCACAGCGCTGCGAAGGAGGGTCTGGCTAGTCCACACAGCATCCCGGGATGGGAGAAAAACGTTCTCTGGTTTGTTGGCATTTCTTTAAACCAATCACAATCATCTTAGGCGGTGGTAAGCTCCGTAAGGAGGCACGGTGCCTCTGCTAAATAGCCTCTGGAAGGAACTTGTTTTGGTGGAACATGTGTACGTTCAAAAGTAGTTTTAGTCGTGCAACAGAAAACTCAGATTGGACAGATAGTCTAGCTAGCTGTCTGGATTTACCCTGCAGAGACATAAACACTAGTCTGTGACGTTCGAGGACGCTGTGTATCTGCCGTCTCCGCTTAGACAACACGTGTAGGAAAACCTCACACACACTGTCCCAGAGCAGCTGGATCCCCACTCTGACACAAAGCTAAAGGGCAGGAAATGAGATGTGTTTATTCCTGAGAAGCTCCGATGGCCGAGTGCCAAACTTCCTGCACCCCCCCGCCCCCTCCCCCCACACAAACCGGCTGCATCCAGTTTTTTCCCAGCCGTGCCCCTTCACCCCCTTCCTGGTCCATGAACACACCATGGAGGAGGCAACTCTGACCCGGTCACCACTTTTCATCAGACCAAGGAATCCCAAACAATCACGAAATGTTCTGATTTGCATTTAAATTAAAACACAACTGCGGCTTTAATTGAAGAAGGATTGTTATAATTATAGAACAACCTGTCGATTAGTTTCCAGAGCAATAGTTTGGTCCATTAAACTTCACAAATAGTGACACAATCCAATCCCAGTTTCCCTAAGGGACCTCTTCACATTCTTCTTTCCTTCCTTCTTATAATCTTTAATCTTCCCGTCCTTTCACCTCTGCTTCTGTCCATACTTCCTTCTTTTCTTTCTTTCTTTCTTCCGTACTTTTTTACATTCATTTGTTCCTTCTTTAATATTGTTATGTACATTGTCCTTCAGTGTCTTGTATTATGTATTTATTTTATATTTAATAAGGTTTTAACATCAGTAAGCTGATTATGAAAATAAAGGCTTTATATGAGTCAATGTCTTACATTTCAACTCCTCCTGTGGGACCTTTAATCACATGTTGACAAATTCTTCTATCACTGGACAAAAATGTGTTGCAATATTTGTTACTGAATTATTTCATTGTAAAGATCAGAGCTTGCATTACATTTATTATATATTTTTTCATGATATCATCACAGAATTTTGTCTTTTCTTTTCATTTCTGATAGAATTTTCCAGCCGATAAACTAAACTAAACAAAGTTTAAGGTTCCCTCCACAGTTTGTTTGTTTATTGAGACTTTACGACAGAGTTTACGGCGGACATGTCACCAAACACCTGAAGGTAAAGTGAGAGCTCCGAGTATCAGGTTAGGGACGGAGACACGCTCAGCTGTGTGTGTGTGTGTGTGTGTGTGTGTGTGTTTATCCGACACGCAACTCTAGAAGCGGCACTCCAGCTGTGGACGGAGTCACCTTTCATCCACACTTCCTGGAATGAAAGCGGCGCTGGAGCTGAAGACGTCTCCTGCTCAGTTTTTCGAGAATGAAACTGGCTCATAATGAATGACTTCACCTTGGACCAGTGTGACCAGTGTGACCAGTGTGACCAGTGTGACCAGTGTGACCAGTGTGACCAGTGTGACCAGTGTGACCAGCGAGCTGCTGCATCCACCTACAAACAGCGCTGCTCTCTGGAACATTTATAAAGTTTTCACAGCTGCACTGAGCCTGACAACTCTTTTGGAAATGTAATCATTTGGGGTCTAAAATGCATTAAGACAAGACAGGAGAAGTCATTTATCAACTTTTAGAGACTTAAAAAGACTATTTAACCCGGGCAAAGGCATTAATAAAAAGTAGATAAAAATAGCGTTCTTGTTGGTCTCGTTTGCTGTTACAGGCCATTTATGATCATGAGATGGGACATTACACAGTTTTTTTCTTGCTAAAAAATAAAGAAAACATTTAAAGCAGGAGTCCCAAACTACCTACCGCCACAAGATCAGGCCCCTTACATGTTAAGAAATCCACAAATATAGCCTTTAAATTTTCCTAGTTTTGATTTTCCTCCAGTCTTTTATTTTGGAGTGATTCCTTTCAGGAAGTACAGAGCCTAATCAGCGTCAAGAGGAAGACAAAATCTAATTTGTGCTCTTAAATGAATTACTGTATGCACCGAATCAATGGACATAACGTTACACAATACTGTTAACATGTTAACAGATGTTTAAGGGTCGCAAAAGAGTGTTGTAACAAAAGCTCTCCTTCAAAGTAAAAGCACAGGTGTCTGAGTAAACGTTGGGCAAAATGTATTTAAATGATTGAATAAAGTTAAAATATGGTTGGATTTACCACTAATTTAGAGGCTTTATAGTAAGTTTCTACATTGTCTTTTTAAAGTCTCTCCTTCAAAGTAAAATCACAGGCAAAATGTTCTCAAATGATTGAATATAGTTGAATTACCACTAATTTTAAGATTGTTTTTTTATATTGTCTTTTTTTTTAAAGGAGTAGGACACTGAAATGAAGTAAAAGCCACAATCTGTTTTTACTGCTCCACCTGTCCAACGTCTCGTCTTTACAGTGTCATCTTGTCACCACATGAGGGCAGCAGCGTGCACGTTTTGGGGAGCCCGACATCAACGGAGCTACTGGGGAGAGATATCTGATACGATGAAGTTTGAAAGAAAAATAACTAGGTCAGAGCTCTGCTGCCGAATGGGCACGGCGGCTGCGTGTCCCTCATCTTATCTGTTATTTATACTAACTGTTGTTGTTTCTTCAGTATTTAAGGCTGACGAGGAGTTAGTCAAAGACAGTGGATGATAAAGTTGCATGTGTTGTAATGTACTGTACAAAGCAGGTGATAAAAGAAAGAGAGAGTACTCACTGTGAGAGTCGTAGTTTCACATCAGCAACACTGTACTGGCCCTGGAACGGGTGTCTACAACAGATGTATGGATCACCCACAACATTGTTATTTCATTGCATTTATTTTTTTTATAAATTCTGTATTCAATTCTATATTAAACACTGGATCTGAACAGTTTAGTTGCTTGGGAAAATGCCTGTAAACAAGGCCACTATTACTCCAAATTTTAATTTTTTTTTGTTTTTGATTCGCCAATACTTAGTTTTCTGTCCCAGCCATTCATCCCATGTATACTGTTTTTAAAGCCCCGACACAGACGGCATTTGTCTCGACCCTTGATGTTGCTGAGTAGATTTAGCTAAAATGACATCATGTATAGTTTCTCATTCCTACCCCGGGGTGATGGCGGCCATGGCGGGATGCTTGTTGCTGTACCACACGCGGTAGTTGTGGGTGATCTTCCAGGCTGCGACGAAAAGCGCGCCGTAATCCGCCAGCAGCCGCTCGTTATCTGAAACAAAAGAGAAGCTTGGAGTCAGCGGACACGATTAGAACTGGATTTACTGTCATTTCCTCCCAGAGGTCATTGCGTGTTGATGCTCACTGTGTGTGTGTGTGCAAGACGCAACGATACCAGCTCTCATCGTGACCAGTTCCATCTCTGAAGATGAGTCTCTTTTAATACTAGTGACTCAACTCATCGTAACTTGAATGAAGTAGTGAGTAAAAATAAATTCAAAACTGACTAAAAATGAACATGTTCCTTTTTTTGAATAAAAGTAATTTTATATTTTCTTGTCTTTTGTGCCATTTTGGTGCTTTTGCATGTTTTAGCCCAAGAACACACTCACTTTTTTAAATATGATTTGCTACTTTTGCATCGTATAGTCCAGAACTGTCAGACAAGGGGCCATTTTCATAGCTGTTTGTGGAGCATCAGTGTTTATTAATAATAATAGTAATTCTATCAAAGGACTCTGACATCTAAAAGAGTGAAAGCCACCAGTAGGCAATGTTCTCAATTAAAAACTGTAAAAACAGTAAGATTCCAAGGCAAACTTTTGAGATGGGGTCTAAAATTGTCCAAAATGTTGGTGGCACTAGGGATATTAGGAATTTATTCTGTCCACATGTTGGAAAAAAAACATTATGTATGAATGTGTATGTATGCTCTTTTAAATTACATGTATTAAGAGTAAACATTATAAGGTAAAAACAAAAAAATGAGACTGTACTTAAAACAATTTAATACTTCAATTTAGATTTTTCTTTATAGCCTGGATGAAACATTCCCTTGATGAAGAAGTGAGAGGGAAGCAAAGAGTGACACAATAAATAAGTGAATGAATGAATGAATGAATGAATGAATGGCGAGGGAGTTACAGACTGAAAAGAACAACTTAGTGACTGCCTGAGTCTCCACACCTTGCTGTAATGCGGAGGACAGTAAGGAGTGGAGGTAGAGGGTGAACTGGGCTCGGATCCACTCGTCTCCACCCTCCCAGCCCGTCCCGTCCAGGAAAACGTCGTCGCGGTTCTCTGTCACGTGTTTGACCAGGTAGTCAGCGAAACGCAGGTCCGCCGTCGTCAGGCTCAAGATCTTCCGGAGCTCGGGGTCCTGGATGTGGACGCCAGCTTCTTCCACCTACAACACATGACACGCAGTAGTTACTGTCAGGAACTTAAATATACACTTTCAGGTGCATTCAGCAGCGATAGAGGCAGTGATGTTTCCTGTGTCCTGTACGGGACTCTCCCACGCCCCAAAACACACCAAGTCTGATCTCCGGTGACATGATTGGCCAGCGCTGTGTGACAGCGAGTTGCGTTTCTCCAAAAGTTGAGTCGCGATCAACTGCGTTTTTTTGCGTTCCCCCCCTGCGACGTGACGTCCTGTTGTGTTTTTAAACCCCCCCCCCCAACAAAGCACAAGTAGACTTTATATTTCACAATTACTGTTTTCCGTCAGATCGTTTATAGATTTCAACGTTTCTGACCGCACTTAAAGGCAGCTTGATTTCACAGGAGAGCGAGAAAGAAAAGAGACGAGTGAGACACAGCGAGTGCAGTTCAGTGCTTGTTTTAAAACGTTCTATAGAGGCAGTGAGGTTTCTCGTTTCCTGTACGGGACTCTCACACCGCCTCAAACCAGAGCTCAAAACACACCCACAAGTCTGATCCCCAGTTACATGATTGGCCGCCGCAGGGTGACGTCGGGTTACGTTTTTGAGGGTGTCCCTCCTGCGGCAACCCACCCGCAGCCTTAACGCACTCCCTCCATTCAAAATGAATGGAAAGACCTGCATTTTTGCTAACGCAGGCAGTCTGAAAGCAGCCTTAAGGTGTAATCAGATCTTTTAAAGTGGGATTATTTGAGGTACTTCAGTGATTACGAGTAGATACCTCACACAACAGTTGCTCTTCTACCTCTGCCTCGCCAGTCAGTTGTGTTAGTCTGTTTGTCTGTTGTCTTCCTTTAAGTCTATAATATCAAACTTTTTCCATGAAGATAAAATCATTCATACACGCAGCAGGACTTACCTCGACGATAGCATCACTGAGGTGCCTCTGCTGACGGAAGAGGATGTTGGTCGCCCCGGCAACGAAACCACGCACCGTCACGTCTGACAGTAGGTGATGCTGCTGCAGGGCCATGTAGGGCAGACACAGGTAACCCTGGCAACGAAAGGCAAAAGGTCACTGTGTGTTAATGTGAGCTAATATCCTGCTGGAACTCAAAACACACACACACGGTGATTATTTAATGAGTGTGTGGTTTGAGCTGTGAGATGGTTCTACTGGTTTTTTATTATCTTTTAGGAAACGTGAAAAGTTCACACATTGAGATCCAATTTATTTTTTAACCCAGTCCCCCAAATACATACAACTGACTTCCTGCAAAAAATACAGTATTTGATTGGTTTGATACCAAATTTCAGGGGCTCTAACATGATAGGCTTGATTAGCTTCGTATGATCTTATTTGGCAATGGCTTGAATGTTAATATAAAAAACACCTTCCTCCACAGCACTGTGAAGGAGGGTCTGGCTAGTCCACACAGCATTCCCGGATGGGAGAAAAACGCGCTCTGGTTTATTGGCATTTCTCTAAACCAATCACAATCGTCTTGGACGGCGCTAAGAATCGCACGGTGCCGCTGCAAAATAGCCTCGGGAAGGAACTTGTTACGCTGGAACATGTGTACGTTCAAAAGTAGTTTTAGTCGTGCAACAGAAAACTCCGATTGGACAGATAGTCTAGCTAGCTGTCTGGATTTACCCTGCAGAGATCTGAGGAGCAGTTAACCATAGTCCTCACAAATCAGCCGGAGGTTAGAACGCCAACACAAAGGAAGAGGAAGGTGACGGACATCCGGCTGAAAAGAAGGACATCTGGTCCCCTAAATGTACTGTCGTTTATATAGACTAGCGTGAGTGTTACCTTGGTGAAGATGGGGAGCGGCAGGCCGTACTGATCCTCCTCCAGACCAGACACCAGACCCTGGACCACCCCTCCCTGCCCGCTGCCCGACTGTGGCTGCACGGTGATGGGCGTCCCCGGCTTGGAGTCGAAGGCGTCCAGGAGCTGCGTCTCTTTCCCCTCGGCTGCCTCTTTGGGACTGTCTTCCAACACGCTGGGGTCCAGAGTCTCCCAGTCGCTCTCCGAGGACTCTGGAGAGGTGCGTGACGGGGGTTTGAGGAGGTGGTTGTCCCCCTCGGTGCTGTTCCCGGAGGACGGGGACCCCGCAGCCGGCTGGGCCGTCTCCCCCGCCTCCGTCCCCAGCTTGGTGTTGGCGACGTCGCTGACGGACACAGAGACAAACTCCTCGGCTCCGGAGACGCTCTCCACCAGACTCAGGTCCTCCGTCACGCTGCTCTTCGGCCGGTAGTGGGACGAGTCCACCAGGCCGTGCTCGATCATACCTGCACAAATCACATCAATACAATGTCAGTATTTTCATCTCAGTCCCCTCAATCACTACTCATGCATTTTGCTACTCTACTGCTTTTCTGTTTGACATACGAAAGGTTAGGTAGTTCTTAAATGTCCTGATTCTTCCAGCGAGACTATGAGATGTTTTAACCCTTGCGTTGTCTTCCACTGGACCATGCATCGTCCTCCCGGGTCAAAACGGAAAATCACTTTTTTGTCTCTTTTTTCAATGTTTTGGCACTTTTTTGACGTTTAACGCTTCTTTTCACTACCATGTATAAACACCACTAACACCAACATATTACTAGATTTACACTTATATTTGCAGAAATTATGAATGGTTTAGACTAATATTAAAAGGAAGGATAACCACAGAATGGCATATGTCAATGTTCAGTCGAGATACTGCTTCGAAAAATTTCTGTCTTTTCAAATGCTAAAGAAATTGAACAAAACACAAAATTCAATGAAAGTAGAGATTTTTGTTGTACTTGCGAAGCGCGTTGTATGGAATCATCCATGTTATTTTTGGGTAATCAACATTAGAAACCCATATATTTCTGATATAGACATTTAGAGAACGGGTCAAATTGGACCTGAAAACAACAAACAGGTTAAGAAGAAAGAACACATTCTTACTTTTACGAATGAGAGTTCATTATCAAAATACAGAGGCAATAAAACACATTTGCGTACATTTGTTGATGCTTATACTGTAATCTTATTTTTGTTGTTCATGCTTTGTTCTCATGTGTATACCTATATTTGAATATTTTGAGCCTGTTATACTCTACTACTGTTTTCATTTCCCTTTTCTGTTGCTTCAAATGTGTTTCCCTTTTTCCAAAATGTTACGTCAAAACTGTTTGATGTTTAGGGTTATTTAAACATCTTGCACACCTGCTGATGAATCCACACGATCAATGGTTACATTTATGAGAATATATTTCGAAACATTATCGACCTGATATTGATTTGCCAATTTTTTGACATTAGCATAACTTTGTAAGGTTGTTTTGTGTCAATGCAGAGACAGTGTTTTTATGTCTATATCTGTTTTTCCTCCGTACAGATGCATATTAAACACCCTTGCACCATCTTAAAGGTGCAGTATGTAAGACTTATAAAACTAACTTTCTGTCATATCTGCTGAAACTGACCCTATGTTCCAGTATAACTACATGAAGCAGGTCATTCCTCTGGCTCCACCTACAGCCTGGAGTGAGATTTGCAAAAATCCACCGCGTCCTGTTCAGATGCACCAATCAGGGCCAGGGGGGGTGTTTAACTGTGTGTCAATCACTGCTCATGCACACGCATTCATTCTCCCTTGTGGGGAGACCGTTTTGGGCTTTAGCGGAAAGGGGGGGAGGGACTGAGAAGTTGTCGATGTTAAAATGTTTTGGCTAAGTCCTGGATCTTCACAATCCTACCTACAGCACCTTTAACAAAGGCCTAATTTAAAGTGCAAGAGGAGAGGAGATCTTTTGGAGTTTCTGACCTGGAAACAGTGATAAAACTGTCATCAGAGCTCCTACTAGTCTGTTGACAGGAGACACGTAGAACAAGACCTGCAAGCACAAACAACAGAACAATCAGAAACAGACTTTCATAAGTTCTGCAATGCTAGAAGAGAGAAACGATTTGTTTCTAATCGTACCTTCTTCTCCAGCAGAATGAGCTTGAAGAGGATGAGAATCTACGAAGATCAAAAAAAGAAGAAAATTACTGAACCATTACACTACCAGCAGACATATTTTACAGCGTAACATTATTGTTCATCTGTAATGTTCTACCTTGTGTCGAAAGTGCAGTATTAAATCTCTTGGTGATAAACCTGAGGAAAGAAAACAGAGCATAAAAAATGAGGACTTTACACTCATATTGAAATGCATGAAACATTTTTTGTGCAGTTGACAACAATCACATGGCCAATAACCACAAATATAGTCTGTTTATAGAATATCTGCACAACAAAGTTCAAAATCACGTTTCTGAATGGCTAATCAATCATTTTACTCCTTTAGTGAGTATTTATGTGATATAAGAAGTTATACTCACAAAAGCAAAAGATAAACAATTATTATATTTTTACAAAATGACACATATTAGAACCCCTTTGTCTTTTCCCCAGTTAAAATGTTGTACTGCACATTGCTGCAGCTCCTCTTTTCACCCTGCGTGTTGAGCTCTCTGTTTTAGCTACAGAGTGAGACATCTTACTTCTGTTCCATCTTTGTTGGGAGTCGCACATGTGCAGTGGTTAGGTAAGGACTACTAGCCAGTCAGAAGCAGAGTATGAGTGCGTGTCCTGACAGTAGCTAGGTAAGGACTACTAGCCAGTCAGAAGCAGAGTATGAGGGCGTGTCCTGACAGAACTTAGGTAAGGACTACTAGCCAGTCAGAAGCAGAGTATGAGTGCGTGTCCTGACAGTAGCTAGGTAAGGACTACTAGCCAGTCAGAAGCAGAGTATGAGGGCGTGCCCTGACAGTACCTAGGTAAGGACTACTAGCCAGTCAGAAGCAGAGTATGAGGGCGTGTCCTGACAGTACCTAGGTAAGGACTACTAGCCAGTCAGAAGCAGAGTATGAGTGCGTGTCCTGACAGTAGCTAGGTAAGGACTACTAGCCAGTCAGAAGCAGAGTATGAGGGCGTGTCCTGACAGAACTTAGGTAAGGACTACTAGCCAGTCAGAAGCAGAGTATGAGTGCGTGTCCTGACAGTAGCTAGGTAAGGACTACTAGCCAGTCAGAAGCAGAGTATGAGTGCGTGTCCTGACAGTAGCTAGGTAAGGACTACTAGCCAGTCAGAAGCAGAGTATGAGGGCGTGTCCTGACAGTAGCTAGGTAAGGACTACTAGCCAGTCAGAAGCAGAGTATGAGGGCGTGTCCTGACAGAACTTAGGTAAGGACTACTAGCCAGTCAGAAGCAGAGTATGAGGGCGTGTCCTGACAGTACCTAGGTAAGTACTACTAGCCAGTCAGAAGCAGAGTATGAGGGCGTGTCCTGACAGTACCTAGGTAAGGACTACTAGCCAATCAGAAGCAGAGTATGAGGGCGTGTCCTGACAGTACCTAGGTAAGGACTACTAGCCAGTCAGAAGCAGAGTATGAGGGCGTGTCCTGACAGTACCTAGGTAAGGACTACTAGCCAGTCAGAAGCAGAGTATGAGGGCGTGTCCTGACAGTACCTAGGTAAGGACTACTAGCCAGTCAGAAGCAGAGTATGAGGGCGTGTCCTGACAGTAAATAGGTAAGGACTACTAGCCAGTCAGAAGCAGAGTATGAGGGCGTGCCATGCTAGCAGCTAGGCGAGCATTATAACGTGTGTTCCAAAGTGACCACGTGTGTCTCTGAAGTAAAGGCTGGACTACAACAGAGCTGTTTGGAGCAGTTGGTGAAAAGTGTTTTCTGTTGGAGATGGTAAGTCCCTTTGGGGGGGACTTTGGGCTTTTTCACTTTGTAAACCTATAACGTGCACAAAAAAGATATATAACACAATAAAGGAAAGGGGAAAAGCCAATATAGCCTAATATGAGCACTTTAAAGTGGAAATAAAAACCACAAATTAGATTAAAAAAAAACCATTATCCACAAGTATACATCTTGTCCTGCCAGCTGTGACACGCAACTGCACTGTATGTCCGAAATGTGTAGAGAAACGAGAGTTTGACCCACCTAGATAAACCTGCGATCCCTCCAGAGCCGAGCCCCTCAGAGAGCCATTCATGTGCTCGTACAGTTCCTGCAGGGTGGGAGGAGGAAACAGGGAAGTTAGCCGGAGGCGATAACAGAAAGGTCAAACATTAACAGACGCTTTGATTCTCACCTTTAAAATCGAGATCTGGGAGAAGTCTTTCTCCTCGAAGTAGGCGTGCGTGATGAGCTGTAGTTTAGCTTGGAGCAGACCGTAGAGAGGCTGGGAATCACAACAAACCGTCAGCAGCCAATCACAAGTGTGTGACTCATTTACAGTATCGACCATAACAACATTTGCAAGACAATTTCTGCTCACAGGGACAAGCAAAAACTCAACCATGACTCCTGTTTTTCCACAAATCTTTATCCAGGGCATGGCCGGACATGATGAGATCTATTGTTTTCAGTTATGTCCTCATTTTGCTTCTCTAAGGAACAGTGTCAAGTGGAAGACAACTGACCTAAAGCAGCTCCAATATTCCAGTTTTATCTGGATGAAGACTAGGGCTGAACAATATTGCAATTACGATTCGATTTGCGATTATTTAAAAAAAAATGGTTACACTTTACTTGAAGGCATCGACATAAGAGTGACATGAACATGTCATAAACATTATAAATAAGTCATAAATGTTTATGACATAACGCTTCTGTCATCAAGTGTCATTCAGTTTTTGTCATGACAAGTTATGGTTAGGGTTAGAGTTCATGTGTCATGACTGTGTCATGTGTTCATGACAGTGTCATGTCACTCTTATGTAGATACCTTCAAGTAAAGTGTTACCAAAAAAATATATAGCTAATGTTCAATATTCACTGTGTAATAGATAATACATGTCATGGAGCATTATAACATGAAACATCATCAAAACCGCTCTATATTCTTATGCAGGGATGAGAACATGGATATGAATTGCCAGCAATAAGTGTTTTTCTTTTAATAAGCGTTGAACATTGAACAGTCAAACACAGAGCATTTATCACAAGAGCTAAAGTTATAATAATAATAAAACAATTCCAATAAAAAATATCAGAGCTTTCCTGTAATCCGAAATGTCTGATCTGCCTCAGTTCAACAGCAGCGTCTACATACTGCACCTAAGTGGAGGTTTCGAAGAGGCAGTTTAAGTGCTATGGGACATACGGGAGCGTGCCTATGTTCCCACAGCCCTATGTTCCCACATTTCCTTTTTCATAAATTTGTTTCAGATTTTATCCCCCTAACCCTAAAAAAATGTTGTGGGAGGATAGGGCTTAAATTAAAGAGAAATGTAGGAACACAATACCTCATTTTGAAAATGTCCTAGAAATGTGGGAACATAGGGCTGGTTGGACCATTGGGCTGGTTGGACCATTGGGCTGTGGGACCATTGGGCTGGTTGGACCATTGGGCTGTGGGACCATTGGGCTGGTTGGACCATTGGGCTGGTTGGACCATTGGGCTGTGGGACCATTGGGCTGGTTGGACCATTGGGCTGGTTGGACCATTGGGCTGGTTGGAGCATTGGGCTGTGGGACCATTGGGCTGGTTGGACCATTGGGCTGTGGGACCATTGGGCTGGTTGGACCATTGGGCTGTGGGACCATTGGGCTGTGGAACCATTGGGCTGTGGAACCATTGGGCTGTGGAACCATTGGGCTGTGGGACCATTGGGCTGTGGGACCATTGGGCTGGTTGGACCATTGGGCTGGTTGGACCATTGGGCTGTGGAACCATTGGGCTGGTTGGACCATTGGGCTGGTTGGACCATTGGGCTGTGGGACCATTGGGCTGGTTGGACCATTGGGCTGTGGAACCACTGGGCTGTGGGATCACTGGGCTGTGGGACCATTGGGCTGGTTGGACCATTGGGCTGTGGAACCATTGGGCTGGTTGGACCATTGGGCTGTGGAACCATTGGGCTGGTTGGACCATTGGGCTGGTTGGACCATTGGGCTGTGGGACCATTGGGCTGTGGGACCATTGGGCTGGTTGGACCATTGGGCTGTGGGATCACTGGGCTGTGGGATCATTGGGCTGTGGGACCATTGGGCTGTGGAACCACTGGGCTGTGGGACCATTGGGCTGTGGGACCATTGGGCTGTGGGACCATTGGGCTGTGGAACCACTGGGCTGTGGGACCATTGGGCTGTGGAACCACTGGGCTGTGGGACCATTGGGCTGTGGGACCACTGGGCTGTGGGACCATTGGGCTGTGGGACCATTGGGCTGTGGGACCACTGGGCTGTGGGACCACTGGGCTGTGGGACCATTGGGCTGACCCCAGACGTACCCCATGTAAAGGGTTACGTCCGTCGACCAAAGACGGTTTCACGTGGTGCGAGGGGAACCAATCACAATAATGTATCGTTGTGTGTTTCTGATTTAAAAAAAAAAGACTTATCTTGCAAACTTGTTGAACATTAAAAACCTTACAAGAACATCGGCACCGGACAAAAAGCATGTTGTTGAAAATACTAAAAGACGTCTTCTGCCACGAACACGTACATCCGGCCTTGCCCAATTTCCCCTCTCTCCAACATTTTCCTCCTCTTCTACATGAAGATCATCATCAGGTCATTGGCTCAGTGACTGACTCTCTGAATGTGTCACTTGCAAAGCTACGGAGGCTGAAATATTATTTTACTGCGTAATAAAGATAAGAGCATCATCCTCTGACTGACTCACCACTCGACTGAGGACGCAGACGCTCTTCTGAACCGTCTCCCTGGTGACGTCAGCCAGTCGGACCTTCAGGGCCTGAGCAGGGATTAAAAACATAAAAATATAGAGATTTATTAGACCACATCGTGAGGCCTCTGTGGACCTAATCGCTCTGCAGCCGGCCTCATGAACACTGACGTCATCATCAGAGACAGAAACGGGATATGTTGCCATCTTATCTGATGCTTTGTGGTAAATACACTACATGGCCAAAAGTATGTGGACACCTGGACATTACAGCCGTATGTGATTGTTGAACATGTCATTCCAAAACCAAAGACACTGCTACAACAGCTCAGTGTGAAGAACAATACTATATAGTATGACATAATTCATATAATTATACTCAGATTCAGAAAACTTGACTGTCTGTCATGACAGAAAATCGTCTTAGACATAGCGTTGGGTAACGTTTGGATTTTCATGATTCTGATGCCGAATCGGTACTTTTAAAACGATTCTGATTCCTAAACCGATTCTTGAAAAACTGAAAAATGACATCAAAGAAAGGCTCTTTTTTATGTTTAAATGATTTAAATTGAACAATATATTAACATTTTAAAGTACTTAAATATATAATAAGAAAGAGAAAGTGTGATATTCCGTATGTCCGTTTCAAGGCAACAGAGGGAAAATATTTCAGTCGACACATTAAAAATAGTCCCATGGCATGAAAATTTCACTTTATGAGGTAACATTTAACATTAATATGAGTTCCCCCAGCCTGCCTATGGTCCCCAATTGGCTAGAAATGGTGATAGGTGTAAACCGAGCCTTCAGTATCCTGCTCTGACTTTCACTGAAAATGAAAGCTCAGATGGGCCGATCTGGAATCTTCCCTTTATGACGTCATAAGGGTAAAAGGTCACCTCCCCTTTCTCTGCTTTGCCCCCCCAGAGAATTTGGTCCACCCATGAGAAAAAGAGAGACATCATGGCTTGCAAACAAGCAAAGCATGGCAGTTGGTCAAGGCCACACCCCCACCCTCCACCTTGCTGTGCAAATAATCAAATTTAATCGCGATAAATGAAATAATACAAATGTAATCGAGAAAAGCGATTATTTTGCCCATTACGTTTTGCAAGTAAACTCTTATTTTGTCTCGTGTTCTGAAGGGGAATTCAAAAAGTTAACCTAGGGGTTAATAACATGTGTGTACCGAGTCGACCGTTCTCTGGGATATGTTTTCATGCTAATCGAATGTGTCTCTAGCTTGAAACAAGCTAGCGCAAACCGGTGATTAGCTGCTAACGCTAGCCTTCGGGGCAGAGGGTAAATCGCTATTTCTACACGCCGTGCAACCAGTAACCAGTAACATAGCTCAAACACAGCGTTCGTCGTTCGACTGGTCGACATGTAGGGACCCTCATTATGCTACCGTGGAAGTGTGGTGCCTTCTTAGTGGTATAGAAATAGCGATTTACCCTCTGCCCCGAAGGCTAGCGTTAGCAGCTAATCACCGGTTTGCGCTAGCTTGTTTCAAGCTAGAGTTGCATTCGATTAGCATGAAAACATATCCCAGAGAACGGTCGACTCAGTACACATATGTTATTAACCCCTAGGTTCATTTTGCGCCGGAATTGTCCTTTAAGGGAAATTTCACAGTTCATGGTGTTTTCACTGTTGATTTGTTCAACTGTTTTACTGTTTTTTAAGTTCAATAAATGCAACATCTTTTCCATAATCAAGAAGTACTACTTAGTCAACTTTTCGAATTAAGGACTTTTGCTTGTCTTCACTGTGGTATTGCTACTTTTACTTCAAAAGTAAAATATCTGAGGAGTTCTTTCATCACTGGTGTCTATATACGTTTGAACATATATACTGTATATATACACACTACAACAGTTATTTACTGCGCTAGACACCAAATTAAGGCATCATGAATCTGTAAGAATTAACTAAAAAACATATATGACTGACCTTTGCTTCTATTTGGCGATAACAGGAAACTCCGTAGACACACTTCATGTCTTCATTTAGGGGCGGCAGGTGAAAATACACAGTGTCTGCAAAAACAACATGATTACTCACATTAATGTACAATATAATGCATATTTTCGTACAGAGTATCCATCACGAGCATTTTGCAGCCAAAAGAGACAATTCGCGGAAAAAAAGCATGCATTTGGTACGACATCTGTAAGTCAATTCAATTTTATTCATAGTGTCAAATCATAACAGACGTTATCTAAGGACACTTTACATATACTGTAGAGTAGGTCTAGACCACACAGACTTAATCAATTATTTTAAAATGATCTGATGAATGCACTTCTGCAAAGCTGAAAACAGGTCTGTTGCTACTAAAGTACTGCTAACGTCATGTGGCTAAAGTTAATATTTCACATTCACGGCATGAAATCAGTTAACAGTTGCCTTATCATCTATGAGTTTGTTGATGACACCATCAGGTACATTTTGTTGCGTTTTCAGGAAGACGAATACCTCCTCGGCAGCCATTCTGACTGCTACTCAGATTGGTTTCTCGTGCACACCAGAACGTATCTCGTGCACACCAGGGAAAAAAAAAAGTCCCCATTTCAAAACAGCTAAAAAAAGAAAGTAAATGCCACAACTCTCAGCCTTCATTCTGTCTGAGGAGAGGATGAAGAGCGGTTTATAATGTGATTTATAAAGATCTGGTCTAGAAGAGACGACAGCGGAGCCACAAAGGTCAGAGTAAGCACGTCAGAGATTAGGCAGAGGCTGGCGGAGCGGCAGGGGCGACAGGGCAACGGGGCATCTGGACCCAGGCCACAGCTGCAGGACGCCAGAAACACAGCCTTCAACTCTCGGCTTCATGGTTTACATTAGGGCTGCACCATATGAGGAAAATAACGTTGTTGATCATTATAACGAATTTACTTATTAAAGGGTTCATAGCTCCACTGCTTTCAGTACTACAACAAATTGCTTGTTGAATTCAAAACAAATGACAGCATTCTTTTTTTGAGCCATAGGCATCATTTACAAGGGGGGAAATAATCAAAACTGGCCACTGCAACTCACCCCAAAAACCTATTATAATCCCCTTTACATAAATAAATACATTTGCACTATAAATTGATGCAGAAAAGGCACAAATTGTTGCAGAAAAATTCACCAGAATGCAGAAACTGAAGTGAAAATTTAAATTTTGCTCAAAAGTTGAGATCTCTCTGTGGCCAGGTTGGCTCAGTGGTAAAGCAGGCACACATATACATAGAGGTTTATGCCTCGACGCAGAGGTCCAGGGTTTGAGTCCGACCTGTGACGATTTCCTGCATGTCGTCCCCCCCCCCCTCTCTCTCTCTCCTTTCTCACCTAGCTGTCCTGTCAAATAAAGGCGGAAAAGCCCAAAAAAAGTATCTTAAAAAAGTTGAGATCTCTATATGACAATATAAAAACGATATATTGTGCAGCCCTCGTTTACATCCACATGTATAGAGCACGAGTTGATTCTGCTTTCTGAAAGCTGCTTCTAAAAAAAAGATGAACTGATGAAGAAGGGTCTGCTGAAGGAAAATGAAAGTGAAAACAGAAACATAAAAGACCAGCAGACGCTAATTTGTTTCTACTTAATATGAATTTTTGGTTGAGATGTCGCGAGAAAAATCCGAGAGGCTGCAAGATTATTAAAAGGTTACGAAAGCAGAGAAACATAAATCTTGTGAATTACTGGATTTATTCACAAGGTTAAACTCAGCGGTTAAAGGTTAAACTCTGAGGTTAAACTCAGCTCTCCCTATAGTGAGCAAAGTGTGAAGAGATAATTTGGCGCTAAAGCTGAAACGTTGAAGTTGGCTTTTTGAAATTCCCCAAATCTCTTTAAAAAAAAAGAGAAAAACTTAACCCTTGTGTTGTCTAGGGCTGCACAATATGAGGAAAATATCTAATTGCAATTATTTTTGACTGATATTGCGATTGCGATATGATTCATGATATTAGAGGGAAATTTTTGTATCATTATTCTCATTTTCAAAAAAATTATTGAAGTGTGATTTTTTGCGAGGATCTTTACCAAACAAAGGCTTTTTCTTTAGTCTGTAGGATAGGATGTGTAGGCCGGGACGTCTCTGCAGCACCACTATACTTCATTTTAGAACGGTTTGACTAGGGCTGCCCCCTCTTAGTCGATTAGTCGACTAATCGGTCGTTTACGTCTTAGTCGACTAAGATTTCTTTAGTCGATAAGTCATTTTTTATGCTTATTCATGCATAATTACTCATTTACAAGCAACTTATGAGAACATTTCTTGTGAACACGAGATTTAAAGTGGTGCTTTTGCAGGATTAATTTCAGAGAAACTCAGTTTTACAGACGGTTAATTAACTACATTTATATTGCGCTTTTCTAGCTCTCAAAGAGCACAGCTCTGTCGATTAAATCAACTAATCGATTAGTCGACAAAATCATGTAAGTGTTAGTCGACTAAGAATTTCTTTAGTCGAGGACGGCCCTAGGTTTGACACATATTTTGCCTTTAACAAGCACTCATTTTCGGTGCTTGAAATGAGTTTACCAAAGTCTTTAGGTTATATATGATTAAAATTGAAAATAAATGTTTGAAATGTAATTTTGTTATTTCACTTTTTGAGTAGGAGAGTTTGGACGGGCCGCTGCGTCTTTCGTCTTCAGAGGGTTAAACAACAAATGACTCTTTAGGACTGTCCAGCTTCGCCTCGTGCAGCGGCAGGTTAAATGACAGAAAAGAACCGAGCTGCAAGACCTAAACCACTCCTTTACTTTAAATTACTGCAGGACGTTATGACAGGTCTAAACAATGAAAAAGGATGAATATAGAACAGCTGCAAAAACCAAAACATGACCGTAGTTGTGTTGTCACTGATGTCCAAAGAAACGACTTATTTAAAACAAGGTGTGTATTCATGTGATGATCGTGTTAGTCCTTCCTTGCAGTGTATTCCTCTGTAACCAACACCCAGTTATATCAGCAGTGTGACTGCTGCGTTTATGAGCCGCGGTGCACTGCAGAGGCAGTCGCTCACATCAATGTGTTGTTGTTTTTTTATCAGCTCTGCCGCAGCAGCAGAAACAAAAAGGACACAAAAGATGAAGAAATGCACGGCGGGGATCGAAGGTTTTTCTACATTTACAAGAGATTTCTGCAAGAGGGATCAGGAGTTGCTTATGCTGAACTGTTTAAAAGCAGAGATTTCCTCTCCTACGTCCAGGCTGATGGATGCATCTTCTGCTCTGGGAACATTTTGCTTATTCTTGCAACATGTTCAACTTCCCAAACAGTGAGCTGACCAACAGAAAGCCACCGCACACAGAAACTCTCCCGCCCTGTAACAACGGTACAATAAGATTGTTTAATGGGTGTAGCTGTTATAGTTGAACTTTGACTCAGTTCCTCCTGTTTGCCTTCGGAGGACAGTTCTGAGCAGCAGTGGTGAACCACAGGGCCGTCACATGACAGCCGTCACAACACACACGGGACACTCACAGGGTTTAGCAGGAAAACAGAGGCAGCTCCCTGTCACCGCAGAGTCCTGCCCTCTCTTTACAGCCTGGATAGGGTTTCTTGTCTCAAAAGAGACACCTGCTTCAACAAAATCTAACAGACTAAGTGCCCTAATTTAACGATCTAAGCACATGGCATGAAGCGCCTGGCGCAGGTCCGTTTAGGGTGTGTCCAAATCCACTTTTGCTAGTTTGACGGTGGAACAAAGGGTCCGTGTGCCGGGCGCATGGTTCTAAAGGGTTGTACTGAGTGTCTTCATTAATCAGAGGTGTGTTTTGGGCGTAACATGCAATAAACCAATCAGAGAGTCATCTCCCATTCCCTTTAAAAGCCAGGCGCGTTTGGACCTTGGAGCATTGCCGTTGTGATGGAGGATTTGCACCGTAATATTTTTATTTGTAATCTTCTGCATGTGTGTGTGCTGCTGCGCTTCCCTGTGTGTGTAACAAGTATAGTGTGCTCGTGCTGTGCATGAGCCTAGGAGCATTTTACTAATTTGCTGTTAAAATTTTGCGCTGCGCCGGGTGCAAGATAGGACCCTAAATCTCAATTGCACCCGTTTATTGTCAGCTGCCGTGTGAGGATCGCGTTGTTATGGAACCCACGCAACTTCTAGGCAAGACCCGAGCTTCAATAGCATTCACACGCTACTATTGGCCAGGCGTCCATGCTTACCGCAAGGTAACAGAACCCCATTTGTTCAGGTCCTATCCCCTGACCAGTCGGCTATCCTAACCTTAACTACTCGAGGTCTATGCCTAACCCCAACCAATCAGGCTGCTTCGTAGGGCGGGACTTGCCAAGAAATTGCGTGGGATCCATAATAACACGTGAGGATCTAAAAAAACACTTCCGGACTCAGTTTTTGCACCTTTGTTAAATATTCACTAGCAGACTCAAAGTGCCATGCTTCTATGCATCTATATTTTGAGATACACACTACACAAATATGGATGCACTGATTAAGGAACAGACTCATGATTCATGCTTTTAAAAGTGTATCAGAAGCCAAAAACACTGAACAACAAGTTTGTAGTAGTCACAGACAGGATGCTACAACACTGAGAAGTCACGCTTAGCACCGCCCAAGACGACTGTGATTGGTTTAAAGAAATGCCAATAAACCAGAGCACGTCTTTCTAGCCAGACCCTCCTCCACAGCGCTGTGCAGGAAGGTCTGGCAACGCAAGACTAAATGTACTTAAATGCAGGATAAAGAATTCATTCATTCAGCCTTTACACATGCATATAGACTTTACTGTGCCAACCGACCCGAGTCCCTTTCAACTGTAACCGCTGTGGGCGTGTCCTACCTTCCTGGTAGTTGTGCGCTCCGTCAGGAAGAGCCAGGAAAGGCAGGTACCTCCACTCCTCCGGCAGCAGGTTACTGTCATGGCCCTCGTCTGGCATCAACGGCGGGTACGAGAACTCAACCTAAAGGGGCGGGGGCAGAAAGTCAGCATGGTTTAACTTTACATTTGATATGTTGCTTTAAAAAAAAGTACTTTAATCCTATATGTCTGCATCATCTCTTCTTATTATTTTATACTTATTATTTTTTAAAATTAATCAAGAATGTAACAAGTCCAGTAAGCAACTCTTGGTATTCAACAGCATTTTTGTTAGTTACACATATATTTCTATACAGAGAGTATCTTCTGTCAGTTCAGTGTATATTATACATGTATTCCAATACTTGTAATGCTTAATTCATCAATCCCAAAAGGAAATCTGTCTCTTTCCTCTTTGCAGAAACCTCAGCACTGAGGCTAGTCTGAGGCTAAAGTTTTAATCTCATCGTGGCAATAAAAGAAAAGTCAGAGTCAGCAGGATTCATCCTCTGGGTAGCATGAATATATGTTGTGAATTTCATGTACAATCCATTCCATAGTTGTTGAAATAATCAGACGATCGCTAGAGCTACGACACTAACTAGACTACAAAAAACAAAGAACAAGAAGTTTTCTTTTAAATGTCAACTGAGTTCAGTAACACGTTAGTATGTGAGGAAAGAGCTTTTCTGTTTACAATAAACACGGCCATGCTTTACACTACCATCCATCAGCTCACTCCTGAAATATTTCAAACTTGACACACAGTTCGTCCATTTCTGACGCAGCATTTTTGTCGCCCAGCTTCAGAAAACGGTAACTTTCCCCATTACAGACTAAACAACCTGTGTTGCATTATTATGAAATCTTATGTCAGAGAGATTTATATATCTGTTATGTTTTTTTGTCTTTCATTGACCTCACTATGGCTCCACTTAGATCAAGAAAAAGCTGCCTGTGAGAAACATTTGCACAAAGCCCAGCCTCCTGCCAGTGGTGACAGATAACAGCCTCCTACAAGAATAACCTGAAGATCCTGAACGCCACACACACACACACACACACACGCACACACACACGTTGCCAATGTATCATATCTGCAAATATTACATTAACGATGGCAATTACAACGGGTGTGGTTGTTTAGATTTGACAAAAACAACAGTTTGGTGTTAACCTGCACACCACCTGCAACCATCTTGGAGACACACACACACACACACACACACACACACACACACACACACACACACACACACACACACACACACACACACACACACAGTGAAAAACATGTATCTCCAGATGTGTGACGTTGAATGTGCTAAACGGAAGGATGAAGTGTTCCAGTAATATTAATCCAGAAACATCAGATATAATAGGAACACACTGACAGGGAACATTTTACTGCACTGTGAATACTTTTACTTTGAGCACTTTGAGCACTTTAATTACATTTTGCTGAAACACACTTAAGTAAGAATGCAGGACTTTTGCTTGTGGTGGAGTATTTTCACAGGGTGGTCTTATTACTTGTATTACTTTTCAGTAAATGATCTGAATACTTCCTACACCACTGCCCGTGTCTCTTCAATAAGCTTCCTGCCAGAGAAACAGATGGGTGGCAGGTGAATAAAAGAAGGCGGGGAGGGGGGGGGGGGGGGCAGGCTGAAAGAGAAGGAGACAGACGGATTACAGAGCCAAGAACCCAATCTGATACCCAGCAGGAGATCTCTGACCCCTATCAGGTAACCCCCTCCACCACCAGAGAAAACAGGCCCGGCACCTCGTACATAGAGTGTGCGCTGTCTGCTTTGTTGGCTCTCAATTTGACATCCAAAAAAATGTCTGTTTTATCTTTCGCTCGCTTATTCAGCAGCTGCTTCCAAGCCCGCTGAGTCGAGTTTAACAGGCCACAAAACGACCCGACAGATGGAGAGCAGCGGCAGCAACACGGGGGAGGAGGAACAGTGTTTGCTTTTAATGGCCGCCAGCTCGGCCTGTAAATTTAAAGAATTTAGAAGAAGAAGAGCCGATAATTAGAGGATGCATTAGAGGTACTTATTGGATTGGATTAGATTGGATTGCATAGACTTTATTGATCCCAAATCGGGAAATTATTTTGTGCTACAGCAGCAACATATCAGACACACACACACACACACACGCGCACACACACACACACACAGAATGTACAAGAAATAATAAATAGGATAGAATACAAGAACAAATTCAAAAAATAAAGATAAAAAATACAAAGGAAAGAATGTGCAAACGTATATACAAGGTGGGAATAAAAATGAACGACTGAAATAGTATTTATAAAGATGTATACGTTAAACCTATGTTTGTGCAAGTTGCACTTAGTGCAGTATTATGCTGAACGGCTCACATACGCTTCAGGGGGCAAAAGGCCGACCTGAGAGGGACTGGACTGTCTGAATTGTTAAACAGGTTTTACAGGAGTAATAAGACCAGAACCAAAAACCATGCAAGCTTTGTTTCTGTTCAAAAGAAACCAAACTGAGGCTTTGTGGAGAGAAAAACGTTTTAGGATGACTTTAGATGTGATTGTTGTTCCGATAAAAGCAGGTCAGTCCGTGGCTTTGTATAGTCTATATCCATGACGTTCCATTTCCGGGATTGCTCCGTTTCGTTTGAGCTGGAATTCTAAACTCTGGCTTAGACTTTCTGTCCAATCTGAGTTTTCTGTTGCACGACTAAAAACAACTTTTGAACGTACACATGTTCCACCAGAACAAGTTCCTTCCAGAGGCTATTTTGCAGAGGGCCGCGGCTTAGCCCCCCCCATTACGACTATGATTGGTTTAACGAAATGCCACTAAACCAGAGCATGTTTTTCTCCCATCCAGGAATGCCGAGTGGACTAGCCAGACCCTCCTCCGCAGCGCTGTGAAGGAAGGACTGGCAAAGCGAGACTAATACTTGTATAACATCAGTGTGATATGACAGCAGATATTCAATCTTAAGACGTATTGGTGTTGTCTGAAAAATGTCTGTGAAACTTTCAAGCACCTAAATCTGCCATTGAAATTCCATTCTTCACCAGACAATTTATAATTTAAATAATATTTTATATATAAAAATACATATATTTTGTTCATCTCATTTCAATTTTATTGCTGCAAAATGGGATTGTCAAGCAGGCAAACTGACCAACACGTAGGTCTATAATATAGTATATAATAAAAGATCGATACTTGACGTATACTGTATCGCACCCCTATTGTCAACCATGCAATATCACAGCGACATTGAGGTATTTGGTCAAGAATATCGTGATATCTGATTTTCTCCATATGGCCCAGACCTACTAGAGCCTAATCTGACGTCTTTGAATGTCTTGTTTTGTCTAACCAACAGCCAAAATTCTCCAGAGGTTCAGTTTATGATGATCAAAATCAAAAACAAATCCCGACTTTTGAGAAGTTGCAACTTGGGAATGTTCACTTAAATGATTAATCATTACAGGAACTCAGATATTGTATTGTCACAGGTCTGAAAAATCTAACCAGCCGTTATAATAACATCATATTGTGGTGTAAATACTATCTTTATTTGCAGATACAGTAAGCCAATACTATGTTGTGACATTTTTCAGGAAGTTTCATTGAGATCAACACTGACCCAACAATGACAAATATTAGTGTCAAGTGTATCAATCTATTTGTGCGAGCTGGCTACTATGTATATACCTATCGCTCAGATTAAATACTGTAAGCACCTAAAATATCCTCACATTGTTGATATGCAGGTGCTACAATAGCCAGCTCTATTTGACAGATTAATAACAGAGAGGAAAGATAAATACTGTATCCAGGAAAGCAAGCTGCAGCCTGCAGTAAAAGCAGAGCTTGCTGTTGAATACACTGAACTGGAAAGATGCCCAAATTGGCAGCAGAGCCCTTGTTATATAACCCTGAGAGCCCAGAGCAAACAGCTGATGCAAACTAAAACCTCGCTTCCATGTCTGCGTGTGAATACTTATCATCACTCCTGCAGTGTTTATGAATGCACTGTCAGAGAAAAGACTAACTCTGTCAGTGAGCTGTAGGGCTGGGCAACATATATCGATATCGTGATAGGAGACTAGATGGTTTAGGACCCAGATTTTTTTCTATGATGCCATTGTTGTTTGAATATGATGAGTGAAAGTGTGTCTATGTTTTTATTTGTATTTATTTGAAACCACGCTGCTGCCACTTGCCAGGACACTCTTGTAAAAGAGATTTTTAATCTCAAGGAGTTTTTTTTTTATCCTGGTTAAATAAAGGTTTGAATGAGTGAAAGATATTGTCTTAGATTTTGGATATCGTAATGTCCTGATATGACATAACTGTTGTCTTTTCCTGGTTTTAAAGGCTGCATTACAGTAAAGTGATGTACTTTTCTGAACTTACCAGACTGTTCTACCTGTTCTATTATTTGCCTTTATTTAGACATTATGTCCACATTACTGATGATTATTTCTCTGAAATCTAAGTGTGAAGATATTTTGTTAGAGCACCAGTTGTCAACCCTAGAATATCGTCGCAATATCGATATATCGAAGTATTTGGTCAAATATTGTGATATCTGATTTTCCAGCCCTATCGCCCAGCCCTAGTGAGCTGGGTTAAAATGCAAATGTGCCTTTATTGTGAGGTCACTAGGAAGCGCTAGTTAGCAGGGGTTCACGTACCTGACAGCCCTTTTTGTGGTGGAATCCAACCACAACGATATGCAGCACCGGTCCCTTGAGATCGTCTCTGCCGTGAGACTCCATCCCTCCCCCGGATGTTTTATCCGTCCTGTGTTGTTTAGAACTCGGGGGTCGGATGTAAACACAGCCAACAAAGCTTCCCACCCGGAATCTGCAGCAAGACAGGCGGACAGAAGCACAACAACGCGGTGCGGAGATGATTCTCTTCTTCCGCTTCGTCCCAAGAGTGTCAGAGGAGAAAGGGAGCGAGAGAGTTCACTGCAGCGCACTTCCGCTTCCGTCAAAGCGATACATATACAAGATTCAAGATACTTTATTAATCCCACAATGGGGAAATTCACACTGTTGCAGCAGCAAAGGATAAGAGGAAAGTAGAGGACACGTGTTAAACACACAACAATAATAAAATAATTAAATAGGGTAAATATTAAATAGTAAAATAGTAAAATGTATTTACAGCACATGTTTTAATTGTATGTCTTATGTTGTATCAGTCCTGGTGTGTGTGTTTTGTCCATGTGGTCTACTGGGAGCAGTGCTGATTGTAGTCTCACAGCAGCAGGCAGGAAAGACCTGCGGCGTCTCTGCGTGACGCAGCAGCCTGGCGCTGAAGGAATGTGAACTGAATGTGGCATGAATACAATTGTTTTATAACTTATATAAAATCTAAGGAATAGGATTTTACACTTTAAAATAATAATAATAATAATAATAATGGGTTTTTATTTCATTTTATTAACAGAAGAAAAGGATAAAACATATGTACCAACAAAATACATGAGAGATAAAGCCAGGGTATATAAAATAAAACATTTTATAATAAATAAATAAATAAAACGAATAAAACTGGTAAGACCAGATATACAGTCAGGGTAGACTATATAAAACAATTTGATTTATAATACAAAATACTAAACAAACAAAACTGATTAAAAAGCCAGGGTATACACCATTAATTGTTTTATAATAAAGACATCAAAAATCGAACAAAACTGATTAAACCAGAGATAAATCCAGGATATATGAAATACATTGTTTTATAATAAAATACAAAATAAAACGCAATACACTATGTACACATACGTAGCCTATGTAATAGTATTTAGGTGAAGTATGTATTGCCTTCGACCACGGAAGCTGTGGTGGGGAGTTATCTTGACTCTATCATCTTTGTTGGAGTCAAAGAATGACGTCATGTGTTGACCACCCAGCACCACCAGCGCCATCGTGTGGAAATATGGGAAATCGATTGACCGACATCATTCAGTCTTCGTGTCTTTTCCATTTCTGTTATTTCGATTAAGTTGTGTATTTTATTTAGTTTGTTTGTGTTCATCCCGTAGATTTCTGATTAATGCGAACATGTAGCTACACGACACAACGTGCTTCGGATAACCGTTCGATGATGCGAAATCGATGACTTTCGTCTGATTTGTGACGTTCTTGTCTTGTGTCGATTGCTTCTGACTGACTGCTGCTCATTGAATGAACATGGCGGCTACTCCAGTAACAAATCCGTCACAGCTGCTCCCACTTGGTTTGTAAATTCTTCTAAATGTCGACTTTCTTTTTTAATTAGCTAACTATGAATCGGTATTAAAAGTCAGAATGAAGTGTTTGGAGTTTGAGGCGGTAGTTCAAATATCACGTTTAGTTAGTTAGCGTTAGCACCGTGCTCCCAGACACGCGCGTGGCTGTCTGCAGCAGAGAGGCATTTTTATTATTTTATTATCAACTTGCATATCATTTAATTCCTAAAACGTCCTAGTGAGTTACTGTACAATGTGTCTCCTATCAGGTTTAAATATATGTCTTTGTTGTAAGATGTCACAGACCAAAAAAGGCTGTTATTTATTATTTATCTAACGTTACTGTAAGATATTGTTATGTTATCTAAATCTCCTGGTATGTTGCACTACCGGTCAGGTATGTTATTCTCACTATATATTTACTACATTCATGTCTACATTCAGCTTATTCATTTGCAATTACTGTCTTTTTGTATGACCTTATTTCACATTATATGATGTAAATATGTAACCCTAACTTGCACTATCTTATGTCTTAGATTCGCATATATTTTTACTTGTGGTTTTTGTTTAGTTTTTTTATACTAATTTAATTAGCATTGTTGGAGGGAGCCAGAGATTTTCAGTGATAATATCGGCTTTTTTCCCTTTTGTGCACCTGCCAATAAATAACTTTTTTTTAAAAAACCAGCAGATTGATAATTATTTTATTTTATTTGCAGCCCAAAATCGGATAAAGCGCTTAAATAACGATTGTTTTCATTATATATTCATCTGTGATTAGTGTCTCAGTTAATACATTGATCATCATATTTTGTCAGAGTTAAGCTGACATCTCCAAATGTCTTGGTTTGTCCAATAGTCTGAAACCAAAAAATATCAGGTGTACTACTATTTGATATATATATATATATATATATATATATATATATATATATATATATATATATATATATATATATATGAATATGACAAAAAGGCCTCAAATTGCTCGAAAAAAATACTGAAATGTATCAATTATTAAAAAAGTTACGGATGAAATTCTCTGTTAATCAACTAATCATTTCAGCTGTAATACAAACAGGATTTCCTACGACAGTGTGCAACGTAAGAAAACAACAGAACATTGCTGGATCTTTGATTTCACTTTGTTTCTAATCTTTCAGAGCTTGTGGACAAATGTATTGGCTCCCGAATTCACATCGTCATGAAAACGGATAAAGAAATCGTCGGCACCCTGCTGGGTTTTGACGACTTTGTCAGTATCCTTTCCAGATTTATTACAACATAGTTTAAAAAAAAAACCACATTGTGTCACGTTTATTTTGCTGTTTTCTCTGAAATTGTCCCAGTTTGCGTCCTTCACTCAGTCTTTTAGACATGGTCCTGGAAGATGTGACAGAATTGTAAGTCACACCTCTTGTTTTTGCATTAATTGCAGTCATTGTTAGGGCACCAGTTGCTGATTTAACTCATTAATATATATCTTTGGTACAGTGAAATCACACCAGAGGGACGGAGGATAACCAAACTGGACCAAATCCTTCTCAACGGCAATAACATCACCATGGTATGTAAATATTGTGCATGTTTTGGTATCATTACATTCACGTTAGGGCTGCACGATATGAGGAAAATATGCGATAAGGTTGGTGAATATCGCGATAACGATATTTCTTGCGATAAATAAACAGATATTAAAGTGTACTCAGTTCTGCATTTCTTCTGCTTTCAGTGTTCTGCTAAAATACAAAAAAAATGCTTTATAATATTTTCCAACATTATTTTATTGAACAAATTTAACATTGAATTGAATATAAAAGGCACCACTAAAAAAGAATGACAGTATCTTTTTAAACTGTAATTTTCTACTGATATTTGCTTTCAACTAACACAAAAAATCTCTGAGTGTCTATCACGATATGTCGCAGCCTTTTGCGATGTGTATATTGTGCCAGTTGGTATTGCGATAACGATAAAAAAACGATATTGTGCAGCCTAATTCACGTTCTAGGCTCACAGGTGTATCTTAAAGTGCTCATATTATGCTCATTCTCAGGTTCATAACTGTATTTAGAGCTTATATCAGAATAGGTTTACATGGTTTAATTTTCAAAAAACACCATATATTTGTTGTACTGCACATTGCTGCAGCTCCTCTTTTCACCCTGTGTGTTGAGCTCTCTGTTTTAGCTACAGAGTGAGACATCTCACTTCTGTTCCATCTTTGTTCCGAGTCCCACACGGCGGACCCAAGGGCATGCTGGGAAACTCCCGGCTATCAGCTGATCTAACAGCTGATTGGTTCAGAATCGACTCAACATGACGTTTTATGTAAACTTTTTATAGTTTTTGAATCAGAGGGATTTTAACTACTATTTGTCTGATTTAAAGGCTTATTCTGTACAGAACACACGTGTGGCTGATGGTTACGTTTAGAAGTCAGAGAGACTAAATCCGTTCAGAAAAAATGCGCCCCCCCGCATAAATATGCAGACTTTGGCTGATTATGCATTGAATTATGCGATCGCATAATCACGTTTTTCTGGAGGGACTAAATAAAGTGCTTTCAACCCTGATGGTGCAAACTCCAGACAACAAGTAAGTGCAAGTACATTACATAGTACATAACTACAAAGAGCATATGAAAGTGCAGCTTCAAGAAATACCGGTATTTAATAATTTTTTTTATCCGAGGTGCAGTCAGAAGAGATGGGTTTTTAGCCTTTTATAACGTGTGTTACAAAGTTTGTCACGGTAGTAAAGGCCCGCTTATATACCCACTCGCTCTCTCAGGTCAGATGGTCAGATGCTCGTGAATGTTCCTAAAACTAAGAGGAAGCTCAGAGGCGACCGCGCCTTTGCTGTGTCGGCTCCTAAATTATGGACTGATCTGCCTCTGCACGTTAAACAGGCCTCTTCTTTGTCTGATTTTATATCCCGTCTTAAAACCCATCTCTTCTCCGTGGCCTTTGACACCTAGTCAGATGTTGACTTGATTTACTTAATTTAATGACTTATTTTGATTGCTTTAATTGCGCAGCTATTATCTTTTACTTAAGTCGTAATGTTTATGTCTTTTATTTCTTGTTTTTATTTATTCTTCTGTACAGCACTTTGGTCAACCTTGTTGTTTTAAAGCGCTTAACAAATAAAGTTGGATTGGATTGACATCAGGACCAAGGGGGCCAGGCTTCTCTCCGCAGGGTGAAGCCTCCTATGGCGCCATTTTGATGCTAATAAGCTTTCACCCCCCGTTAGTAGAGGAATTACCGTACAGTACAGGAGAAGCTCGCAGGCAGTTTGGCCTTACATTAGCTGTTTAGTTTAATTACTAATGTTAACTAGCATTTTAGTTATCAATAATTAGCCTGTGCCTATGTTATCTCCTTACATATACCTACGCTCTCCGTCTCTGATAGATTGGGAATGATTGAGATTTCTCTTGGCACAGCTACCAGAAGACTTACAACGTTCAGACACGTTGCTCACGTCACATCTACGTCATCAAGCTCAGTTTGAGGCTGCGCAGTAACGCTCAGCCATCACCGGGAAAGTTCTTCTAATAGACTTCACTGGTCTCCGTCCAGAGCAACGGGATCTGTCGGTCCAGTTTATATACTGTCTTTGACCAGGACGGCCGAAAGCCTACGCATCTTCCACCGAAGGCTAAAAACACATCTCTTCTGGCTGCACCTCGGACATAGATAGAAGCTGCACTTTCATATGTTCTTTGTAGTTATGTACTATGTGATGTACTTGCACTTCCTACTTGTTGTCTGGAGTTTGCACCTTCAGGGTTGAAAGCACTTTATTGGAAGTTGCTTTTGGATGAAAGCGTCAGCTACACGACATGTAATGTAACAGTGTTTAGGGAGGGAGATGGTAACTCCCTTTAGGATGCACTTTGTAAACCTATTACATGCACAAAAAAGATATTTAGCACAATTAAGGCAAAAAGCATATGAGCACTTTATACCTTCACATGACCTGTTTGTGTGTTTTTCAACCTTCACAGTATGATTTCTATCCATATATTTTCTTTGTTGCAGCTCATTCCTGGAGGAGAAGGTCCTGAAGTATGAGTTGAGAATCGTCACTGAAGGCGGAGACAGATTTGTGTTGTGGATTTATGCTTTTCCTATGTTGTTCCTTACTTTTTCATGCTATTGGTCTATCCCCCTTGATTTTGAGGGAGGAAAATATTTTTGTAAGATTCCTAATTGAGTGTTTGTTATGAAAAGGTTAAATTACAAGTATATCGTGAATCACACATGACAAAAAAAACTTTCTTTTTACAAATAAAAAAAATTTCTTTATTTGTTTCTTTCTTTTTAACTCAGTTGTACAACTTAAATTTAGTGCAAATGTCTGTACAGACCAAAGTGTTTTCATATGACAGCAGAGATTTAATAACCTTGGTCCAGCTATTTGAGAAGAACAAGTAAAAGGTTGAGTAATGCACATGCAGCATTACTGAGCAGACAGAGTTGATTAATAGGTGAGTTGTAGAATCCCTCCTCCTCCTCCAGCTTCAGTACATGGAAGGTTTCTCCTCTCCTTTTGGATTGGTCACCTTTTCCAGATTCTTGCTGATGATGTCGTAAAGCTCGGCCTACAGTGAACAGATAGAAGAATGTGTTTTAAACGTATTTTTATTGACAGTTATCGTGGTCAACGCTTCCGACTCTGATCAGTCCGACTTACGTAGAAGCCGCGAATGTCGAGAACGATGACTCTGATCTCGGAGTAGATGGCCTCGTCCTTCTCGCGGACCAGCGAGCGGTAGTCCATCTGCAGGTAGAGAAAGAGTTCAAGCTATTTAGAAGAACTTTATCAAAGCTTTAAAGATCAAGGCTGGTCTTAACCCTCGTGTTGTCTTTCCGTTGACCATGCAACTTTTTGTTTTTCTGGGTTGGCAACGTGACATCATGACTTCGCGTATCCACACCCCCGACCAACCTCCCTAGGTGGATTTTTGCCCTTTCATACTACTCGCTACGGCATACATTGACACGCAATAGCAAGGTAATGTCAGTCAATGGAGGCCAAACGGCGTTGATAAAAAGTGATTATGCGTCTTGATAACGCACCAAAAATGGCAGACGAATTGGCGTGTCATACATACGCCACATCATGAGATCAGTCTGGGGTCAAAATTTAAAATGAATCTTTAACGTTTTGGCCGTCATTTTCAACACTTTTGTCACTCTTCTCAAAGTTTTTGTCACTTTTTTTGATGTTTAAATTACTTTTCGTGACATTTTTTAAGCTTATGCTGATGTTTTTGTCACTTTTTTCGATGTTTTCTGCGCCTTTTTGACGTTTCTGTCACATTTTATCATTTTGTTTTTTCTTTCAAATGCTATAAATTAAATTCAAAACAGAAACTTTTTGAAAATGGGTCAAATTTGACCCGAGGACAACAGGAGGGTTAATCAGCCAGTACGTGTACCCCTAGGGGTACTTTGGAGGCCTGCAGGGGGTATGTGACAACAAGCTTGAGAGCCACTGGTCTAGAATATGTTATTACATCTTTTCTTTTCTCCCCAACTATCTGGCAACCCCCAGGAATTTTCTTGCGACCCTCTCGGGGGTCCTGACTCCCAGGTTGAGAACCACTGCTCTAGTGAGTATTTGTGGCAACAGGACGGTGTGTGTGGGATTGGGTCAAAATAAACTACAGTGTGTGTGTGTGTGTTCATGGTATATTTTAATGGGATGTGTTAACAGAAAAGTGTAGATATTCACCAGACTTGTACTACGAGAGATAAGAGACGTGAACACTCACCACGTGAGTCTCTTTGGAAGCTTTTCCAACCGCATCCCCCCTCTCTGAAAAGTACCTGGATAATTTAACAGAAATGGTTTTAAGCAAAGTCAGGAAATAAGTATCAAAAATCCACTTAAAAAAATATAAATTTTCAGATTTTTATGTCTATAAATCCTGCATTCCTATATAAAGGGCTGTTCTTTGTCTGCCAAACTAAATGAGACGTAATCTCACCCACTTGCCACATTTATATCCAACCTACTTGTTGATGTTGGTCTGAAAACCGTCAACTTTGGTCTTCACTGCAGTGATTCTCTCCAATATTTTCTCCTGTGGTGAAAAACAATAGCTAATAATAAATCATTCAAATCTAACGGAAATGTGACAGGATGCACTCGGGGTGGGGGTGGGGGGGCAGAACGTACCTGGATGGCGACCCCAAAGTCATTTCCATCTTCTATTTTTGGGATGAGGTGCTGAATCCAGCAGGAGACCTACAGCAGCACACAGTGCACCATTACCATTTCAGACATGTTATTCAGCGTTTTAGAGAAGTGGCTCAGCATTCATCTTCTCAGTGCGAGCGATTCACTTACAGTGATGATGGCCTCTCTAAAAGCAACTATCTCTGGTTTCACCCTCTCGAGGAGCATCATAATCTTCTCATTCCCCTTGATGAAGCCACATTTTGGAGCTGGAGGACAGGGAGGAGACACGAGGCATTTTTTTTACCCGTCACACATCCTCTTATCTTGTGTGCAGATACAAAATAAAAGAAAACACTTTACCTTTCTTCTTTTTCTTCTCATCTTCTTCATTCTTATCGGTCTCCATTTCCTGTGAGATCAAGCTTACGTGTTCAAATCGACAACTATAACAGGATGGGTTTTGGCATGTATGGAAAACAAAAGTTTATATTTATACAGAGAAGTATTTCTGTTCTTTACCCTCAGAAACATCTCTCTCAATAATGCAGAACAGTCCAACAGCACCACAAAGCCTCCGAAATGATCATACTGTACATCTTCAACAGAACCGGATTATAAACTTCATGGAGGATTTATTGCAGGCCTGTTGTATTAGAGACTGCAGTAGTTTTAGCTAGGTGTACCTAATAAATTGGCGACAGTATATTTCAGAATGTCACCATATAAGCATACTTCCAACTGTAGTATTAAAAAAGGTACTACAACTGTTGACACTACAAGACAAGGCCTCAACACTGGGTCACAATGCAGAGGGCAGTAGACCAGAATGCAGTCTACAGGCTACAGGACAGGTTTCTCTCTTTTGGATTAATTCCCAGTCTTATAATCGCTCTCACTCCCTCAACCTGTATGTAATTATTAAGAGCTGGATGCAACAAGTTGGCTCAAGCCCTCTTTGGAAGATCGTCACTCTGGTGATGGAAAACCAATAACTGAAAGTAAGGGAACCAAAACAAGTCACCTGCAGCCAGGCTAACGCATGGAAAGTATTTCATCCTTGTGTTGTCTTCCCGTCGACCGTGCAACTTTGCTTTTCTGTGTAAATATTTTAACTTTTTTCAATGTTTCTGTTGTCTTTTTTGACACTTGTCGCTTCTCCCAATGTTTTGGAAATGTTTTGACCTTTTAGTCACTTTTTTTTCCACATTTTTTTGTCACTTTTTCTGATGTTTTTGCCGATTTTTTGGGCCCTTTTTCTGACGTTTTTTTATAATTTTTTTTTTTTCAAATGCTATAAAATTGACAAAAACACCCAAATTCAATGAAAGTAGCGAGCTGATCATTTCATTTACTTGTGAAGAGCGTTGTACGGAACAGTCCACGTTATTTCGTTTGACAATTTGGTTGAAAGAAATGGGTCAAATTTGACCCAAGGTCAACAGGAGGGTTAATCCGCAATTGTGGATTTTAAAATGTTATCGTAGGTCACCTAGACCCGGCTGTTCACCTGGTATGGTGCGTACCATTAAGGATCAGTCCTAACCGCAGTGGCCACGGTTTGAGTCCGGCTCTGGGCCCTTTGCTACACGCCTTGCTCTCTTTCCTCTCTGTTTCTGTCTAATTAAAAGCATAAAATGCCTAAATATCTTTTAAATAAGAGACCTGCGGGACCGCTGGCGATCTTGGGCGACATTACTGTCTATTGGTCAAGAGAGAACGGTCACTCTTGGTAGGATAATCACAGCCTCGTGAAACTTTACAAACACAAACTACAGACCGAGTGAATTCAGAGGATGTATGGCTTTCATAAAACAAGTTTTCTCATCAGTTCCCAGAACAGAAGTGCTCGCCATCCAATCGCCGAAAAATGCAATTCTTACAGAAATCTTCAAATGTCAAAAGTTTTTTATCCCAAATCACAGCATTTATTTTCCTATGGTGCTCATCAAGGCCTCAGTGTCTCTTGAGGTAAAAAACAACATAAATGGGTATACGGTGGGTCTCTAAGCAGTGGTGTAGTCTATGTGATACGCAGGTATACGCAGTATACTCACTAAGAAAGCTCCAGGATTTCCATATACCCAGTTAAAAATGCCCAATGACACGTAACAACATAATTTCCATTATATTTTTGATATATTTATAATTGTCATCTGTGTTTTTCTTCTCCACATAGGCTAAATAAAGGGCTTTCCATTGTAAATTGGTGCATGAAAGTGTATCAGAATACAGGAAATGAAGTCGTTGATGCTCCAAACTTCCCTGGGGGAGGACACCCAGACCCCCCTCCCACTATGATATGGCAGATTCTGGCCAATGGCCAATATACAGTACAGTATACCCACTACAATACATTAGACTACACCACTGTCTCCAAGGGTTAAGATATCTGGTGGTGTGAGACTGGTGGATGGAAGTGGTCTCACCTCTTCCTCTGGGGCAGGGGGGTCTGGTATGGGGATGTCCAGGGGAGCCTGCAGCGAGGACATGTCTGTGATACTGAGGGCATCATCCTGAAAACACACAGACAGATGAAGAGAGTTCACAGGTGAAAGCTTATTGAGATTGTGTGTTAAAACACTGAACTAACTGACCATCAGCAGAGCATCCAGCTGTACTATCTTCTGGGGGATGTAGTTGGAGAACAGATTCTCTGCCTGAAAATTAAAAAAGAAAAACACTTACAACACGTGCTTATTTGGAATAAATAATAATAATAATAAAAACAGCTGAATAAATGTGTGTCTCAATAAACAAACCTCATTATACAGGGACTGGCGGAAGATTTCCACCTATGAAAAACAGGATTAAAACATTATGTTTTTCGTCCACAATATATAACTTAAGCTGCTGACTCATGTTACAAAAGCCTTTTGGATTTACTTTCGTTTTCCTGTCAGGAGGGGACTTTCCGCAGCTCCACCGAGTACAACTGACGGTTTTAAAACACGTTTGTGCTTAACAAGTCAGAAACTATGTGCGTACAATTAACAGTTACTTAAAAGTCGTTTAGCATAGAGCTATCACATGTAGCCTACTGTACCTTTGCATTAACAGGAGATCAACTTACCTTCCCTGCACTCGCTCTGCTTATTTTCATTGTTGATTTCTTTGACATGACTGAGCAGACTTTTCGAAATTAAGGATAAATAAAATACGTCTGTTCAAGTTTTCAAATTAAGTTAGAAGTGTGCAGGTGCAGCAGAGGACAATATGGCTCGCGAGTGATATTTTTTTTATTTCCTCGTCAAGTTTGCTTTCGATTAGATGTCGCATGATGCAGTTTGCGCCTCCCACTGTCTCCCTCCTCCGCTGAAAGTAGGACGTGTCCTGAGTTCACAGCATAGACTTTAAAAATAATAAGTAATTTACAGCCTTTAAACTTTAGTTAGAGTGCTCAAAATACAGCAATAAGTACGTAAAACGTATTATTATTGTTATTATTATTATATAATTTTCAACAACAAGAATAGATACATAAATAATATTTTCTGTGTATTGACTCGCAGTAAATGCACAAGCAAGCAAGAAAGAACAAAAAAAAAAAAAAGGTTGCAAACTGCTAGTGGAATTTAATTTATGTAAATTACGCTTTTATCTTTTATTTTGAAAAATAAAATCGTGACAGGAAGTAGAGCCGGAACATAAAACGTCAACGAACGTCAAACTCGAGTTCCGCATGTTAGCGTCAGAGAGTCAGCACAAAGCTAGTGTTGGTAACACAGTAACAACTGATATGAATTTAAAAACTCCTTTTTTTTAACTAACGGACAAATTAATACGTTCGACTTTCAAGCCGAAGGACGGACTAACCGCCAAAGCTCGTGACGACGGTTACTTATTGAGCAGGTACGTTCTGTTTTATTTAGTAACAGTAACTTAAAGTTTCGATTTCAACTGACGTGAATTGTTGTTGCTTCTAACGTTAGCATAAGCTTCAAAACTAACAACTGACACCGTTTACTCTTATTAAATAACATTTGATCGTGAAGAAACACTACTAAGAGCGTTATCTGGTAGTGTTTATGATTTTATATTCAGTTGTTTACCACTTAAAAGGGGCTGTCACACTGCCGCGCGGTAACTCGCCTCCTCCATTAATGTCAATGAAGTGAAGGCGGTAGAGGTTGCTGCCCACTTGAACGCGGCCATATTCTGCTTTGCCGCTCAGAGTTCACTGTGCTGAACGTACCATGGGCGGCAGGAACCGCTTTTTAAAACGCGCGGCTGTGTGCAACCAGCTTAAAGGGGCTGTCGCACTGCCGCGCGGTAACTCGCCTCCTCCATTCATTTCAATGAAGTGAAGGCGGTAGAGGTCGCTGCCCACTCGAACGCGCCCATATTCTGCTTTGCCGCCCAGAGTTCACTGTGCTGAACGTACCATGGGCGGCAGGAACCGCTTTTAAAAACGCGCGGCTGTGCGCAACCAGCTTACCGTCTAGATATAGAGTATAGAGTGAAAGTATGATTTTCCCGGACTTTCCAACGATCGTCATATAAGGAATTGTTGAGAACACTTTATGCCATAGTCAACCTTTGCTCTGCTGACCATTTATTCCTAAAATAAATATTAGACATTTATATGAAACCTTTACCCTGTTGTCATTTTGCAACTCACAAGTGCCAATATATTAAATCTTCCTTTGCCTGGCAAAGCAAGTGTATTTATATAGCACATTTCAGACATAAAGGCTATTCAAATTGCTACCTATACATAAAGCATAAACATAAAAAATAAAATGAAACACGTTTATAATGGAGAAAAAGAAATACAACATATTTAAAGGGTATAAGAAGCACAAAAGAATGCAACATCTTTAAATGACCTCGGGACATGCACTAAAACATCTCCTTCAATTTACAATGATATACAACAGAGAAACACAGCACATTATCACATATGATAGTGACAATTGTACTAGGATTTAAACAATTGATCAACTTCCCCTTTGTTACAGCAATGAGCAGCAGCCCAGCATCTGTCCAGATGGACGAGGTCAAGAGGAGAGCCCAGTCCCTGCTCTCCTCCTCGGGTTCAGCCCAGGATGTGAGGGCGGAGGTGCAGACCATGGCCGGCATCCTCCTGCCTCTGTCAGAGAAGTACCGTCACTTGGGAGTGGAGGCCATGTTGAGGGAGAACATGGCCTGCCGCAACAGACAGGAGGTAAGGTTTTCTTCGTCTGGTGCGGTGCTGCTTGGATAGAAAGATATATAATTAATACCGTGGATAGATAATAGTCAGTTCAATGCAGGACTTTTACTTGTAGCAGAGTATTTCTAAACTGTGTGATATATAAGTACTTTTACTTAAGTAAGATATCTAAATACTTCCTTCACCACTGCCAAAAAGTAGATATAAACATGAAAATGCAAACAGAGAGAACTGAAAACAAATGGACACAAACACTTAGACAAACTACGTTTTTTTTGTCTTTGAAGATGAACAGAAAAGGGGCTTTAATCAGTTTGTTCTGTTTTAGAGGAGACACATCTTGATCTGATAGTGATGTGTGACCACTTGGGGGCAGAAATACTCCCAAATACAAATGCAACACCTGCAGCAGCCTCAATACTCCGCTACATACACATGTGATTACACAAATTAAAACAAAATAGTATCCAAAAATATCTGTTAAAGCACTCTCTAAATCAAGGACTGACTGATGTGGGATTACTAGACATATGCTGCTTTTTCAGAATTTCAATTTTTTTAAATATTATATTTTGGTGAACTAAAATAAAGCTTGGTAAATCTTGGATTTCTATCTTTAAATATGTTCAGCGTGAAGAAGAGAAAACAAGAAATAAAAAAGTAAGGAGAAAAATATATATATTGTTTTAGGAATGGATTTGTCAATGTTAAAAACAAATGTGCACTGTGATAAAATGAGAACTCTTATATAAATAAATAGAAGATACTTCAATGTAAGAATATATACAAAACAAAAATATAGAATCTGTGTACGTTCTATAAAAAAACCCCATTTATTTTAGACATAAATGTGTGTTTTGGGAACATACATAAACATAAAGAACACCTACCAGCGAATTTGGGTCAACTGCATTCATATCACTTCATTAAACACAGACACGGATTACATTTTACTGTACACTATATGGGGGTAGCAACCCCAATGGTATTACTAACAGCTCACATTTAATATCGTCTCTACTTCAGGTGTTGGAGTCTTTGAGCAGACTGGTCAAGGCCTTGAGTATCCTGGAGAAGTACGGCTGTAACCTGACAAGTCCCGCCAGGCCCAGATACTGGAGGAGCGTCAAGCACAACAACCCAGTCTTCAGAACCACTGTGGATGCTGTCAAGGTGAGCAAACGTTAGTCAGTTCTGCCTTAAACTGTCATTTGGTGCAGATCTTTTCTTTTCACTTGGACTTTTCTATGTAATGCTGCCTTTACAGTGGCTTTGAGTAAGACTTTGGTTGAATTTTGAAGCTTCTTGTTGTAAATAAGGCTGATTTTATTGTCCTTATATTTAATTTTTCCTTTGCATATTTTACATATGTAATGATGAACTTGCTGAATCTTAAGCCTGGTTCACACGGGACGATTTTAAAATTGTCGGCCGATTTTCCAATCCTGAGACCCCACACACGGTGATAAAAAATCCCGGGTCTAACAGTTTGGGTCATACAGTGTGTGGTGCGCAGCACACGGCAAGATCAACACATCGCACACGAACCGATTTGACTCCCGAGCATTCCCAGGTCAGACGGGAAATCTCGCAAAATCCCTCGAGATCAAACGTGACTTCAGAGGAAACAATCATGGCGGACGAAGAGGATGCAGTGGCGATAGTTTGTTTTTAACCGAAAAAAAAACGTTATCAAGAGAAAAGGCGATGGTCAAAGAAGTGGAGACAACGCTCTGACGTCCAACGGACTTTCTGGTGCTCCATGCTGCCGGCTGTTTTGATTTTGTTTCCCGGTGCTTCCTCGCCGCCTCGTCACCTCGCTTTCTGATTGGCTACACGCCACAGTCCACAGGCTGCCTGCTTGTTTGTCCCCGGGGGGCACCACACACGAGGAGAAATCGGGCCAAAACAATCCAACATGTTGGATATCCCCGATTTTGAGATCGGAGCGCTCCCGACGTCTTTCCGAGCAGACGAGAGCAGTCTTAACACACCACACACGGCAGGAATATCTGATCAGATTGTTTTGCGATAATCGGAGCATCCTTAAGATTGTTGGAAGGGGTGAATCGGGGCTAAAATCGGCCTAATTATCCTGCCGTGTGAACCAGGCTTTACATTGCTAAGAGAGAGTCCAAAGGTCATCTACGTTCTTGAACAATCAAGAGCAAATATTTTCAATCCTCATTTTCTTCCACAGGGAGGCCGGAGAGTCTTGTATCTCTACGGTTACACCAATCAGCAGATAGATGGCCTCAGTTTCCCCGATGAAGTCACTGAACCAGACACTGCGAAAGTTGCTGCAGTGACGCTGGAGGTCATGACCTTACGCACAGAGGTGGACATGCTGATTAAGGTTCGTATGTGTTTGTAAGCAGTCATCTGAATACCTTAAAACAGCTGTTTTTGTGTAAGAGATTCACTGTTTTCCATTTCTTATACCTCTGTTCATTCAGGGCACCCACCCTCACGTAGAATGCTTCAAAGATATCATCCCATTCATCATCCAGGAGGTCTGTACAAACAATTCCAGTGGCCGTATACTCGTATCTGTGTCGATATGGGGTCACTAAATTTCATATCAGCTGTGGAAAAATAACAGGATCATAACATTTACACTTTTTTTTTTAAACTTTGCACATTTTCCCAACAAATACAGGAACAGAAATAACATATATTTGAACACATGTGACATATTCTTACAGCGAGTGAATCAGCTGTTTATATGCATTTTTATTAATGACTGTTGATTTTCTGCAAAGTGCCAACAGTGAATCTAATCGAAGACAGTAAAATTGTGTGTTCATGTCTTCTGGGAAACATTAAAAATAAAAAAATGTTTAATAAAGAACGGTAGAAAAAGTCCTTCCAAATCCTTAAATATAAGTAGGTATGAGTCTTACAGCTTTGATGCACTATGATCATCTGTCTTCATTCTGTCATTATCCTTTTCTGTCCACTGCATGTTGAAAGTGTAAAGAGTGTTTAATGTGATGCTGATTTCTTCAGGATCAGCTGGCAAATGACGTTGTGGTTATCCTGCCTGGAGAGGAGCAGCAGGCAGACACACCCCAGGTTCCTGCTCTTCCACCTCAACCTACTCAGGGCCACGGAGGACAACCTCTGAAACCATCAACAGGTGAGCCGCCACCACACCTCACAACCTGCTTTTTTTTTTTTTTTTTTTTTTTTTTTAGAAAGCCAACAAGAGATGAAACAGTTTTCTTCAGGTCTCTTCAACTCTTTCTTCAGCAGTATGTGATGTAAACAGTTAACGGAATTTGTCTATTTTAATGCCACAAATATAGATTTATTTTCTATGATGTGTCGGTTACACTCACAATCTTTAATTTGTTCTTACTTTCCAGGCACTTCTGCAGCGAGTGACTGTAATCTGTGTGGTGCCCCTTCGTCTCTGGTCTGCCCGTCTTGTGACAATCAACATTTCTGCGATGCATGTGATGACCTCTTTCACCGCCACCCCTCCAGAGACAGTCACAAGAGAGACAAAATACAGAAAACCAAACAGGGTGTGCCAGATTACAACCGGCTTTAAACCAGGAATACAGCATTTCTTTTGTCGCCATCTATGTTTTTTTAACATGTTTTTTGTGTCGCTGTAGTGATCTGCACCATCTGTGGGATTTCTGCTGTGCACGCTCAGTGCTCCACATGCGTCCAGAGGTTGTGTGAGAACTGTGACAAGCTTTTCCACTCTCACCCTGACCGCAAAGGACATGACAGAACTATCATTACACCAGCAAAAACATCCAGGTGAGGAGAACATGTACTTTAATTCACTCTCAGGTTCACTTCTTCATTTGGCAGCAGTGTGGTCTAATGAACAGAGCAGTTAATAAGGTCACAGGTTTGATTTGTCTTGTCCTTCTCTGTCGAAGTTGATTCTGAAAACTTGGCCTGCGCACTCGTTGAACGTTGTTTGAAAAGAGTTTCTGCTAATTGACTAAAATGTAATGTAATGTAAATTTTATCTAGGGTCCTCCAAAAATCCCCAAAACACTGAATTGGATGCAAAAGACATAATTTGCTCCAGAAAAGTCTCTTGTCATTTATTTCGATATAAAGACTAACTTTTAGAGATTCATTGTCCAGTGATTTTTCTTTGGCAGCTTTAACATTTTTAATTGAGTCCAGTGTTGAATAATACCTGAAATGGATAGATCTAAGTGAGAAGTAGATCTATAAGTTAACTTGGCTTTTGTCCTGATGATATTGTTGTATTTTAACATTTTATTTAATGCTGGTTTAGTGCTGCTTTCTCAGTTTTAGCAATCACTTGCAGTCTTGTTTTGTCAAACTGTGCCCATGCAAAAGAAAGTGAACTTCTCTGATTGGACCACCCTGTATAAATATATGTTGAATGATTACTTTTCTGTCATCTTCCAGTCCATCTCTGTCACCTTGGGAGTGTGCTCATTGCACTACAGTGAACGAGATGCGAGCCGTCCTCTGCGCGACCTGCGAACGGCCTCGACTCGCTACGGCTGCATCCACTGTTCAAGAAAGCCTGATGTCACTTCCTACATCTCCCAACACAGGTGAGACTAAAACATATATGAATAAATAAAATTAAACTGCACCTTTCAAAGCAAAGTTTGAAGTCCTGTTAACCTGGGGAAAAGATTAAAGTCAGAAAATGAAACTAAGTACACCACAAACAAAACAACATAACCGAGGAAAATCGAACTGTATAAACTGTATATAAGAAACGGAAAAATACAACTTTGCACTAAGAGAACTCCTTTCATCTTAAAGCAACACGCCGACTTATTGGGACATTAGCTTATTCACTGTAACCCCGAGAGTTAGACAAGTCGAGCAGAGCTGCAAGCGTATCACTCCACCCAAGTAGCACTGCTTCCCTTTCTGAGAATATAGTTCCCAGTATGTATACAGTTAGAAGATGGCTGTGTCTCATGTGACGTTGTTATTTGTACACGCTGTGACTGTACAAATCACAACATGTAAATAGGAACATGTTGGCGTTATTTTGTCACTTATTCGGAGCAGTAGGCTAGTTGGAACCGGTTACCTCCAGGATCTGTGCTAGGCTAAGCTAATGGTGGAGCCGTCAGACAGAGTTACGACACGCACGGAGATGAGAAGGGTACGTATCGACTTGTCTAACTGTCGGGGTTACGGTGAATAAGCTAACGTCCCAATAAGTCGCCGTGTTCCTTTTTAATGGCGTGTTTTTTTTAGCATCACCATTTCCTGTGCTTTATATTTCAACAACGTTCTAAACAATGAACAAGAAATCTAAAATTTAATTGATGACAAAATAATGTCTGTGCTTGAACCCCCAGAGTGGCAGTGTAAGAGCTGTACGGTTGTGAATCAAGGCAGCAGCATCCTCTGTGAGGTGTGTGAGCGCCCTCGTCTGGCCACTCGCCCGCCTGTCGCACCGACGCTGTCCAGCCCAGGATCTCTGTCTGACTCCGGAGCAAAGGTTTGTCTCGTTGTTCCTGACGACGCTTTCTTGTCCTCTTAATCTTTATTTTTCCAGACATCAACAGGGTGAGCATTTGGGGTCCATACTAAACATTTATGCATTTTGTTAAAGCGGCTGTAATCTGTATTTTCATAATAATAATAATAATAATAATAATAATAATAATAATAATAATAATAATAATCTGTCAAATGTGACACTGTGAAAGGGGTCGCTCATAGTGATGAACTTGCAGAGAATTATCACCTGATTCTGCAGCTCCCCTTAGCTTTACGGAGCTTTATACAGTCCCTCCAGAAAAACGCGATTATGCGATCGCAGAATTCAATGCATAATCAGCCAAAGTCCGCATATTAATGCGGGGGCCGCATTTTTTCAAATATGCCGCACTTTCGCCGCATAAATTGCCGATTTCCGCGCAAAATATGCGGGGCTTGCATGATTTCATAATCCCCGCATTTTCGTTGCAAAAAAAGTCACATATATCTCAGCAGAAAGATGAAAAATGTTGCGTTTACTTCACACAAGAGCAGCCATTTTCTCCTGTTGCCATGGGAACGTTATGAAGTGACGTAATTTCACCTACTGAGAACACTGTGTTGGGGGAATCACTTTTTTTCTCTTTTTCATCAAACCGCAGTTCCCGCAAGTTCCCGCAATTTTTGCAAGTTCCCGCATTTTCATCGCATAAAATTGCATAAATATCCTGCATATTCCATCGCATTTTTTAAGAAAACGTGCCGCATAATCAAGGATTTTTGCCCGCAACAATCACAAAAAAACTCCGCGTTTTTCTGGAGGGACTGTTTATAGTGCGTTTCATCTCATTGTTTATCTGTCCGCCTGCAACTTTACTCTTCTGGTTTACTCTCAGCGCTCTCATAGCGTCGTTTTCAGAGGACAGGCTGTAAAAAGCCACTGTATACTACCTGTTCAGCAACAGACAGACAATTAGAAACTAGCTGATGAACATAGTGGAGTATTAGCAGCTACAGAGACAGATGTTTCCCTCAGGAGTTGGTAGAGACCAAAAACGGAGCTAAAAGAGAGAGAATATTGGACCTAAATTCATCAGGTGGACACAAACGCCACTCCGAATGAATGATAATGTAACATTTGGATGTGGAAATAATCAACTGTTTGCTAGTTAATGATATCAACTTATCATGACTTTTTTCTGCTGCCTCCAAAGTAGCCAAACAAATAAATAAATTCCGGCTACTCTCTTAAAAATGTGTTTTATTCTTTGACGGCGTTTCATACATCATTTTGTATTTGTTGTGTCTGCTTAACATGAATAACTTTGTCTTTTTTCATTCCTTTCTTTCTTTCTTTCTTTCTTTCACAGTGGATGTGCCAGTTCTGCACCTACGTAAACACCAATCCCACTGTGGTGTGTGAGATGTGCAACCTGTCGTCTAAAGACTCGGCTGGAGTTTCTCTGCCCCAGTCTCTCGAGCAGACTCCGTCCGGCACCAAAGATCAACCCCAGCTGGGTGTGAGGCCCCGACCGCAGCCCAGAGTCAACGTGGAGGTGAAAAGACAGAAGATGATGAGGGAGGACGGCCTCTTTCTCGTCCACCAGATCAGAGTAGGTCACCACGGATACCTTCTTTTTATTGTTTCCTCAAATAATTTGTTTGGTGTATAAAACATCAGGAAATAGTGAAACATGGAACCCCAAAATGTCCCCTGTGCCCATAGTGACCTCTTTAAATTGCCTTTTTGCTCAATCAACAGTACAAACCAAAAGATATTTAGTTTACTATATAATGCAAGACATGGAAAAGCAGCAAATACGCACACACGTGAGAAGCTTCAATCATGACGTTTTTGGCATTTCTGCTTGTAAAATTGCCTTAAACAATATATCAAATATATATTTTGATAAATATTATCAAAATAGTTGCATATTCGTTTTCTGTTGATTGACTAATTGAGTAATTTGCAAATTAATAATGTAATTAATAATGCCATTAAAGCTGAAAATCAAAATTGTTTTAATAATTATTAATAATAATTTGTTTTTTCAAAGTAATTTTCAAGCAAAATCACTAGTTTCAGCTACACAAATGTGAGAATATGTTATAAAGTTTTATTTCTCAGTTTTATAAGATTGTAAATTAAATATATTTTGGTTTTGGACAATTTTTTAAGTTTTTTTTCACAATTTTCTGACATTCTATAGAGCAAATAATTAATCTGTCAATGTAAAAAAGGGTATTTAGTTATAATTAATAACTTAAGCACCAGTCTGACCCTAAAACTGCTAGAAGTAGCTAATTATCAACTAATTATTTTCATTATTGATTAATCTGCTGGTTATTTTCTTGATTATTCAATTCAGAAAATGTCAGAAAATTGTAAAAGATTGCCTTAAAAACTCCTGAAAGCTAGAGGTGAAGTCTCCAAATGTCCAAAACTCCAAATAATTCAGTTAACCATACCATAAATCAAGATATTGCAGCAAATTCTTCAACAAGCTTAACCAATAGAACTATAAGAGAAAATTACTTGTTTCAGCTCTACCAATATCACAGTATTAAAATGTCTTACAGAGACAGTTATAAAGTAAACAAACATGGAGATTTAACCCCATTTCTTCATTGCTTCGTAGGAAGCAGAAAAGCTCGGCGTCAGTGCTGAGGAGGTGTACGCAGCCATCTGCATGTGCGGCGGCAGCAACACCAACCCCTGCGATTGGCTGAAGTCAGAGCTGCCTCACCTGCTGGATGAAATCTGCGCCATGGCGGCTTCTGTCCAGCTAAACTACAAAGCAGGGGATCCTGGGATACAACCCATGGTGGAGAGAGACGGAGGGGAGGCGGAGCCAAGCGGTCCAAATGTCACAGGTGAAGGTGTGAAGCTGTCCAGAGCTGAGGCCAAGCTGGCCTGGTTGTCAGCAGGCGGAGACACCGATCGAGCCGTGAGACAGCTGCTGAGAGACAGAAAGCGTAAGGTAAGATGATTCAAAATGACTGCTTAAACGCAATATTCCTGCTAGAGGTGGAGGAGGTTTTATCTGCGATCTTCCACCTTCACCGCTTTCTACAAAACCTTATTTTCATTTACCAACAGAAGACACGTTCACTCGTTTAAACACAAGCAGACATTTGCCTAAATTAAATAATCCAAAATAGGAAATTTATTTCATTGAAATCTGGAACTGATTAAAGAATATGCAAAGGCGATTTGGCCTGCAACAAAAAAAACTGTTTGCTGGTTATTTTCTTGTAAAAAATAATCATTCTACCCCTAAAATGTAAGAAAATAATGTCATAATTCCCCAGAGTCCAAAGTAACGGTCATGAATTACTTCAAAAATCCAAAGATATTACATATTATCAAACGCATAACAGTGCACCCAACTCAAATCTGTTTCGGCTCATGTTCTCTACAACTTTTCTTTAATGAGTACAGAAATACATGTCCTAAGAAAAAATACTTAGATAATACTTCAGCCACTACAGCATACATTTCTGTGAATCACAAAATGTTTTATTGCCACAATAAGTACACTTATGTGGAATTTGCCTTGGTGAAAAGGTGCATACATAAAGAAACAAACAAACATTAATATGAAATAAACAATAAATACAGGAAAACAAATATATACATGCAAAGTAACTGTTGAATAAGAAAAAGGCTGAATGGGTTGAGTGCATCATTTGCATAGAATATATAGTATATGCAATGGGCAGATGTAAAGTCCAGGATGAAGGTTAGTGCAAATGCATATACCAGTTATTTCTTCATGCGTGGACAGTACACAAGGGGGAGCAGAGTCTCTACAAGTGACTGCAGTCAGGTTGATGAGCAGCAGCTTTCTGCAGGTGAAAGAAAAGCGTGAGACCGTCTCCTGGTTTTCTGACCTTGAAAGATAACGCATTGGGAGTAATATGGAGGAGTGTTGTACGAACCTCTTGACCCTGGTTAATGAGTCCAAACAGCTTTGAAGAACAGTAAACCTTTCAAACTGAGTGTAGGAGATGCACGTCTCGTGGGAAGAGAACAAACATTACATGAAACAGAACAGCAAAAGCTTGTCTGATAGGCTTATATAGAGTTACACGCTCGTTTGTTTACTCTTAAAAGAGCTAAATCTTATTCAAATATGAGGTTTTGTTTTCTTAGTCCCTTTTGGCAGTGGAGATACAACAGTTCTGAGAGCTAAACTCAGGGTAAACTGGTGCTCTTTCTCTCTCATTTGTGCATATATAATCATAAATATTGACCGTCACCATTCACATCAAATACCTTTTCATTTTGAAATACCTGGTTCAGTGTTTTCCCTAGGGTTTTTTCCAAGTGGGGGTGGTGACTCCCCCCCCAAAAAAATTGTTGAGGAAACGAGAAATAAAAACGGAAACTCTCAAAATTAAACTGCCAATACGCTCATTCAGTCATTAAGTTGTTTCCTGTATATCAGTGGTTTAATTTAAAAGAAATATAGACACTTTATGATCCATTTCTGTGTAAAATGGGCGCACACACCTTGCGTAAAAAATATAAATAGAAGACTATCCTATTTTTATGCTTGTAGAGCAGATCTCCGCGAAGCATACGCACCACTACGTTTCATTGATTATAGTGAAAGTGTAGTGTTGGATGGTCCGCTCCGCATAAGTTACACGTGCAATGTAGCCGGCCCGTAAGCTAAAATTAATCTAACTTTTTAAGGCGCTTTTTTGGGGGGATATATATAGCATAATTATATAATTTTGTCATTCTTTCAGGGGGGGCCAATGGTACAATGGTAGGGGAAACACTGTGGTTATTCTGAGAGAGACAACATGCAGTACATCCATATTTTAACCTAATAATAAGAGACTTTCTTTAAGTATATTTTTGATCCTAATACTTTTACATATAGCTGTAATTTCCCCCTCGGATGTGTGTGTTGCTGCAGATGAAGGAGCTTCACTCTCTGGGCTTCAGAGACGTGCTGAAGTGTGAAGAGGCCCTGCGGCTGAGTGGAGGAGAGGTGAAGGGGGCTTTGTCATTGCTGCAGCGCCCTCTCCTGGAGCCCTTCCACCAGCGAATCTGGACGGACCAGCCCGAGCCACCGATTGATCCCAAACACCCGGACAAGCAGGTTAGGATGCACTGCAAATCACCTGAGGGCTTTCAGTGTGCATCTCTCCAATATAACGTAAAGAAGGTGGTGTGATGCTTTGCTCTTCCGGACTTTGCTATTACATTTACTTCTTGTTGTCCTTGTGTGCTCTCCGCAGAGGATGTGCCGGCGTCTGCTGGCGCTGTACGACCTGCCCAGCTGGGGGCGCTGCGAGCTCGTCCTCTCGTTACTTCAAGAGCCAGACGCCACTTACTCTCTGGAGGACGTAGTGCATGCTGTGAAGGAGTCGCACGACAAAGATTTCATCAAGCGTCTCCTCATCAACGAGTGCCCCATCTGTCTGAGCATCTTCCCCCGCAGCAAGGTGGGTCAGTGACTGAGTTTATACCACAGTGATTTCAGACACGGTTTAACAAGGCAGATTGCAGTGAGTCTGCAGGTTAACTTTTAAAATGTATCATCAGTAACTGAGCACCTTATACAGTGCTGTACTACTTTTACATTTTAAAGTGACAGTTTTTACATTGTCATCTTTCCAGCTGTCTTTCAAGTAAATTTCTTTCTTTATATATCACAATAACAATAAATAGAGAAACGACAAGACAAAATGCATGGATGAAGCTACAGTATGTGTCCAATAATAAAACAGGAGAGTGTATGCAAGTTATTTAAAGTAAATGAATGTGGCCTAGAGAAAATGTGGAATGTGTTAAATAACGTCATTGCATCCAGAAAGCCGTGGCAAACAGACCAAAGGCTTCCCAAATGGGTCGGTAATAATACACAGAGAAAGGGAGGTGGTGGGGGGGGGGGCACACGCGTGAGACAAATGTTAATGCTAAAATATGTACACAAATACAGGTACTATTTGACGCTTTGTTTTTTTGTGTACCGTTGCTGTCGAGCAGAAACCTTGTATCTCCATTATTCTATCCATTATTTTTCATAAACCAATGATATTCGTCAGCTTGTAGGTTTTACAAATATTTAAACAAATAAAAAAGGTGACTTCATCTGACTTTGTCAATATGTTTTCAAATTTTTTTTCATTTCCCGAAGATATCTTTTACAGTAGAATTTTGTCAGGAACTGAGTCAGCCCTGATGTATACAAACTGTCAGTTTGTAATGTCTTCCAAACTGACCCTCATTATTTGATGTAATTGCAAGAGTGCACAGCTGTTCATTTCTTCTTCTTCTTCTTCTCCTCCTCCTGTCCGTGTTCCAGATGCAGTCCCTGACTTCCTGTCAGTGCTCCGTGTGCCACGAGTGCTTCGGGCAGCATTTCACCATCGCCGTGAAAGAGAAACACATCCGAGACATGGTGTGTCCCGTCTGCGGCGAGCCAGACATCAACGACCCCGAACAGCTTGACAGTTACTTTTCCACGCTGGACATACAGGTACACACAGAGAGAGAATTGTGTTGACCTACATAATAATGCCGGTACACAGAGATAAATCTGAGTTAAATGCAAACCAAATCACCTTTATTTAACAACTTAAAGTACAGAGAACTAGTATCAACACAGATTAAATTAACTGCAACTGGTAAAGAGATGGAATAGTAATAAAATAATGTGCTAAGTTGTTCTCTTTTTACTTTCAATTTTACCAGTAAAGTCTTTTGTGTTTTTGTTTTTCCAGTTGCGGGGCTGCCTGGAGCCGGACGTGTATGAGCTGTTTCATAAAAAACTGACTGAGCACGCTCTGATGAAAGACCCAAAGTTCCTGTGGTGTTGTCACGTGAGTCTTGTTCCTCTCTATTGCTTTATTAGGTCTTAGTTTGCATACCCCGCTTTGCATACTTATTTTACTAGCCTTTTTTTAGCTCTGTTGGGCCGCTGGAGTTGAGCGTTGTTTTATTCACGCTGTGATTAAACACAGAGGGAGAAGTGATGGAAAAAAACAGGATGCATAAAGTGACAAAAATGGGCAGTTTTAATGGCACCGTGGGTTTATTAAAGCGTAACTCTCGCCAAAATGCAACCTAGGGTCTTTTTGTAAATGTACCCGAGTCAAACTTTAGTTTAAAAGCATATTTAGGACGGAAGCGCCACTTCTAAGATTTGCCATGTTTTCGTTTTTGGGTCAAATGGCCTTTTGAATGGGAGAGCTAGGGACGCTTTTATGCTAGCCTCAAAATATCTATTTTTAAAACACTAAGAAGGCTCGACACAACATGGAGCTCTACACATTAACGCAAGCATTGAGAACATTGTTTGTGTACACAAACTCTTTCTGACTGGCGAGATGGACGGCAACCGGAGACACCAACAGCTACACTGAGTTGTTAAAACCTTTCTTTTTAGTAGATCTGTGTACACAAACAATGTTCTCAGTGCTCGAGTTCATGTGTAGGAACCCTGGTGATACTTCGAGCAAAGTTTCAGTGTTTGTAGTGTTTGTAGTGTTTTAAAAATAGTGATTTTGATGTTATCATAAAAGCGTCCCTAGCTCTCCCATTCAAAAGGCCATTTGACCCAAAAACGAGAATACAGTAAATCTTAAAAGTGGCGCTTCCGTCCTAAATATGCTTTCAAACTAAAGTTTGACTCGCGTACATTCACAAAAACACCCTAGGTTGCATTTTGGCATTTGGAGTTACGCTTTAAGGATTTAACTTGTCTTGTCATATATCTTTAACAAAAATTGTAGGATGACCTTTCACACACTAAAAAACTCAGCTCTGGAGCAACTTTAACTGATATTTATTAAAACATTTTCTGCAAGTGGAGGAGCCAATGACCCATTGTGTGCTCCTTCCACTTTCAGACCATTTACGTGAAGTCTGGTCTAAAGGATGAGACGTAAATAACTCATAACTAAATAACTTTTATCTTCCTCAGTGCACCTCTGGGTTTATTAATGATGGAGACCAGCTGAAGGTCACCTGTCCGTCTTGCCGCCGGAGTTTCTGTGCTCAGTGCAAGAAACCTGTGAGTATACACAAGTACAGTGTGTTACCATTTGTCATCACATGTAGCGGCCATCCAGCCTACCATACACTTGGTAAGATAATAAAAAGCCTCTTAGGAATTCAGCCTTGAAATTTTTGGCTGTTCTTCAGTGAACTCACTGTGCAGGATCTGCACACGTATTAACTCCCTTTCTCTGGTCTCAGTGGGAGCCCCAGCACCAGGATCTGTCCTGTGAGCAGTTCCAGCAGTGGAAGAGGGATAATGATCCAGAGTACCAGAGGCAGGGCCTGGCCGGCTTCCTGAGAGACAACGGCATCAGTGAGGACGCAAACTTTAACCACAAGTTTCATTTCGGTTTTATTTATCTCACCTCTCGACCTTTGTGCATACATCAGTCAACCTCAGCCACCACTCTGTTTATTTATGTCCTTTCCTCAGTGTTCATTGTTGTCACTGAGTTGACTACTTATTGAGCAATCCTTTGTTTTTTTTCTACTTGCACAAAGTCATACAGCATCCCCCTTTCTGATGTTCTAATGCTTTTGAATCACTAATATCTTGTAATTATGAAATTAATTTGAGCTGCTTTAGGTGGTGGAGGAAAGTTACTTCAGTCAAGTACTGTACTTGGGCACAATTTTAGGTATTTGTACTTAACTTCGGTATTTCCATTTTATTCCACCTTATACTTTTACTCCACTACATCTACACCTATGCTTTTCTACACTGTTACTGTTACATACTTTACAGTATTCAAGAGTATATAATGCGGTTTCAGTTCATCTTGACCAGAACAAAAACATTACTGATGTACCAAAAGTAAAAGTACTAATTATTGAATTATAATTAGTGATTTATCAATGTGTTGGTGTTTGGTGTTTAATGTTGCAGGTGGTAAAGCTGGAGCTAATTTTAACTACTTTATATACTGCTGGGTATTTATATTTTGTATTCAGAATCTGTGAAAGTAAGTAGTAACTAAATGTGTAAAATAAATGTAGTGGAGTAGGACTATAAAGCAGCGGAAAATGGAAATACTCAAGTGAACTAGTACCTCAAAATTTGTACTTGAGTAAATGTACTTGGTTGCATTCCACCACTGTTAACATGTTGTTTGGAATAAATTAATTTACCAGTATGTGTTGTCCTCTTGCAGCCTGTCCTCACTGCAGGTTCCAGTACGCTCTGACGAAAGGCGGCTGCATGCACTTCAGCTGCTCCCAGTGCAGGTACCAGTTCTGCAGCGGCTGCAACAACCCCTACCACAAGGCAAGATAGTCAAGAGAGAGGTCACAGTTTGAGCTTCTGAATCACCAGAATACATGTTTTTACAGTAGACTTTCACTTGCTTTATGTACAAACATCAGTAGTTGTTAAAGTTAGAGCTGTAACAATTCAACATTTTGTTGTACAATGAATTGTCTCAGTATGCTTACTAGGACTAGATGTTAGAATCCCTTGATGTTCAGAACAAGCAAGAAAAACGCGAATATGCAATCGCATAATTCAATGTATAATCAGCCAAAGTCCGCATATTTATGCAGGGGCCGCACTTTTTTCAAATACGCCGCACTTTTTCCACATAAATTGCCGATTCCCGCGTAAAAAATGCGGGGCTTGCATGATTTCATAATCCCCACATTATTGTTGCAAAAAAGTCACATATCTCAGCAGAAAGTTGAAAAATGTTGCGTTTACTTCACACAAGAGCAGCCATTTCCCCCTGTTGCGATGGGAACGTTATAAAGTGACATAATTTCGCCTAGTGAGAACACTGTTGGGGGAATCACTTTTTTTCTCTTTTTTATCAAACCGCAGTTTTTGCAAGTTCCCGCAATTTCATCGCATAAAATTGCATAAATATCCCGCATATTCGATCGCATTCTTTAAGAAAACGTGCCGCATAATCAAGGATTTTTGCCCGCAACAATCACAAAAAAACTCAGCGTTTTTCTTGTCCAATACGACACATCATCAGTTGTGCACCCCGGCCTCATTGGGTGTTTCGGCCTTTTATCGCAATACACACTCACCTGAGGCTGGCCCACCGTCTCTTTTAGTCACATTGTAAAATATGTATTTATTACTTTTGGTTAAACAAAATAATCGTGATTACTTAAAAAAAAAAAAATTGAAGTTAGACAATTATTTAATAATTGTTAGAGGCCTAGTTAAAGTTGGAAAAAGCGATATCTTTGTTTTTTAGAGACACTTTTTTGTGCGTTTCTGACCTTTCTAACATCTGGAAATGTCACATAATTTGAACTCAGATCTGCATACAGCATTTAGTGTTTGACTGTTGTAGTCTAAAACCTGAATCAATGCGAGGGGGGAAAGGTTTGGTGCAACAATGAGCAGTGGATTAGCTACCTTTCAAGTTTAATCTGTTCTGTTTAATTTACATACTGTCGGATCTGTAGATAAAAGCCGCAAATCGGGCTGCAATGCAATCCTATAGGGAAAATGCGCACCGTCAATGTACTTCCACTAAAACTGCTGTTTTTGCCACTGGCTGGCTCAGATTGTTTTTGGATCGACGAACCAAGACGGCTTTTTTGATTATTTTCTTTCTGTCAACGCAATTGCCTATTACGTTACATTGCAGCTTGTTTCACCGCTCTCTACTGCAGTGGTCTTGCTTAATGCTGGACCAATTTCAAAAAAAAATTGTACCCATCAGTCACTTACACAAAAACAGAGGAAAATAGTGTTGCATGTTACATGCTCCTGTATTTGTTTTGTTCTCGTGCAGACGGCATGTAAGACTGCCCAGTGCAGTTACACGGGTCTACATGCCCATCACCCCCGGGACTGTCTCTTCTACCTCAGAGACTGGGAGCCACCCAAACTACAGGCCGTCCTGCAGGTGGAGATACTGTTTTGTCACACAATGTTATATCGGGTGCATTGTTTTATTGGTTGTTACGACCAGAAAGAACACAACTACTGTGAATGTACCTTACTGTAAATGAAATCAGTATTCTGCCTTGAATACAACTTAGTTTTTGCTCCGTAACTTTTGCTCAGCTGATGTTTCTAAATTGTATGTAATGTAGTCATTTGTGGGGTGTTAATTATGTTAAGCCTTTTGGCTCCAATAACAACAATGTTTTATAGTTTCTAATTTGTATATCAGTCTTGCGAACTTTTACTTCCTGGAGAACAATATTTTAGAGGTTACATGATGGTATACAAGCAGAAATTCATTGTTGAAAATGTATTATTATATAATCTATTTTCGATTTCTGTCATGACTGCAAACAATAGTGTACTTTTATTTTGAGACACTGGTTTAGCTTGAAATATTGTTTATGAAATGGAAGCAAGACACCACTTTATCTTTAGCTCCTTTTTTGCAAACCAGCTCTTATTTAAAGCTATTGAAAACTTAGTTTTAGACCAGACTAGAACCTTTAAATAAATGTACAAGTGTGAAACCTTTGATACATTTATATTGTAGGATTGTAAATTAATAGTACATTTCTTGGTTTTCTCTTTTCTCCTCAGAGGAGCGGTGTGGAGTTCAACACAGATCCTTCTAATGGAATTCAAACTGGTAAAAACATAAAAAATGTTCTTGTTCATTCCTTCTCGTCAAACTTTGTCTTTCATCACACTCAGGAAAGTAAAGAAACATAAAATATAAAATACCTTTTTATTCAAATGTTAATCTAAACAAAAGAGTATGTTGCTTCCTTGTATTTTCCTTCGTTAAAGGTCCCATGGCATGAAACTGTCACTTTATGAGGTTTTTTAACATTAATATGAGTTCCCCCAGCCTGCCTATGGTCCCCACTGGCTAGAAATGGTGATAGGTGTAAACCGAGCCCTGGGTATCCTGCTCTGCCTTTGAGAAAAAGTAAGCTCAGATGAGCCGATCTGGAATCTCCTCCTTATGAGGTCATAAGGACCAAGGTTACCTCCCCTTTCTCTGCTTTGCCCACCCAGAGAATTTTGCCAACCCATGAGAGAGAGACATCATGGCTTTCAAACGAGCAAAGTGGCAGTTGGTCAAGGCCACACCCCCCCCCACCCTCCACCTTGCCCCCCCCCCCCCCCCCCCCTCTCTCCTCCTCAACAGCTACAGACACAGAAATGGCACGTCCTAATGGCTCATTTACAGTAGCCGCAGCCAAGCTGGCGCATCCAAATGTGACGTCATGGGATTGCCGCGAGTATTTATACTCGCGCGTGGTGGTCGCGACGCTAGTTGCAGTCTTCTCCTCAATAGCGGTGGCGCTAAGGAGCAAAGGCTACCGATGTTTTTCTTACATACCGATGTTTTTCTTACAACAGCAGAACATGCAGCAGCAGTGCCGTCAATGCTTTGATTTGATTCAATGAGCTACTTTGGTGGGATCAAGCCTTTCATTCACCATAAAAGAACTTCTCTTAACCCAGTAAGTTTCCGGTTTGTCGCGCGCCGCTGAAAAAAACAGACTGATGCACGCCCTCTGCTCGCGTGCTGAAAATCGGACACGCTGGCAGGAAATTACATCATTTTGACGTCACGACGGCGCGCGCCACTTCCAAAGCGTCAAGCATAAATGACGTTTCAGGAAAGCTCGTTGTGGGACTGGCTCTGGTGGCTGTAATTCTGCACCAAGGCTGAATTTTGGGAAAGAGACTTCAGATACAGTATTAGGGGACCACTAAGGTCTATATAAAAGAGACTTCAGATACAGTATTAGGGGACCACTAAGGTCTATATAAAAGAGACTTCAGATACAGTATTAGGGGACCACTAGGGTCTATATAAAAGAGACTTCAGATACAGTATTAGGGGACCACTAAGGTCTATATAAAAGAGACTTCAGATACAGTATTAGGGGACCACTAGGGTCTATATAAAAGAGACTTCAGATACAGTATTAGGGGACCACTAAGGTCTATATAAAAGAGTCTTCAGATACAGTATTAGGGGACCACTAGGGTCTATATAAAAGAGACTTCAGATACAGTATTAGGGGACCACTAAGGTCTATATAAAAGAGACTTCAGATACAGTATTAGGGGACCACTGAGGTCTATATAAAAGAGACTTCAGATACAGTATTAGGGGACCATTAAGGTCTATATAAAAGAGACTTCAGATACAGTATTAGGGGACCACTAAGGTCTATATAAAAGAGACTTCAGATACAGTATTAGGGGACCACTAGGGTCTATATAAAAGAGACTTCAGATACAGTATAAGGGGACCACTGAGGTCTATATAAAAGAGACTTCAGATACAGTATTAGGGGACCACTAAGGTCTATATAAAAGAGACTTCAGATACAGTATTAGGGGACCACTAAGGTCTATATAAAAGAGACTTCAGATACAGTATTAGGGGACCACTAGGGTCTATATAAAAGAGACTTCAGATACAGTATTAGGGGACCACTAAGGTCTATATAAAAGAGACTTCAGATACAGTATTAGGGGACCACTAAGGTCTATATAAAAGAGACTTCAGATACAGTATTAGGGGACCACTAAGGTCTATATAAAAGAGACTTCAGATACAGTATTAGGGGACCACTAGGGTCTATATAAAAGAGACTTCAGATACAGTATAAGGGGACCACTGAGGTCTATATAAAAGAGACTTCAGATACAGTATTAGGGGACCACTAAGGTCTATATAAAAGAGACTTCAGATACAGTATTAGGGGACCACTAAGGTCTATATAAAAGAGACTTCAGATACAGTATTAGGGGACCACTAGGGTCTATATAAAAGAGACTTCAGATACAGTATTAGGGGACCACTAAGGTCTATATAAAAGAGACTTCAGATACAGTATTAGGGGACCACTGAGGTCTATATAAAAGAGACTTCAGATACGGTATTAGGGGACCACTAAGGTCTATATAAAAGAGACTTCAGATACAGTATTAGGGGACCACTAGGGTCTATATAAAAGAGACTTCAGATACAGTATTAGGGGACCACTAAGGTCTATATAAAAGAGACTTCAGATACAGTATTAGGGGACCACTAAGGCCTATATAAAAGAGACTTCAGATACAGTATTAGGGGACCACTAAGGTCTATATAAAAGAGACTTCAGATACAGTATTAGGGGACCACTAGGGCCTATATAAAAGCATCTAAAGATCACCATGTCATGGGACCGTTTAAAAGCTCCAGTTATCAGATCCATCACTGACTTTGTTCCCTCTTCTGTGACACAGATGCTTGTTGTGTGATGGAGCAGAAAGATGAAGCAGGTCAGCAGATTGATTCACCGTGTGGCCTCCAAACACAGCCGGGACAAGCTGGCCTCTGCGAGTGAGTTACTGACTGCTGCTGGAAATACTATCATATACTATAAGACTATATGACATTTGTGTCATTTTTACACATGCTATGACTTTTTTTGTGACTTTTTCCAACATACTATACTGTGACGTTTTGTGACTTTTTTCGACATACTACATTATGACTTTTTCATTGCTTTTTTCGACATACTATGCTATGACTTTTTTGTGACTTTGCGACATGTTATACTATGAATTTTTTCATCATACTATATTATGACTTTTTTTGACATACTATAATTTTTATATGACTTTATTCAACATACTATAATTTTTTTGTTTTTTCGACATAAACTACGGCCTTTTGTGACTTTTTTTGACATACTGTGCTATGATTTTTTTTTGACATACTACACTGACTTTTTTGACTTTTTTCGACATACTATTCTATGACTTTCATCAACATACTATACTATGACTTTTTTGTAACCTTTTTCGACATATTATACTAAGACTTTTTTTGTACTTTCTTTCGACATCCTACTAGTATAGCATATTCATAGTAGGTTTTTTGTGACTTTTTCCGATATTCTATAACATGGCTTTTTTCGACGTACTATCACTTTTTTTACTTTTTTCAACATTGTTTTTTTGACTTTTTTTGACATACTATATGACTTTTTTAGACATTATACTATGACTTTTTTGACATACTATACTATGACCATTTTTACTTTTTCGACATAATATACTATGGCGTTTTCCAACATACTATACTATGACTTTTTTCGACATACTATGCTATGACTTTTTTGTGACTTCGAAATGTTGTACTATAAAAAGATTTATGACTTTATTCGATTTTTTTAATTTTTTCAACATAATATACTATGGCTATTTGTGACTTTTTCGACATACTATACTATGATTTTTTTTTCACTTTATAATATAATATGATTTTTCATGATTTTTTTCGACATGCTATACTATGGCGTTTTGTGACTTTTTTCGAAATACTATACTATGACCTTTTTTTACTTTTTTTCGACATAATATACTGTTGCGTTTTTGGACTTTTTTCGACATACTATACTATGACTTTTCGACATACTATACTGACTTTCTTTTGTGCTTTTTTTCGACATACTATACTATGACTTTTTTTGACATACTATGATTTTTCATGACTTTTTTCGACATGCTATACTATGGCGTTTTTTGACTTTTTTCGACATACTATGCTATGACTTTTTTCACTTTATAATATAATATGATTTTTCATGATTTTTTTCGACATACTATACTATGACTTTTTTCGACATACTATACTATGATTTTTTTCGACATACTATACTATGACTTTTTTCGACATACTATAGTATGACTTTTTTCGACATATTGTACTATGACTTTTTTTACTTTTTTCGACATACTATACTATGGCGTTTTTGAGTTTTTTTGACGTACTATACTATGACCTTTTTTACTTTTTTCGACATAATAATACTATGGCTTTTTGTGATTTTTTTTTTCGACATACTATACTTTGATTTTTTTTTTTTTTACTTTTTTCGACATACTATACTATGACTCTTTTGTGATTTTTTTCGACACACTATACTATGGCGTTTGACTTTTTTCGACATCATATACTATGACTTTTTTTGACATATTGTACTGTGACTTTTTTCAACATACTATACTATGACTTTTTTTTTTTTTTACTTTTTTCGACATCATATACTATGACTTTTTTTGACATATTGTACTGTGACTTTTTTCAACATACTATACTATGACTTTTTTTTTTTTTTACTTTTTTCGACATACTATACTATGACTTTTTTTTACATACTATGGCATTTTCAACATACTATACTATGACTTTGTTGTGCTTTTTTTCGACATACTATGACTTTTTAGAGTTTTTTCGACATGCTATACTATGACTTTTTATAACATACTATGATTTTTCATGACTTTTTTCAACATGCTATACCATGGCATTTTGGGTTTTTTCGACGTACTATACTATGACTTTTTTTTACTTTTTTTGACATACTATGACTTTTTTTGTGCTTTTTTTGACTCTTTTTTTTTGGACTTTTTTCGACATACTATACTATGACTTTTTCGACATATTGTACTATGACTTTTTTTGACATACTATAGTATGACTTTTTTCGACATTATACTATGACTTTTTGGAGACTTTTTTCGACATACTATACTATGACTTTTTTTCGACATACTATAATTTTTTTGACTTTTTTTGACATATTGTACTAATGACTTTTTTGACATCCTACTCATATAGTATGTCCATAGTATTTCTTTTTTTTTTTTACTTTTTCGACATACTATACTATGACTTTTTTAACTTTTTTCAACATACTATACTATGACTTTTTTTGACATGCTATACTATGGTGTTTTTTGACTTTTTTCGACATACTATGATTTTTCATGACTTTTTTTCGACATGCTATACTATGGCATTTTGGGTTTTTTTCAACGTACTATACTATGACTTTTTTGTGACTTTTTTCGACATACTATTCTATGACCTTTTTTTTACTTTTTTTGACATACTATGACTTTTTTGACATATTGTACTATGACTTTTTTTTACTTTTTTCGACATACTATGATTTTTCATGACTTTTTTCGACATGCTATACTATGGCGTTTTTTTACTTTTTTCGACGTACTATACTATGACTTTTTTATAACTTTTTTTCGACATACTATACTAAGACTTTTTTGTGCTTTTTTCGACATACTATACTATGGCGTTTGTTTGACTTTTTTCGACATCATATACTATGACTTTTTTCGACATATTGTACTGTGACTTTTTTCGACATACTATACTATGATTTTTTTTACTTTTTTCGACATACTATACTATGACCTTTTTTGACATGCTATACTATGGTGTTTTTTGACTTTTTTTGACATACTATGATTTTTCATGACTTTTTTCGACATGCTATACTATGGCGTTTTTGAGTTTTTTCGACGTACTATACTGACTTTTTTTGACTTTTTTTCGACATCATATACTATGACTTTTTTTGACATATTGTACTGTGACTTTTTTCAACATACTATACTATGACTTTTTTTTTTTTTTACTTTTTTCGACATCATATACTATGACTTTTTTTGACATATTGTACTGTGACTTTTTTCAACATACTATACTATGACTTTTTTTTTTTTTTACTTTTTTCGACATACTATACTATGACTTTTTTTTACATACTATGGCATTTTCAACATACTATACTATGACTTTGTTGTGCTTTTTTTCGACATACTATGACTTTTTAGAGTTTTTTCGACATGCTATACTATGACTTTTTATAACATACTATGATTTTTCATGACTTTTTTCAACATGCTATACCATGGCATTTTGGGTTTTTTCGACGTACTATACTATGACTTTTTTTTACTTTTTTTGACATACTATGACTTTTTTTGTGCTTTTTTTGACTCTTTTTTTTGGACTTTTTTCGACATACTATACTATGACTTTTTCGACATATTGTACTATGACTTTTTTTGACATACTATAGTATGACTTTTTTCGACATTATACTATGACTTTTTGGAGACTTTTTTCGACATACTATACTATGACTTTTTTTCGACATACTATAATTTTTTGGACTTTTTTTGACATATTGTACTAATGACTTTTTTGACATCCTACTCATATAGTATGTCCATAGTATTTCTTTTTTTTTTTTACTTTTTCGACATACTATACTATGACTTTTTTAACTTTTTTCAACATACTATACTATGACTTTTTTTGACATGCTATACTATGGTGTTTTTTGACTTTTTTCGACATACTATGATTTTTCATGACTTTTTTTCGACATGCTATACTATGGCATTTTGGGTTTTTTTCAACGTACTATACTATGACTTTTTTGTGACTTTTTTCGACATACTATTCTATGACCTTTTTTTTACTTTTTTTGACATACTATGACTTTTTTGACATATTGTACTATGACTTTTTTTTACTTTTTTCGACATACTATGATTTTTCATGACTTTTTTCGACATGCTATACTATGGCGTTTTTTACTTTTTTCGACGTACTATACTATGACTTTTTTTTAACTTTTTTTCGACATACTATACTAAGACTTTTTTGTGCTTTTTTCGACATACTATACTATGGCGTTTGTTTGACTTTTTTCGACATCATATACTATGACTTTTTTCGACATATTGTACTGTGACTTTTTTCGACATACTATACTATGATTTTTTTTACTTTTTTCGACATACTATACTATGACCTTTTTTGACATGCTATACTATGGTGTTTTTTGACTTTTTTTGACATACTATGATTTTTCATGACTTTTTTCGACATGCTATACTATGGCGTTTTTGAGTTTTTTCGACGTACTATACTGACTTTTTTTGACTTTTTTTCGACATACTATACTAAGACTTTTTTGTGCTTTTTTCGACATACTATGACTTTTTTTTGACATATTGTACTATGACTTTTTTTAACTTTTTTCGACATACTATACTATAACTTTTTTTGACATGCTATACTATGGTGTTTTTTGACTTTTTTCGACATACTATGATTTTTCATGACTTTTTTCGACATGCTATACTATGGCGTTTTTGACTTTTTTTCGACGTACTATACTAAGACTTTTTTGTGCTTTTTTCGACATACTATACTATGGCGTTTGTTTGACTTTTTTCGACATCATATACTATGACTTTTTTCGACATATTGTACTGTGACTTTTTTCGACATACTATACTATGACTTTTTTTTTTTACTTTTTTCGACATACTATGACTTTTTTTGACATATTGTACTATAACTTTTTTTTACTTTTTTCGACATACTATACTATAACTTTTTTTGACCTGCTATACTATTGTGTTTTTTGACTTTTTTCGACATACTATGATTTTTCATGACTTTTTTTGACATGCTATACTATGGTGTTTTTTGACTTTTTTCGACATACTATGATTTTTCATGACTTTTTTCGACATGCTATACTATGGCGTTTTTTGAGTTTTTTCGACGTACTATACTATGACTTTTTTTTTACTTTTTTTCGACTTACTATACTAAGACTTTTTTGTGCTTTTTTCGACATACTATACTATGGCGTTTGTTTGACTTTTTTCAACATCATATACTATGACTTTTTTCGACATATTGTACTGTGACTTTTTTCGACATACTATACTATGACTTTTTTTTTTTTACTTTTTTCGACATACTATGATTTTTTTTGACATATTGTACTATGACTTTTTAACTTTTTTCGACATACTATACTAACTTTTTTTGACATGCTATACTATGGCGTTTTTGAGTTTTTTCGACGTACTATACTGACTTTTCTTTAACTTTTTTTCGACATACTATACTAAGACTTTTTTGTGCTTTTTTCGACATCATATACTATGACTTTTTTCGACATATTGTACTGTGACTTTTTTCGACATACTATACTATGACTTTTTTTGACATGCTATACTATGGTGTTTTTTGACTTTTTTCGACATACTATGATTTTTCATGACTTTTTTCGACATGCTATACTATGGCGTTTTTTGACTTTTTTCGACGTACTATACTATGACTTTTTTTTTACTTTTTTTCGACATACTATACTATGACTTTTTTTGACATGCTATACTATGGTGTTTTTTGACTTTTTTCGACATACTATGATTTTTCATGACTTTTTTCGACATGCTATACTATGGCGTTTTTGAGTTTTTTCGACGTACTATACTGACTTTTTTTAACTTTTTTTCGACATACTATACTAAGACTTTTTTGTGCTTTTTTCGACATCATATACTATGACTTTTTTCGACATACTATACTATGACTTTTTTTACATACTATGGCGTTTTCAACCTACTATACTATGACTTTGTTGTGCTTTTTTTCGACATACTATGACTTTTTCGACATTATACTATGGCTTTTTAGAGTTTTTTTGACATGCTATACTATGACTTTTTTCGACATACTATGACTTTTTTCGACATTATACTATGACTTTTTAGAGTCTTTTCGACATGCTATACTATTACTTTTTTCGACATACTATACTATGACTCTTTTTTTGGACTTTTTTCGACATACTATACTATGATTTTTTTTTTTTACTCTTTTCGACATACTATACTATGACTTTTTTTCGACATATTGTACTATGACTTTTTTGACTTTTTTTGACATGCTATACTATGACTTTTTTTGATATGCTATACTATGGTGTTTTTTGACTTTTTTTGACATACTATACTATGACTTTTTTTGACATGCTATACTATGGCGTTTTTGTGTTTTTTCGACGTACTATACTATGACTTTTTTTACTTTTTTCGACATCATATACTATGACTTTTTTCGACATATTGTACTGTGACTTTTTTCGACATACTATACTATGACTTTTTTTGACATGCTATACTATGGTGTTTTTTGACTTTTTTCGACATACTATGATTTTTCATGACTTTTTTCGACATGCTATACTATGGCGTTTTTTGACTTTTTTCGACGTACTATACTATGACTTTTCTTTAACTTTTTTTCGACATACTATACTAAGACTTTTTTGTGCTTTTTTCGACATCATATACTATGACTTTTTTCGACATATTGTACTGTGACTTTTTTCGACATACTATACTATGACTTTTTTTGACATGCTATACTATGGTGTTTTTTGACTTTTTTTGACATACTATGATTTTTCATGACTTTTTTCGACATGCTATACTATGGCGTTTTTTGACTTTTTTCGACGTACTATACTATGACTTTTTTTTTACTTTTTTTCGACATACTATACTATGACTTTTTTTGACATGCTATACTATGGTGTTTTTTGACTTTTTTCGACATACTATGATTTTTCATGACTTTTTTCGACATGCTATACTATGGCGTTTTTGAGTTTTTTCGACGTACTATACTGACTTTTTTGTGCTTTTTTCGACATCATATACTATGACTTTTTTCGACATACTATACTATGACTTTTTTTACATACTATGGCGTTTTCAACCTACTATACTATGACTTTGTTGTGCTTTTTTTCGACATACTATGACTTTTTCGACATTATACTATGGCTTTTTAGAGTTTTTTTGACATGCTATACTATGACTTTTTTCGACATACTATGACTTTTTTCGACATTATACTATGACTTTTTAGAGTCTTTTCGACATGCTATACTATTACTTTTTTCGACATACTATACTATGACTCTTTTTTTGGACTTTTTTCGACATACTATACTATGATTTTTTTTTTTTACTCTTTTCGACATACTATACTATGACTTTTTTTCGACATATTGTACTATGACTTTTTTGACTTTTTTTGACATGCTATACTATGACTTTTTTTGATATGCTATACTATGGTGTTTTTTGACTTTTTTTGACATACTATACTATGACTATTTTTGACATGCTATACTATGGCGTTTTTGTGTTTTTTCGACGTACTATACTATGACTTTTTTTACTTTTTTCGACATAATAATACTAAGACTTTTTTTGTGCTTTTTTCGGCACACTATACTATGGCGTTTGTTTGACTTTTTTCGACATCATATACTATGACTTTTTTCAACATATTGTACTGTGACTTTTTTCGACATACTATACTATGACTTTTTTTTTTTTTACTTTTTTCGACATACTATACTATGACTTTGTTGTGCTTTTTTTCGACATACTATGACTTTTTTGACATTATACTATGACTTTTTAGAGTTTTTTCGACATGCTATACTATGACTTTTTTTTGGACTTTTTTCGACATACTATACTATGGTGTTTTTGAGTTTTTTCGACGTACTATACTGACTTTTTTTTAACTTTTTTTCGACATACTATACTAAGACTTTTTTGTGCTTTTTTCGACATCATATACTATGACTTTTTTCGACATACTATACTATGACTTTTTTACATACTATGGCGTTTTCAACCTACTATACTATGACTTTGTTGTGCTTTTTTTCGACATACTATGACTTTTTTCGACATTATACTATGACTTTTTAGAGTTTTTTCGACATGCTATACTATTACTTTTTTCGACATACTATACTATGACTCTTTTTTTGGACTTTTTTCGACATACTATACTATGATTTTTTTTTTTACTCTTTTCGACATACTATACTATGACTTTTTTTCGACATATTGTACTATGACTTTTTTGACTTTTTTTGACATGCTATACTATGACTTTTTTTGACATGCTATACTATGGCGTTTTTGTGTTTTTTCGACGTACTATACTATGACTTTTTTTACTTTTTTCGACATAATACTAAGACTTTTTTTGTGCTTTTTTCGGCACACTATACTATGGCGTTTGTTTGGCTTTTTTCGACATCATATACTATGACGTTTTTCGACATATTGTACTGTGACTTTTTTCGACATACTATACTATGACTTTTTTTTTTTTTACTTTTTTCGACATACTATACTATGACTTTGTTGTGCTTTTTTTTCGACATACTATGACTTTTTTTGACATTATACTATGACTTTTTAGAGTTTTTTCGACATGCTATACTATGACTTTTTTTGGACTTTTTTTGACATACTATACTATGACTTTTTTTCGACATATTGTACTATGACTTTTTGGACTTTTTTCGACATACTATACTATGACTTTTTTGACATACTATGGTTTTTTCATGACTTTTTTCGACATACTATGGTTTTTTCATGACTTTTTTCGACATGCTATGCTATGACTCTTTTTTTGGACTTTTTTCGACATACTATACTATGACTTTTTTTGACATGCTATACTATGGTGTTTTTTGACTTTTTTCGACATACTATGATTTTTCATGACTTTTTTCAACATGCTATACTATGACTTTTTTGTGACTTTTTTCGACATACTATACTATGATTGTTTTTTTTTTACTTTTTTCGACATACCATGACTTTTTTTGACATATTGTACTATGACTTTTTTAACTTTTTTCGACATACTATACTATGGTGTTTTTTGACTTTTTTCGACATACTATACTATGACTTTTTTCGACATACTATGATTTTTCATGACATTTTTCGAAATACTATACTATGACTTTTTTCGACATACTATACTATGACTTTTTTTTACATACTATGGTGTTTTCAACATACTATTCTATGACTTTGTTGTGCTTTTTTTCGACATACTATGACTTTTTTCGACATTATACTATGACTTTTTAGACTTTTTTCGACATACTATACTATGATTTTTTTTTTTTTTTTTTACTTTTTTCGACATATTGTACTATGACTTTTTTGACTTTTTTCGACATGCTATACTATGACTTTTTTTGGACTTTTTTCGACATACTATACTATGACTTTTTTTCGACATATTGTACTATGACTTTTTTGACTTTTTTCGACATACTATACTATGACTTTTTTCAACTTTTTTCGACATACTATACTATGACTTTTTTTGACATGCTATACTATGGTGTTTTTTGACTTTTTTGACTTTTTTCGACATATTGTACTATGACTTTTTTGGACTTTTTCGACATACTATACTATGACTTTTTTTCGACATATTGTACTATGACTTTTTTCAACTTTTTTCGACATACTATACTATGACTTTTTTTCGACATAATGTACTATGACTTTTTTGACTTTTTTCGACATACTATACTATGACTTTTTTGACTTTTTTCGACATCATATACTATGACTTTTTTGACTTTTTTCGACATCATATACTATGACTTTTTTTGACATATTGTACTGTGACTTTTTTTGACATACTATACTATGACTTTTATTTTTTTTACTTTTTTCGACATGCTATACTATGACTTTTTTTCGACATATTGTAGTATGACTTTTTTTGACATGCTATACTATGGCGTTTTTGAGTTTTTTCGACGTACTATACTATGACTTTTTTTTAACTTTTTTTCGACATACTATACTAAGACTTTTTGTGCTTTTTTCGACACACTATACTATGGCGTTTGTTTGACTTTTTTCAACATCATATACTATGACTTTTTTCGAAATATTGTACTGTGACTTTTTTCGACATACTATACTATGACTTTTTTTTTTTTTTACTTTTTTCGACATACTATACTATGACTTTTTTTACATACTATGGCGTTTTCAACCTACTATACTATGACTTTGTTGTGCTTTTTTTGACATACTGACTTTTTAGAGTTTTTGTTGACATGCTATACTATGACTTTTTTCAACATTATACTATGACTTTTTAGAGTTTTTTCGACATGCTATACTATTACTTTTTTCGACATACTGTTTTTTTCATGACTTTTTTCGACATGCTATACTATGACTCTTTTTTTGGACTTTTTTCGACATACTATACTATGACTTTTTTTCGACATATTGTACTATGACTTTTTTCGACATACTATACTATGACTTTTTTTGACATGCTATACTATGGTGTTTTTTTTACTTTTTCTTCGACATACTATGATTTTTCATGACTTTTTTCGACATGCTATACTATGGCGTTTTTTGAGTTTTTTCGACGTACTATACTATGACTTTTTTTTGACTTTTTTCGACATACTATATTAAGACTTCTTTTGTGCTTTTTTCGACACACTATACTATGGCGTTTGTTTGACTTTTTTCGACATCATATACTATGACTTTTTTCGACATATTGTAATGTGACTTTTTTCGACATACTAAACTATGACTTTTTTTACATACTATGGCGTTTTCAACCTACTATACTATGACTTTGTTGTGCTTTTTTTCGACATACTATGACCTTTTTTGACATTATACTATGACTTTTTAGAGTTTTTTTGACATGCTATACTATGACTTTTTTCAACATACTATGACTTTTTTCGACATTATACTTTGACTTTTTAGAGTTTTTTCGACATCATATACTATGACTTTTTTTGACATATTGTACTGTGACTTTTTTTGACTTTTTTCAACCTACTATACTATGACTTTGTTGTGCTTTTTTTCGACATACTATGACCTTTTTTGACATTATACTATGACTTTTTAGAGTTTTTTCGACATGCTATACTATTACTTTTTTCGACATACTATGGTTTTTTCATGACTTTTTTCGACATGCTATACTATGACTTTTTTTGACATGCTATACTATGATTGTTTTTTTTTTTACTTTTTTCGACATACCATGACTTTTTTTGACATATTGTACTATGACTTTTTTAACTTTTTTCGACATACTATACTATGGTGTTTTTTGACTTTTTTCGACATACTATGACTTTTTTCGACATTATACTATGACTTTTTAGACTTTTTTCGACATACTATACTATGATTTTTTTTTTTTTTTACTTTTTTTCGACATATTGTACTATGACTTTTTTGACTTTTTTCGACATGCTATACTTTGACTTTTTTTGGACTTTTTTCGACATACTATACTATGACTTTTTTTTGACATATTGTACTATGACTTTTTTGACTTTTTTCGACATACTATACTATGACTTTTTTCAACTTTTTTCGACATACTATACTATGACTTTTTTTGACATGCTATACTATGGTGTTTTTTGACTTTTTTGACTTTTTTCGACATATTGTACTATGACTTTTTTGGACTTTTTTCGACATACTATACTAAGACTTTTTTCGACTTTTTTCGACATACTATACTATGACTTTTTTTCGACATAATGTACTATGACTTTTTTGACTTTTTTCGACATGCTATACTATGACTTTTTTTGGACTTTTTTCGACATACTATACTATGACTTTTTTTCGACATATTGTACTATGACTTTTTTGACTTTTTTCGACATACTATACTATGACTTTTTTCAACTTTTTTCGACATACTATACTATGACTTTTTTTCGACATATTGTACTATGACTTTTTTCAACTTTTTTCGACATACTATACTATGACTTTTTTTCGACATAATGTACTATGACTTTTTTGACTTTTTTCGACATACTATACTATGACTTTTTTGACTTTTTTCGACATCATATACTATTACTTTTTTTGACATATTGTACTGTGACTTTTTTTGACATACTATACTATGACTTTTATTTTTTTTACTTTTTTCGACATGCTATACTATGACTTTTTTTCGACATATTGTACTATGACTTTTTTGACTTTTTTTGACATGCTATACTATGACTTTTTTTGATATGCTATACTATGGTGTTTTTTGACTTTTTTTGACATACTATACTATGACTTTTTTTGACATGCTATACTATGGCGTTTTTGTGTTTTTTCGACGTACTATACTATGACTTTTTTTACTTTTTTCGACATCATATACTATGACTTTTTTCGACATATTGTACTGTGACTTTTTTCGACATACTATACTATGACTTTTTTTGACATGCTATACTATGGTGTTTTTTGACTTTTTTCGACATACTATGATTTTTCATGACTTTTTTCGACATGCTATACTATGGCGTTTTTTGACTTTTTTCGACGTACTTTTTTCGACTTTTCTTTAACTTTTTTTCGACATACTATACTAAGACTTTTTTGTGCTTTTTTCGACATCATATACTATGACTTTTTTCGACATATTGTACTGTGACTTTTTTCGACATACTATACTATGACTTTTTTCGACATACTATGATTTTTCATGACTTTTTTCGACATGCTATACTATGGCGTTTTTTGACTTTTTTCGACGTACTATACTATGACTTTTTTTTTACTTTTTTTCGACATACTATACTATGACTTTTTTTGACATGCTATACTATGGTGTTTTTTGACTTTTTTCGACATACTATGATTTTTCATGACTTTTTTCGACATGCTATACTATGGCGTTTTTGAGTTTTTTCGACGTACTATACTGACTTTTTTTAACTTTTTTTCGACATACTATACTAAGACTTTTTTGTGCTTTTTTCGACATCATATACTATGACTTTTTTCGACATACTATACTATGACTTTTTTTACATACTATGGCGTTTTCAACCTACTATACTATGACTTTGTTGTGCTTTTTTTCGACATACTATGACTTTTTCGACATTATACTATGGCTTTTTAGAGTTTTTTTGACATGCTATACTATGACTTTTTTCGACATACTATGACTTTTTTCGACATTATACTATGACTTTTTAGAGTCTTTTCGACATGCTATACTATTACTTTTTTCGACATACTATACTATGACTCTTTTTTTGGACTTTTTTCGACATACTATACTATGATTTTTTTTTTTTACTCTTTTCGACATACTATACTATGACTTTTTTTCGACATATTGTACTATGACTTTTTTGACTTTTTTTGACATGCTATACTATGACTTTTTTTGATATGCTATACTATGGTGTTTTTTGACTTTTTTTGACATACTATACTATGACTATTTTTGACATGCTATACTATGGCGTTTTTGTGTTTTTTCGACGTACTATACTATGACTTTTTTTACTTTTTTCGACATAATAATACTAAGACTTTTTTTGTGCTTTTTTCGGCACACTATACTATGGCGTTTGTTTGACTTTTTTCGACATCATATACTATGACTTTTTTCAACATATTGTACTGTGACTTTTTTCGACATACTATACTATGACTTTTTTTTTTTTTACTTTTTTCGACATACTATACTATGACTTTGTTGTGCTTTTTTTCGACATACTATGACTTTTTTGACATTATACTATGACTTTTTAGAGTTTTTTTCGACATGCTATACTATGACTTTTTTTTGGACTTTTTTCGACATACTATACTATGGTGTTTTTGAGTTTTTTCGACGTACTATACTGACTTTTTTTTAACTTTTTTTCGACATACTATACTAAGACTTTTTTGTGCTTTTTTCGACATCATATACTATGACTTTTTTCGACATACTATACTATGACTTTTTTACATACTATGGCGTTTTCAACCTACTATACTATGACTTTGTTGTGCTTTTTTTCGACATACTATGACTTTTTTCGACATTATACTATGACTTTTTAGAGTTTTTTCGACATGCTATACTATTACTTTTTTCGACATACTATACTATGACTCTTTTTTTGGACTTTTTTCGACATACTATACTATGATTTTTTTTTTTACTCTTTTCGACATACTATACTATGACTTTTTTTCGACATATTGTACTATGACTTTTTTGACTTTTTTTGACATGCTATACTATGACTTTTTTTGACATGCTATACTATGGCGTTTTTGTGTTTTTTCGACGTACTATACTATGACTTTTTTTACTTTTTTCGACATAATACTAAGACTTTTTTTGTGCTTTTTTCGGCACACTATACTATGGCGTTTGTTTGGCTTTTTTCGACATCATATACTATGACTTTTTTCGACATATTGTACTGTGACTTTTTTCGACATACTATACTATGACTTTTTTTTTTTTTACTTTTTTCGACATACTATACTATGACTTTGTTGTGCTTTTTTTTCGACATACTATGACTTTTTTTGACATTATACTATGACTTTTTAGAGTTTTTTCGACATGCTATACTATGACTTTTTTTGGACTTTTTTTGACATACTATACTATGACTTTTTTTCGACATATTGTACTATGACTTTTTGGACTTTTTTCGACATACTATACTATGACTTTTTTGACATACTATGGTTTTTTCATGACTTTTTTCGACATACTATGGTTTTTTCATGACTTTTTTCGACATGCTATGCTATGACTCTTTTTTTGGACTTTTTTCGACATACTATACTATGACTTTTTTTGACATGCTATACTATGGTGTTTTTTGACTTTTTTCGACATACTATGATTTTTCATGACTTTTTTCAACATGCTATACTATGACTTTTTTGTGACTTTTTTCGACATACTATACTATGATTGTTTTTTTTTTACTTTTTTCGACATACCATGACTTTTTTTGACATATTGTACTATGACTTTTTTAACTTTTTTCGACATACTATACTATGGTGTTTTTTGACTTTTTTCGACATACTATACTATGACTTTTTTCGACATACTATGATTTTTCATGACATTTTTCGAAATACTATACTATGACTTTTTTCGACATACTATACTATGACTTTTTTTTACATACTATGGTGTTTTCAACATACTATACTATGACTTTGTTGTGCTTTTTTTCGACATACTATGACTTTTTTCGACATTATACTATGACTTTTTAGACTTTTTTCGACATACTATACTATGATTTTTTTTTTTTTTTTACTTTTTTCGACATATTGTACTATGACTTTTTTGACTTTTTTCGACATGCTATACTATGACTTTTTTTGGACTTTTTTCGACATACTATACTATGACTTTTTTTCGACATATTGTACTATGACTTTTTTGACTTTTTTCGACATACTATACTATGACTTTTTTCAACTTTTTTCGACATACTATACTATGACTTTTTTTGACATGCTATACTATGGTGTTTTTTGACTTTTTTGACTTTTTTCGACATATTGTACTATGACTTTTTTGGACTTTTTCGACATACTATACTATGACTTTTTTTCGACATATTGTACTATGACTTTTTTCAACTTTTTTCGACATACTATACTATGACTTTTTTTCGACATAATGTACTATGACTTTTTTGACTTTTTTCGACATACTATACTATGACTTTTTTGACTTTTTTCGACATCATATACTATGACTTTTTTGACTTTTTTCGACATCATATACTATGACTTTTTTTGACATATTGTACTGTGACTTTTTTTGACATACTATACTATGACTTTTATTTTTTTTACTTTTTTCGTCATGCTATACTATGACTTTTTTTCGACATATTGTACTATGACTTTTTTTGACATGCTATACTATGGCGTTTTTGAGTTTTTTCGACGTACTATACTATGACTTTTTTTTAACTTTTTTTCGACATACTATACTAAGACTTTTTGTGCTTTTTTCGACACACTATACTATGGCGTTTGTTTGACTTTTTTCAACATCATATACTATGACTTTTTTCGAAATATTGTACTGTGACTTTTTTCGACATACTATACTATGACTTTTTTTTTTTTTTACTTTTTTCGACATACTATACTATGACTTTTTTTACATACTATGGCGTTTTCAACCTACTATACTATGACTTTGTTGTGCTTTTTTTGACATACTGACTTTTTAGAGTTTTTGTTGACATGCTATACTATGACTTTTTTCAACATTATACTATGACTTTTTAGAGTTTTTTCGACATGCTATACTATTACTTTTTTCGACATACTGTTTTTTTCATGACTTTTTTCGACATGCTATACTATGACTCTTTTTTTGGACTTTTTTCGACATACTATACTATGACTTTTTTTCGACATATTGTACTATGACTTTTTTCGACATACTATACTATGACTTTTTTTGACATGCTATACTATGGTGTTTTTTTTACTTTTTCTTCGACATACTATGATTTTTCATGACTTTTTTCGACATGCTATACTATGGCGTTTTTTGAGTTTTTTCGACGTACTATACTATGACTTTTTTTTGACTTTTTTCGACATACTATATTAAGACTTCTTTTGTGCTTTTTTCGACACACTATACTATGGCGTTTGTTTGACTTTTTTCGACATCATATACTATGACTTTTTTCGACATATTGTAATGTGACTTTTTTCGACATACTAAACTATGACTTTTTTTACATACTATGGCGTTTTCAACCTACTATACTATGACTTTGTTGTGCTTTTTTTCGACATACTATGACCTTTTTTGACATTATACTATGACTTTTTAGAGTTTTTTTGACATGCTATACTATGACTTTTTTCAACATACTATGACTTTTTTCGACATTATACTTTGACTTTTTAGAGTTTTTTCGACATCATATACTATGACTTTTTTTGACATATTGTACTGTGACTTTTTTTTGACTTTTTTCAACCTACTATACTATGACTTTGTTGTGCTTTTTTTCGACATACTATGACCTTTTTTGACATTATACTATGACTTTTTAGAGTTTTTTCGACATGCTATACTATTACTTTTTTCGACATACTATGGTTTTTTCATGACTTTTTTCGACATGCTATACTATGACTTTTTTTGACATGCTATACTATGATTGTTTTTTTTTTTACTTTTTTCGACATACCATGACTTTTTTTGACATATTGTACTATGACTTTTTTTACTTTTTTCGACATACTATACTATGGTGTTTTTTGACTTTTTTCGACATACTATGACTTTTTTCGACATTATACTATGACTTTTTAGACTTTTTTCGACATACTATACTATGATTTTTTTTTTTTTTTACTTTTTTCGACATATTGTACTATGACTTTTTTGACTTTTTTCGACATGCTATACTTTGACTTTTTTTGGACTTTTTTCGACATACTATACTATGACTTTTTTTTGACATATTGTACTATGACTTTTTTGACTTTTTTCGACATACTATACTATGACTTTTTTCAACTTTTTTCGACATACTATACTATGACTTTTTTTGACATGCTATACTATGGTGTTTTTTGACTTTTTTGACTTTTTTCGACATATTGTACTATGACTTTTTTGGACTTTTTTCGACATACTATACTAAGACTTTTTTCGACTTTTTTCGACATACTATACTATGACTTTTTTTCGACATAATGTACTATGACTTTTTTGACTTTTTTCGACATGCTATACTATGACTTTTTTTGGACTTTTTTCGACATACTATACTATGACTTTTTTTCGACATATTGTACTATGACTTTTTTGACTTTTTTCGACATACTATACTATGACTTTTTTCAACTTTTTTCGACATACTATACTATGACTTTTTTTCGACATATTGTACTATGACTTTTTTCAACTTTTTTCGACATACTATACTATGACTTTTTTTCGACATAATGTACTATGACTTTTTTGACTTTTTTCGACATACTATACTATGACTTTTTTGACTTTTTTCGACATCATATACTATTACTTTTTTTGACATATTGTACTGTGACTTTTTTTGACATACTATACTATGACTTTTATTTTTTTTACTTTTTTCGACATGCTATACTATGACTTTTTTTCGACATATTGTACTATGACTTTTTTTGACATGCTATACTATGGTGTTTTTTGACTTTTTTCGACATACTATGATTTTTCTTGACTTTTTTCGACATGCTATACTATGGCGTTTTTGAGTTTTTTCGACGTACTATACTATGACTTTTTTTTAACTTTTTTTCGACATACTATACTAAGACTTTTTGTGCTTTTTTCGACACACTATACTATGGCGTTTGTTTGACTTTTTTCAACATCATATACTATGACTTTTTTCGACATATTGTACTGTGACTTTTTTCAACATACTATACTATGACTTTTTTTTTTTTTTTACTTTTTTCGACATACTATACTATGACTTTTTTTACATACTATGGCGTTTTCAACCTACTATACTATGACTTTGTTGTGCTTTTTTTCGACATACTATGACTTTTTTTGACATACTGACTTTTTAGAGTTTTTGTTGACATGCTATACTATGACTTTTTTCGACATTATACTATGACTTTTTAGAGTTTTTTCGACATGCTATACGATTACTTTTTTCGACATACTGTTTTTTTCATGACTTTTTTCGACATGCTATACTATGACTCTTTTTTTGGACTTTTTTCGACATACTATACTAAGACTTTTTTTCGACATATTGTACTATGACTTTTTTCGACATACTATACTATGACTTTTTTTGACATGCTATACTATGGTGTTTTTTTTTACTTTTTCTTCGACATACTATGATTTTTCATGACTTTTTTTGACATGCTATACTATGGCGTTTTTTTTACTTTTTTTCGACATACTATACTATGACTTTTTTTTACATACTATGGCGTTTTCAACCTACTATACTATGACTTTGTTGTGCTTTTTTTTGACATACTATGACCTTTTTTGACATTATACTATGACTTTTTAGAGTTTTTTTGACATGCTATACTATGACTTTTTTCGACATACTATGACTTTTTTCGACATTATACTATGACTTTTTAGAGTTTTTTCGACATCATATACTATGACTTTTTTGACATATTGTACTGTGACTTTTTTTTGACTTTTTTCAACCTACTATACTATGACTTTGTTGTGCTTTTTTTCGACATACTATGACCTTTTTTGACATTATACTATGACTTTTTAGAGTTTTTTCGACATGCTATACTATTACTTTTTTCGACATACTATGGTTTTTTCATGACTTTTTTCGACATGCTATACTATGATTTTTTTTTTTTTTACTGTTTTCGACATACTATACTATGACTTTTTTTCGACATATTGTACTATGACTTTTTTCAACATATTATACTATGATTTTTTTGGACTTTTTTTTGACAGACTATACTATAATTTTTTGACATCCTACTCATATAGTATGTCCATAGTAGGTTTTTTTTATTTATTTTTTGTTACTTTTTTGATATTCTATAACCCACGCAGAAAGGCCTGGAATCGAACCCAGAACCTTCTTGCTGTGAGGCTGCAGTGCTACCCACTGGGCCACCGTGCTACCTATACTATGACCATTTTCGACATACTATATGACTTTCTTTCGACACACCATACTATGACTTTTCAACATACTATTCTATAACTTTTTTATACTTTTTTTTTCGACATCCTACTGGTATAGTATGTCCATAGTAGGTTTTTTTGTAACTTTTTTTTCGATTTTCTATAACATGGCTTATTTCGACATGCTAAACTTTAACTGTTTCCACGTGACAAAATTTTAATTTTTATAGTTGGTAGTTTCAAATTCTTTATTGAATACATATGCAAAACATTCAAAAAGTAGCAGTCAATGGCAGTTCACATCTCTAACCATGGTAAGGAATGCATAAAATATGTGTAGAACAAAAAAAATATATATATACAAGTTATAAAATGTATCATGTAAAACACAAAATATTTGTGGTACACAGTCATTTGAAAATTAACATTCTGTAATGTAAACAGGAATGTAGTAATGATAATAATGGTTAGTAATATATGTATATACAGTGATGTAAATGTAGTGATTAGCTTAAGAGTCTTCTGATCCTGAAACTGTCCCTGAGCCTGGTGGTGAGGGAACCAGATGCTGTGCTACTGTCTGCCAGACAGCAGCAGGCTGATGGTCCTGTTGGCTGCTACACCCCTGGATGTAGAGCTCCTCCATTGATGGCAGCTTCCTCCTGTTGATGTTCTGAGCTTCTATGTTAGCAGTGTGTTAAAAAGTCCTAGTACAGTATGTCAAAAAAGTAATAATATAGTATGTCGACAAAAGTCATAGTATAGTATGTCTTTAAAAGTATATGTCATAAAAAGTCATAAAAAAGTCATAGTATAGCATGTCGAAAAAAAGCAACAGTATAGCATGTCGAAAAAAGTCACAAAAAGTCAGCGTAGCATGTCGAAAAGTCATGGTATAGCCATGTCAAAAAAAGTCATAGCATGTCGAAAAAAGTCACAAAAATGTCATAGTATAGTACGTTGAAATAAGTCACAAAAAAGTCATAGTATAGTATGTCCAATAAAGTAATAAAAAGTCATAGTATAGAAAGTCGAAAAAAGTCACAAAAAAATCCTACTATAGTACGTTGAAATAAGTCATACTATACTATGTCCAATAAAGTAATAAAAAGTCATAGTATAGCTTGTCGAAAAAAGTCACAAAAAGTCATAGTATAGTATGTCGAAAAAAGTCACAAAAAAAGTCATAGTATGTCTTTAAAAGTATATGTCATAAAAAGTCATAAAAAAGTCATAGTATAGCTTGTCGAAAAAAAGTCACAAAAAGTCATAATATAGTATGTCAAAAAAAGTCACAAATAAAGTCATAGTATAGCATCAAAGGGTCATTAAAAAGTCATACTATAGTACGTTGAAGAAAGTCATAAAAAAGTCATAGTATAGTATGTCGAAAAAAGTCATAGTATAGTATATCCGAAAAAGTCAAAAACCAAAAACGTATGTCGTAATATAGTATGTTGGAAAAAAAGTCATAAAAATGTACAGTACAGTAGAGTAAATGCACTTTGTTACATTCCACCACTGTCCTTATTAAAACTCTCTTGGGGATCCTACACTCTTCCTAAAAACAACTTCATTCTTCTCGTGTGAGGTCATTTTTTTCATGAGTCTTCACTCATTTAGGGAGCAACTTTAGGACTTTTTCAGATCTCTACAGTGTGCTAAAATCACTCGTATCTCTTGATAATCCCAACACATTTCTAAGTCAAGTCTTAAACAAAAGCTCTTTGTTCCTGCAGGAAGCACTACAGGGAGTATCTGGTGAGTCTGATCAACGCTCACTCCCTGGACCCGTCTCCGCTCTATGAGGCCAATGAGCTGATTCGGGCCTGTGAGAGATACCAGGTGGACATTCAGAGAGCAGAGAACGAGGACGATAACGTTTACCATGCTCGACTGCTCAAGGTGAGAAACATCTGTCTCCTGACACGGAGGTCAGGGTCTTGTCAGAGGATACTCCAGCAAGATGTGTTTCTAGGCCAGATGTTTAGATGGAAAAATAGTTTCTAAAATGAATGAGGATGGGAGGGTCACTGGTTTGACTCACCACACCATCAAGATGCTCTTTAGCAAGGCATTAGTTGTCCAGTGCAGGTGTTCAATTATTACGTCCAAATTGCAGAAACATCCTACTTTTAAATGTGGTTGAGAATCTTCTCTTTTCATGGTACCTTCAAAAGAAAAGAGATGTTAAATTTGTCTGCGAAGAAAACGGGGGAGTTTCACTGAACATTATTTATCTATAAAGCAGTAGTTAACAGTACACACACATTAGGCCTAAAAGGCATTGAATAGTCGTACATTTTCATTTGTGAGTTCTTAATTGCCACAAACATTTGATCTAATTCCATTTATCCATCTTTTAATTTACTTTTATGTTTAAACCTACCGCTAAACGCAACACCGTCTTTATACTTTATACTTACACTTCCTGTTGGCAAAATAAAGATAAAGATTATCTTAAATGTCTTAAAAACATTTGAAGTGTATGATACCTGTAGGATGGATGGATGGATGGATGGATGGATTATTGATCCCCAAGGGGAAATTCAAGGTCCCAGTAGCTTAAAGACATCACACACAACATACACATACATCATAAACAGGATGATAAAATAACAAATCCACATGAATAATATGGACAAGAAAAGAAAAGATAGTAAATAATAAATCCCCATGAATGTACTAAGGGATGTATAAGCATGAGAGGCTTGCAGGGAGAGACCCTGTGGTTCAGTCTGCATGGTAAGGTCTATGAGAGGGGGTGTCATGGTGGTAGTGCAAATAAGTCCAGTAGTGCGGGGATAAAGTCTAGACACCAGCATTAAATATGGACAATATAAGAGAATAATGTAGACATTGTCATATAAAAACTATATAGCAGTGCAAGGATAAAGTTTTAAAAAATACAGCATTAAATATGAGAATTATAAGAGAATAAAGCAGACAGTAGGATAGGCTCGATGGTGTTTTAAGCCTCCAACGTCGCCTTCCAGGCAGCTAACCCTAAACATAACCATTGCCGTGTTGCCTGGAAGGCGACGTTGGGGGATCAAAACGCCAAACACCGTAGGATAGACACAGATCTACAGTCAATACTAGAGGTTTGAAGTAATAGGTTTACAGCCTTGAGTACATATTAGCTTTATCTGTACTCTGTGCACGTTCAAACATAACTCTTTAAATAATACGCTCTTCACAAATAGCTTTTGAATTTAAATGTAAAATTTGTTTTGAATGTTTAAGATAAAGAACTTATCAAACTAATGTTTTTTTTTTTTTTCAACCCACAGAAACTGATGGAGGTCCCTCTTGGAGAAAAAGTTCCTCGAAACAAATAACAGCAGAAATCATCCTAAAATCTCACCAAGCTCTCATACAACAAGCATTTAGTTTGCAGCTCTGACTGTTTACAGACTGTTTTAATCATCTGCAAAGTCATTTCTGACTCACGGGTTAGTCAGCTGGAAACTCTAAATGGGCGGCACATGGGTTGGATTTGTTTACTTGTATCTGGTCATAAACGTCTGTTTTGTATTTTTCACAGTTGAAGCTTTTTCTTTCCTTGTTGATCATCATGATGAACTGATTATGGAGGGATGAAGCAGTTTCTTTTTTGTGGGGGTTGCAGACACTTTTCAACTTTCCAAATACTTCAAGAAGGAAATCATTCGAGTTGGATCTTGTACAAAAATGATGTTTGATGTATTTTTTTGCACTTGAAAGAAGAAAGCCTCTTTTTGGAAATGTATGTTAAAATAATATATCTCAAAAAACAATGTAGCAATATTGGGAAATTATAAAAAAAGAGACTAGATTTTCTGCTGTCAGGGTTTTGCTTTATATAAGATGGATGAATCAAATAAATAATAAATGACTATTTTCAAATGTGGATTTATTGATGTACTTTGACCCATCATAGCTTTTTGTTTGTGTACATCAGCAAGTATTACAAAGGTAGTTTCACTAAACTTTAATAGACTGTTAAGTGTGACATAAAATGATCTAATGATTTTACACTCTTTATACTACATGGAGCAGTGGAGAAATGTATCTAACTACTTTGACAAGTACTGTAGGCCTCCTTAAGAAGAAAGTATTTCCATTTTCTTTGTACTGTTCTACTACTTTTCAACTGTAATACAAAAAGTAAAAAGGACTTTGTTCTCCTCTCCATTTTCCTGACAGTTACTGTTAGATAGATTTTACATACCAAAACATGAGTAAACTAGTTTCACCAGCTTCATATTTTATGTAACCGTACCTTAAAATCTGGGTGTGTTCTGGGCAGGATTACTCAGCAACGAGGATGAGGAGGAGTCACAGACTAACATCCTAAAAAAAGAAAGAACACAAGTAGATTTAAAAAGGTCAGATTTAAACACATACATTAAATACATCAGCTGTTTTACTCACACAAAATCTCTGAGCAAAAACATTGAAGGAAATATTGGTGATAATATAGTGATTGATATTACAACACAACTATGTGAGGAACTAAATACCAAAAACTACACAGTAATTATGAAACCGACTGAGTGTATTAGTCAGGATACATGAATGCTTTGAATCGAAAGGCCTAATTCAGATTAAAGGTATTCAGATCTGAAGTATAAACTGGCACTATTCACATTCAGAGTACATGTTTTAATCATGACAATGTTGACGTGCACCTCAAATAGCGTTTGTTTAGCCTACCTTCCAGATTAATTATGAATTGTGATGTTTTAAATATGAATAGTTGGTATGAATTAGTATCCCAATTGAGTAGAAACAGAATACTTCATTAACCATTTATTGACTAGAGTTGAAAAAATATTAAATCTATGTTAACAGTGGTGGTATCTAACTAAGTACATTTACTCAAGTACTGTACTTAAGTAGAATTTTGAGGTATATGTACTTGCGTATTTTCATATTATGTAACTTTATACTTCTACTTTACTACATCTTAGAGGCAAATATTGTACTTGTTGGTCCACTACAATCATTTGATGACGTCAGTTAATCTGCACATTCTGATTTTTAATACAAAAATTCAGAATCAACTCATAATTTATGACGTATTGTAGGCTATATTAAGCACTGTAACCTTGATTAGCAGTTCTAATGAGATTTTCTATAAAAACATATACCTACAGAATGATTAGAGTTTACTAAAATGCAGCAGTAAAAACATTAACATAAGATATACACTGACTTCTGTCCACTGTAGTGGACATTTGAGTTTCTTTCCTCTCCTTGAAATCTTTTGTGCAAGTCTCTTACTTCCTGCTGTGCTGCACAGAGGACATCCGGGCTTTTCAGTGATATGTTATTTGATTGGCTGGGAGGCCGAGAACGCCTCTATCTTTCAGTCCAAAATGAACGGCATAGGAACAAGAACATTATGTGGAAAGATAAGAGATGAGTCAAATATTGTTTGTCTATGGTTTTGTTACTATGATAATCATATATTTTCTTGTTCATTAAGGTGTTAGGAATCATATATTTAGTTCTGATAGACATCAGGACTATCTTCATGTAAATAATGACTCCACATCTACCAAATGTGTCTGTTTTCATACTCAAAATGATCCTGTTGTCCACTGCAGTGGACATGCTGTAAATAAATAAAAATCAAAATGTGTAAATTGTAAGATGTTTTTTTAACTTTAACCCTCATGTTGTCCTCGGGTCAAATTTGACAAATTTGGTCAAAGTTTCTATATCATACATTTGTATTTCTTTTAACCAAATTGCCACAAAATAACACGGATGGTTCCATAAGACGCTAAAAGAAATCAGGATAAGGATCAGATCTTTATTTTCATAGAAAACAGGTGTCATTTATGCTTTTTTCTTACACAAAAATTAGAAAATGTCATATAAATGAGGTTTATTGACCATGAATTTCAAAATTAAGTGTAAAACTAGTGCAAATAAATAGGTCGGCTATAGTGGTGAATATACTGGTGTTAATGGAGAAAAGAACCAAGCATAACATGGGGAAAAGCAACAGAAATGTGAAAACAGTGTCTAAAAGAGTGGTAAGTTTGACCTGGAAGGACAACAAGGGTTAAACAGGTATGGAATCACAAAAAATATGAAATATATAAACACTTATCTTCCTTGGTTCTCAGGAGGTTTTAATGTCCGTTGTCGCCCCCGGGCGGCCGAGCGCGCAGAGCTTTTCTTTAAAGTCACGTGATTTCGGGGAAAAGGAGCGTCTGTGCAGCAGGCTGAGAGGCGGAGAGGAGCAGAGGCAGCCCGGACCGCAGACACTCACAGTCCGCAGCACCCCGGAGGAAACGCAACTGAGGTAAACGAAACTCAAATCTACTTCCTTCATTTAACACCTCAGCGTCTATATGTAATATGCTTATATATATATATATATCACCAGGTGAAAGCACTTATGTTGTGTTCCCAAACCAGACTACATTAAAAAATGTGCTGATTTAGACCCGGAGTTTGTTTTATGTGAGATCTGTTTGTTTACTGCCTCGGCTTTAGGCTAGAGCTGCACACACGAGTCTTCAACCGACATATGTATATATATATATATATATATCATATCATATATTTATAAAGTCGACGTTTAAACTTGTAAATGCAATGTTATTAGTATTGATTTAAATACTTATTATAACCTATTCATACAGAAAGTGTTATTTTACAGGGAGGTGAGGGGCGGGACATGTTGTGCATTCGTCTGATGCTAGTTTGTTTGTTGTTTGTGTCAGTGTGTGTGTGCGCGCGTCTCTTGTGTGATTTCAGTCTTCAGAGAGTCATGGTAGCTGGGAGAATGCGCTCCACTCGCAGACTGCGCTCCTGGATCGTCGAACAGGTGTGTACGCGTGCGTGCGTGCGTGCGTGCGTGCGTGCGTGCGTGTGTGTGTGTGTGTGTGTGTGTATATGCGTGCGTGCGTGCGTGCGTGCGTCAGGGTGAGGGAAGGGGTGAGGAAGATCGAAAGGGAGGGGGGAGAAGGAAAGGGAAATAGAGACAGAATGGCCTCTAGTGAAATTAAACAAAGACATGACTGTTCAGTGGAGGAAATATTCAGCTCTTTAGTACTAATACTACACTTTAAATACTCCATACTTCAGTAAAAGTATGCAAGTATAACCAGTCAAATGTGTTTAGGGCTGCTAACTAACGATCATCTTCATGCTTTTCATGCTTTTGCACATTTTGTTGATGTCAACAAACATCTAATAATGTTTTGAGTTTGTTATAGCCATCAAACTATGTCCTCCTCATGTTTTGGCAACAGTGGTGAATCAGATTAGGGCAGCACCTAACGCTCTTTATTGTTAATTAATCTGAAAAATTGTTTTCTCGATTAATCGATTAGTTGTTTGGTCTTTAAAATCTCAGAAAATGGTGAAAAATGTGTTTCCCAAAAAGTCCAACATGACGTCCGCAAGTGTCTCGTTTTGTTCCACAGCTCAAAGATATTCAGTTTCCTGTCAGAGGAGAGAAGGAACTAGAAAACATTCACATTTAACAAGCCGACATCAGAAAATCTTTCTTTCTTTTTTTACACCCTCCTGTTGTCCGAGGTTCAAATTTGACCCATTTTCCAAAAGTTTCTATATCAGAAATTTGGGGGGGGGGTTCAACCAAATGTCCAAAAGAAATAGCGTAGCCATCTACACGTTTTATTCAATTTCATAGCATTTGACTTTTTTTTTTTATAAAAGAACGTTGAAAAAAGTGACAAAAACGTGGGGGGGAAAAAAAACACAAAAACATCAAAAGGTGCAGAAAAAAAACACTGTGGGAAAAAGCAACAAAAGTGTCGAAAAAGACGTCCAAAACGTTGAAAAAAAGTTTAAATTTTGACCCAGAAAAACTAAAAGTTGCATAGTCGATGGGAAGATGACACAAGGTTTAAAAGATTACTAAACCGGATCAACCGATTATCAAAATAGTTGACGATTAATCAATTAATCTCTGCAGCGCTAATGCAATGAGCAGCAAATCCTCCCATGTGAGAAACTACAAAAATTGATTATCAAAATGTTCTGTTGATTTAAAAAATAGAATAATGAGCACACCAGAGATACTTATTAATAATGAAGTATTAGCCACTTTACTGCCTTATATATATGTTTGTTTAGGAGAGTTTTATAATAACACATAGCATAGAAATCTAACTTGTGGTTCAGAGAAACTTTAGTGAGGAAATTGAACTTGTTCCGTGTTGTTTGGCTGCTGCAGGTCAGCAGTGGGAAGTACCCGGGGCTGGTGTGGGATGACGAGGCCAAAACAATGTTCCGCATCCCTTGGAAACACGCCGGGAAACAGGACTTCCGTAAGGACGAGGACGCCGCCATCTTCAAGGTCACGATGTGTTTCTAGCTCCCGTTAATTCCCAGATCACTCAGAGTCTCTGAAAAAGGGGCGTAGGTTTGACCGTTGTGACGTTCTCTGTCCTCGGCAGGCGTGGGCAGAGTTCAAAGGCAAGCTGACAGACGGGGGTCAGGACAACCCGGCGTCCTGGAAGACCCGGCTGCGCTGCGCCCTGAACAAGAGTCCGGAGTTCAGCGAGGAGATGGAGCGAGCCCAGCTGGACATCTCCGAGCCGTACAAGGTCTACCGCCTGGTCCCCATCAACGAGCAGGGTGAGACTCCTCATACTCTGCTTCTGACTGGCTAGTAGTCCTTACCTAGGTACTGTCAGGACATGCCCTCATACTCTGCTTCTGACTGGCTAGTAGTCCTTACCTAGCTACTGTCAGGACACGCCCTCATACTCTGCTTCTGACTGGCTAGTAGTCCTTACCTAGGTACTGTCAGGGCACGCCCTCATACTCTGCTTCTGACTGGCTAGTAGTCCTTACCTAGGTACTGTCAGGGCACGCCCTCATACTCTGCTTCTGACTGGCTAGTAGTCCTTACCTAGGTACTGTCAGGGCACGCCCTCATACTCTGCTTCTGACTGGCTAGTAGTCCTTACCTAGGTACTGTCAGGACACGCCCTCATACTCTGCTTCTGACTGGCTAGTAGTCCTTACCTAGGTACTGTCAGGACACGCCCTCATACTCTGCTTCTGACTGGCTAGTAGTCCTTACCTAGGTACTGTCAGGACACGCCCTCATACTCTGCTTCTGACTGGCTAGTAGTCCTTACCTAGCTACTGTCAGGACACGCCCTCATACTCTGCTTCTGACTGGCTAGTAGTCCTTACCTAGGTACTGTCAGGACACGCCCTCATACTCTGCTTCTGACTGGCTAGTAGTCCTTACCTAGGTACTGCAGCATGTGCGACTCCCAACAAAGATGGAACAGAAGTGAGATGTCTCACTCTGTAGTAACAGAGAACTCAACACACAGGGTGAAAAGAGGAGCTGCAGCAATGTGCAGTACAACAAAAAATATGGTGTTTTTTTAAAAATTAAACCATGTAAACCTATTCTGATATAACCTCTAAATACAATTAAGAACCTGAAAATGAGAATAATATGAGCACCCCCAATGTTGAAGTTTGGACACACAGGGACGGATATGAGGTTGATCTGTTCAAGAGCTGCAAAGATGAATTAATTCATCGATTAGTTGTCAACTATTAAATTAATCGCCAACTATTTTGATAATCAATTTAACGTTGTTAGTTTGAGATGAAAAAAAGTACAAAATTCTCTGATTCCAGCTTGTTAAATGTAAATATGTTTCTAGTGTCTTCTCTCCTCTGTGACAGTAAACTGAATATCTTTGAGTTATGGAACAAAACGAGACATTTGAGGACGTCATCTTGGGCTTTGAACATTTTTTTTTTTTACCATTTTCTGACATTTTATAGACCAAATAACTAATAAATCAAGAAAATAATCCATGTATTAATGGAAAATAAAGAGTTGTTCCAAACAGACTCACTGCTGTTGCCAAACATGGGGTCACAGCTTGTAGGCTCACGATCAATAATAAACTCTATTATCTACTCTACGTTATCAAATGTTTGTTGCGTTATCAACAAAATGTGCAAAATATGAGAATATGCAGCAACATTTCTGCTGTAAAAACACAGGACTTACGAAGCGATGTTACCTCTCACAGCAACGTTAGAAAGGAGGTCAAGCCGAGCCGTTTTTAAACCAGAGGTAAAATATCATGCTGCGTTCAAGCACCAACAGAAAGGTCCGACATCTGACTTCCAAACTCTGGAACAGTGTTGTATAATAAATACAAGAAGTCGACACAGGCATGGAACTCTTAGGAAGACTCCTACTGCTCGATTTTTACCCCAATAAAGACCTTTTGTTATATTTTAGTTATTCAATCTTCAAACAGACCAGGATTTTTAGAGTGTTTAGAGGCAATAACACTCACAGCACAGCCAATAATCGCTAACTTTATATTGAATATGTTTGTGTTCTGGACTGTTGGTCAGACAAAATAATAAAATGTGTACACGTCACCTTAGGTCTGAGAGATTGTAATAAGCATGTAATATATTAATAACAATATTGTAATTGTAGGATTGAAATGGACACGAGGTAGATGAGCAGAACAGTGATGATCGACTGAAGAAACTGTCTCTGTATCTGCTGGTTTTGGCGAACAGTGCCCTGTATCGCCTACCAGAGGGAAATGAATGTAAAAACATTGCGTGTTAAGAAAATTAAAACATCTGGCGTACCTTCTGTTCAATGTCCAGATGTGCGTGTGGCCGCAGCAGACCTTCACTCTGTATAAAGACACAAGCACAGGTCAAAGTCAGAGGCTGCGTCCTAACGCCACTCTAACGTGCTATTTATAATACGGCCGAAACCTTAGTATGAAAGCACTAGTACTTGATTTGCATACTGTTTACAGTGAAATATTACAGCATGCAAACAGTGGACACTACGACAGCATAAATATCCCACAAAGCAATGCTGCCGTAACGCAACGCATTCTCATGAACGGGTCCGTATGATATCGTACGCAAATGTATGCACACCAAAGCGTATGATATCCTATGAAATCAGGAGATCGCCGGCTGGCTACGAGCTCCATGAGGCCGAGCACCAGTTGCTAGGTGTTTAAGCCGCTATAGACCTTCGTGACGCCGGCTTAGGAGCTCGCAACTTTTTGTCCTGTTTTTTTATTTTATTTTTTTTCATTTTCGGTGCTTATTTCGACATCCCAGATTTTCTAGTATTTAAACATTTTGAAACGAAGTTGGAATTTGGAACCAGTTTTATTGCTGCGATCGTCATTTTTGAATGCCGGTTCTGGCAGTTGAATGTTTTAATATCATGTTATCTGGGACACCGCAGAGAGGCGAAACCATTCTGATAAAGACTATCAGCAGCAGCAGGGAGGCTTAAAATAGAACATGTATTAATTTCCAGCAGACAGCCCTGATATTAAGTTTGAAAAACAAAGTATTGCGTGTGTACAAAGGGCTCAGTAAGCCCTCATGGTGGAGTAACGTTCTACAATGCAGGAATTGCACTTATAGTGTGGTATTATTATTATTATTATTATTTTATTTAGTCAATTTATTGAACATGTAAAAAAAAAAAAGAAGTTGAAAACTTCATTAGTGCTTTTTACTTAAGTAAAGGATTTACTTCCTCCACCACTACGGAAATTATGGGTTTTTTTTTTAATCTTAGATCAACAATAACTCAAAATTGGTTTATAGTCATTTAGAAATAAGAGGTTTAATAACTTCAGCTACACAGCAGGTAGAAGGGGAGCGTGCCTATGTTCCCACATTTCTAAGATTTTTTTCCAAAATTAGGCGCTATGTTCCCACATTTCCTTTTTAATAAATGTGCATCAGATTGTATATCCCTTACCCTAAAAGATCTTGTGGGAGGATAGGGAAATGTAGGAACACAAGACCTTATTTTGAAAATGTCCTAGAAATGTGAGACTATAGGGCTGACCCCAGTAGAAGTACATAGTACAAGTACAAGTCTTTCTAATTGCAGTTGATTGTAAAAAGAAAATATTTATTTTGGTGTACAGGTAGGGCTGTGCAATTAATTGATTTTGTCTCGATCACAAAAACAATGAAATCGAGAAAAACTATTATTTTGTACATTACATTTTGCCAGTAAACTCTTTCACAGTTCGAGGTGTTTCCACTGTTTCGCTGTTTGTTTGTTTTTAAGTTCAGTAAATTCAATGAACATCTTTCCAAAAGTCAATGAGTAGTCATGCTAAACAATATTGACCAAAATAATTGGGATTAGGATTTCTTCCATAATCAAGCAGAAATATGTACAAGTACAAATCTGCACCTGCATCCTCGGCGGGAAAAGAGCTGATATTTGCAGTCGGTGATTAACAGTTTTATTCTTAGAGTTTTCCCCACACATGCACGCAGACTCACACCCTCCCATCAGCACAAAACACTGTGATTAAGATGTTACACAACGGGACATAAAACCCTCTCCGCACTCTGCTGCTACGTGCCTTCCTCCCCGTCACTCCCCGTCTTTTACTGTACTTAAAGAAAACACCTCGTCACGTTTTTCACACTGAATCACATCCACACTACTCAAATCTCTTGCTTTGGCCGTTTTTTTTCTTCCACGTATCGATTATACAGTCCGTGTACAGCTTCATGCATAAAGCCAGGGGGATTTGGACCTCTTCACCAGGTGGTTCCTTGACTACTTAGATTTAGCTTTTTTTGCTCATTTGAAGTCATAATAAAACATCATCTAAACACTTAAAATGTCTGCAGACCTGTAGTCTACCTTCCTAATATCCCACTATCCAGGATGCCTGTGACTCGTTGAATTATTAATGTCCCTATTGTTAAACGTGCTACTACTTATTCCTGAGCTTTAGCTCCTTTGTTGTGCTTTTAAATCCTGTTTTAATGCGTGTCTAGGGCTTAAGACACTTGCTTTTATTTTGCAAACATAACCGTACTTAACTCTTCACAGTGACCCAGGGAGGAAAGGCCAACGTACAATTCTGATTGACTTGCACATTAATTATCCCGGCTTTAAATCTTACAATCTCTCTCTCTTTATTTATTTTTTTTTAAGTAAAAAAAAATAAATAAAAAATCTTAAAGTTGGGAGATCTGCATTACTTAAAGATTCTATTGCTTGTTTTCTGAACTCCATCTGCACTGATGAATAAATAACACCACAGGATGAACAGGCAGTTACAGATCAAGTGACTCGCCTGTGTTATCACCTCAAGTGTTCACTGAGTCAGCAGGGCAGAGATCTGATACCTGGGGCCCAAAGGTTCAGCCAGCGTCAACCTGGGGAATTGGGACGAGTGTATTTACTGGGAGAAAGAAGTGATGAAAGCAAAGACCACAGTGCCAAGAACAGAAAAGTGAACCCTTTGTAATTAAAGGAAAAATCCGGCGCAAAATGAACCTAGGGGTTAATAACACGAGTCGACCGTTCTCTGGGACATGTTGCACGCCGTTCGTCTGGTCGGGACTGTTTAGGGTGTTTATGGAGAGGTACTTGTGCTTTGCTTGAGTCTTTCCTTTTTACTGCACTTTCTGCTTCTGCTCCGCTACATTTTAGAGAGAAATATTTACTCTGCTACATTAATTTGACAGTTTTAGTTACTAGTTAATTTACTAATTGAGATTTTTGCACACAAAACACATGTAGTTAATAAATGAACATGATTTATTATAAACTACCTGACGGTATACAGGCCTACAAGTCCATCTGAGATGAAGAACCGATTAAACACAACAGCTGATTTACAGAATTGTTTGGATCGTTTCCAGTTTCTGCATTGAGTACTTTTACTATTAATACTTTTGAGTACATTTTCCTGATGATACTTACATGCTTTTACTAGTACTATTGTTAAGGCAGGACTTGTATGTAACAGAGTATCTTTACAGTGTGGTAATAGTACTTTTACTTCAGTAAAAGATCTAAATACTTCTAGCGGACCAATCACAGTTGTTGCGGTCTGCGTCGCTGCGACATGTAGTCACATTTCTGGCGAGGTGACGTCAGGCTGCGTCATACAGTCCGTATCTACGTGCACACATACAGTTCCTACAGCGTAGATTCAACACAGAACTATAAATCAAGCTTAAGTTGTACATTGCTCTGTACAAAACACATGAAAAATATTGTTTACTGACATCTCCTCACAAGCTGCCCGTATTCACACATGCTTACAGAGTACCTCCGATGAAACAAGATGGTAGAGAAAGGGTTAAAAAGGTGGAAGAAAAGTGCAGTAAATTTGAAGAATATGAGACCACATTTTAGGACTACATTAGGAAAAAAGCAAAGAAATCCAAGGTTATCACTTCCTTTTCCTGAGCACTGTAATGTGTTTGTACCATCATGTGTAATCTAATCTCACAGGGTTTGGTTATGAAGTGTTTTATTGATCAAATAGTCAAAGTTTAGTATTTTTAGAGACTGCTCCCTGTCTGTTCAGGTGTGGTGGTTCCTGAAAAGAAATGCCGAGTCAAAGCCACCAAGAGACCAAAGAGGAGGAGGAGCACTGACTCTGAGAGCAGCGACGACAGTCAGGGCAAGCAGATAAAGACGGAGGAGGCCACCTCACAGCTGGTGAGTTTGGACTTTACTTTGACTATTTCCATTTAATCTGACATCAGGGACGTGCGCAGACATTTGGAGGGACCATTGCTCTAATCTGGAAACCCTCCATTATTCAAAGCTCAAGTGGATTATTTTGGTTACTATTCACAGGGCATTTGTCATAATCTCCATAACTTTAAAAACTCCCGTGAAGGCAGAAGGACTTGGTGTTCCCTCTTTCATTTGAGCTGCTCCGTGTGTGAGAATATAAACAAAGTCACGTGACTGGGGGCAGAGGGCATCGCTGAGGGCAAGATTGGATGACATAGCGATTTCATTTGATTTAACTTCAGTAATGATTGGCGTATTATCGTAAATAATGCAGTCAACGTTTCCCAAGTTTCCCTTGAATTACAAACTATCATGTTAACTGACTCTTGCAAAATCCTGACGAAATGAACAGGAAGAACCTCCTGGATTTCTTGACTTTAAATCATGCCGCCTGAGCTAAAGGTCTTCCAGCTGTTTCCATGTCTCAGTGAGATATAAAAACAAAACGTCCTGTTCAGCTGCAAACTCTGTGATTGGCAGTGTGTTGAAGACACTGTGCTGTGGAGTGACGTCCTCGTCCAGACAGAAGAACCCGCTCAGCACGCCACCACCATACAGACAGACGGTGAGTTTAACTCCATTAACACTACAGCAGTCACACACTGTCTGGTCTGTTCACCTGGTCTAGATTTGAACCGCCTGACTTCAAGTGATTTGTGTACAGGAGACATGAATGTCTAAATTACATCCTGACGTTATGTCTTTCATCTAGATGTAGATACGGAAAGTTTTACCTGACCTGTATGTCTTCTTACTTGACTGGAGCGTTAACTAACCAGCCATCTAAGGCCTCCTGCACGCTGCCTGCGTGGCGTGAGCGCGTCAGCTGCGTGGCGTGTCCGTTTTATTTCGGCTCCCATGTTAACAGGTTAGAGCTTGCAAACTGCCTGCGTGACACGCACGTCTCAGGCGCGGTTCGAGCCGCGCCAAAAACGCGTGCACGCTAGAAATAGGAGCTTATGCCTATTTTTCACACGCATTCTGGAGCCTATTTTGCCGTCAATACTGCCGACGTTCTCTTTGCTGTAATCAAATCAGTAGATATTTATGTTTAACATTTCATTTTATCAATGGGAAACATATGATGTCAAAACTTTCATTTATAATTGCCTACGCAGCCAATACAACCCTGAATCACGGAGATGCCGATTCGCACCGGACTAATATTATCACGGCGATGTTTGGTGATATGTGGTGGACTTTTTACTTGACAAATTACAGACATGGCAGGGGATTAAGATCACAGACGACTTTTGCAATTATTACCAATAACTAGAGGTCCCCAGGTTATACTGGTCTCGTGCAAATACGGCTTATGAAAAGAATTTCAGACGGACCTTCCTCCACAGAGCTGTGGAGGAAGGTCTAGCAATGCGAGACTAAGAAATGAAAAGTGCCGGCCACTGTACCACTACAGTTGGAACGCCCAGATGCAGTCCACATTGTTTTCACGATCACACAGCTTAGGCAGCGTATGAAGGCAGAGAAACTCTGGCAAGTCAACATGTTGTTCAATTACCTGCATAACCTGATTTCTCAGTGTGACCTGGTGTCATGGTTGCACGATACAGTGTCCTCCGTCCACAAAACAAACTTTGGCATTATTCCCAAACAACCAGCTGGTCTGTCACTTTATATCTCTCTCTCTCTCTCTCTCTCTCTCTCTCTCTCTCTCTCTCTCTCTCTCTCTCTCTCTCTCTCTCTCTCTCTCTCTCTCTCTCTCTCTCTCTCTCTCTCTCTCTCTCTCTCTCTCTCTCTCTCTCTCTCTCTCTCTCTCCCCCCCCCTCTGCAGTAGTCAATGAGATCAGGTTGGACGTGCGGATCGAGGAGAGCGTTCCTGCTCCAGCAGGAGGTAATAAACTGAACACACATTACAGGACATTACACTAAACATGTACAGCTTGTTACGTACAAATACATTTCATATTTTTCTTGGGGTGGGGAGGGGATGGGGGGGGGGGGGGTTGATTATACATTATACATCAACATCCTCATCCTCTGATCTTAACTATTAGTCTAAATAATTCATAATTTCTGCATTATTTTAACTCTAAAATTAGGTATAATGTCATATATAAATAAGTTTATTGACCAAGAATTTTTAAAAAGCGTTGAAAAAAGTGACAAACGTTTAAAACGTTGCGTCAAAAACATAGAAAAAAGCGTTGGAAAAAGCATTTTAAAAAGTTCATTTTCAATTTTGACCCGTAAGGACAAGACGTTAACGGTTCAATATGCTAATGAAAGATGATCCATTTGCTAACTTTTGGTGAATTAAGAAAGAAATCTACAAATTGACAAACTGAAGTTAAACACCTAAATGTGTATTTTGGATGTTTTTTTTCCCCACTAGTCTGAAAGAAGACATGTTATGGAAGCAAAATAGCCCAAAACCTCAACCTTTGAAAAGGTTCTCGCCTGTAGTGTCTCCCTTTAACTAGCGTGCAAAGCCCTCAAACTGCTGGACAGTTTTCTAACAACATTTAGGCCCTATTTTAACGATCTAAGCTCACGGCGTGAAGCGCCTGGCGCAGGTGCGTTTAGGTCATGTCCAAATCCACTTTTGCTAGTTTGACGATGGAAAAAAGGGTCCGTGTGCCGGGCGCCTGGTTCAAAAGGGTTGTACTTAGTGTCTTCATTAATTCATAGGTGTGTTTTGGGCGTAACATGCAATCAACCAATCAGAGAGTCATCTCCCATTCCCTTTAAAAGCCAGGCGCGTTTGGACCTTGGAGCATTGCTGTTATGATGGAGGATTTACACCCTAATATTTTTATTTGTAATCTTCTGCATGTGTGTGTGCTGCTGTGCGTCCCTGTGTGTGTAACAAGCATAGTGTGCACGTGCTGTACATGAGCCGAGGAGCATTTTATTAATCTGCTGTTAAAATAACAAAGAAATGCTGCGTTACTGATGTTAGACCAGGTTTTTGTTGGTCAATGGCGCGATAACTTCCCGCTGCCTCAAGATAGCAATACACCCAGAATGCACCTGAACACACCTCCCTGTAAGACCAACACCCCCATAATGCACCTGAACACACCTCCCTGTAAGACCAACACCCCCAGAATGCACCTGAACACACCTCCCTGTAAGACCAACACCCCCAGAATGCACTTGAACACACCTCCCTGTAAGACCAGCACCCCCAGAATGCACCTCAACACACCTCCCTGTAAGACCAGCACGCCCAGAATGCACCTGAACACACCTCCCTGTAAGACCAGCACGCCCAGAATGCACCTGAACACACCTCCCTGTAAGACCAACACCCCCAGAATGCACCTGAACACACCTCCCTGTAAGACCAACACCCCCAGAATGCACCTGAACACACCTCCCTGTAAGACCAACACCCCCAGAATGCACCTGAACACACCTCCCTGTAAGACCAACACCCCCAGAATGCACCTGAACACACCTCCCTGTAAGACCAGCACGCCCAGAATGGACGGTCTTAAAATAGCAGGCTTTTGTCTGGCTCTGCTCCGGGTGCAAGATAGGGCCCGTTTTTTTTGACTGGTTGACTACCAAATAAAATATTTTATCTTTATTTTTGTTTTTTTTGACTAAACTGGGCTACTTGTGCTTTTATCCTGCCTGTCTCTGTTTCTGTGTCTCCAGTCCAGGACTCTTTCAAAGTGGTGATTCATTATTTAGGACAGGAGGTTCTCAAACGCCAAATCCAGAACAGTGACGTCAGGATAATGTACTCGCCTTCCTCTCCCGTTCCCCCGACGCCGGCCGCCATGAAGGGCAGGTTCCCGCGCATCCCGCTGCCGGAGCCGCCCTCCACGCTGCCGGCCGTCCCGGAGCTGCAGGCCCTGTTCACCCTGCTGCCCTTCATGGAGAAAGGAGTGGCGCTGACCGCCACGCCGCACGGAGTCTACGGAAAACGGTTCTGCCAGGGGCGGGTCTTCTGGACGGGGCCGCACACGACCACGGGGCTGCACAAGATGGAGAGGAACACGGAGCCGGTCATGCTCTTCAGTAAAGACTGCTTCAAGCAACGTGAGTCTGATCTCTTTTGGCTCGACCTCCAACACTGAGCCTTCGCATGCACAACTCGTGTGCATCAGGGCTGCACGACACAACGAAAATATGTGATGTGCGATAACGTTGCTGAATATCGCGATAAAGATATTACTGCGATAAATAAACAGATATTAAAGTGTTTCTTACTTATGCCTTTCTGCTGGTTGCAGTGTTCTTCTAAAATACAACAAATGACTTGTTGAATTTAAAACAAATGAAAGGAAATCATTATTTCCTTCTTCTATTATTGAATTGAATATAAATTGGAACCACTAAAAACAGAATGAGTGACATTTTAAAGAGCAGTTTTCTACTGCTTTTTTCTTTCAGCCAACACAAAACATCACCGAGTGTCCCGTGCGATATGTCGCAGCCTTTCACGATTTGTATATTGCGCCAGTTGATATTGCGATGACGATTAAAAAAAGGATATATTGTGCAGCCCTAGTGTGGATGTGTGGGATTTATTCTCAAGTTTAATCGATTAATTAAGTTGAGTTAGGACCACTGGTGGACGAAGTATTCAGGTCCTTTACTTCAGTAAAAGTACTAACACCACACTGTATAAATACTCTGTTACAGTAAAAGTCCTGGATTGAAAATGTTACTTACATACTTAAGTAAAAGTATGTAAGTATCATCAGTAAAATGTAATTCAAGTATTAAAAGTACTCAATGCAGAAAAATCCTCACATTTTAGAAACTGGAAACGATCCAAACAGTTGGTGTATTTATTGTTAAGTAGTTTAATTTATAACAAAACATCGTATTTTATTTACTACATGTGTTTTGTGTGCAAAATTCTTAATTAGTAAAGTAACTAAAGCTGTCAGGTGAATGTAGTGGAGTAAAAAGTAATATATTTGTAGATGTAGCGGAGTAGAAGTAGAAAGTGGCATGAAAAGAAAAGACTCAAGTAAAGTACAAACACCTCAACGTGTGTACTTCAGTACAGTACTTGAGTAAATGTACTTAGTTACATACCACCACTAATTAGGTGTCTGTAAACACGGCTTGATCGTGATTAGGTTTGCAGTTTGAATTAGTTTTCAAAGAAAAGAACAATTCTTTTTCATTTATTACGCATAGTTTTAACTACAACTACAACAGTTCATTTAATCTATTAGTGGATGAATAAGAAAATTCATTGCCATTTATTTTCATCATCATTTTTCAAGCAAGAATCTCAATGCGTTTGTCAGATATGGTCCCAAACTGAACGTGTTTGGACTGCTGGTGATGTAAAACAAGGAATTTGAAGACCCCACTTTGGTTTCTGGGAAATTACAGCGACTATCGTTTTACCGTTTTCCGACATCACATAGACAAAATAATGGAGACGTTATTAATTAACCCTCGTGTTGTCTCACCCCGCCGACCACGCACACGACCATGTCCTCTCGGGTCAAAATAGAAAAGTAACACTTTATTTTGTGTGGTGATTTTGACACTTATTTCAATGTTTTTTTGTTTTTTTTTCCACTACCACCAGTACTGTCTACACTCCACAGACACCAACTCATTACCACTAGTGTTACACTTAGTTTTCAAAATTCATGGTCAATAAACCTCGTTGGATTTTTTAATTATACCTAATTTTTGAGTCAAAAAAGCTGAAATTCTGAATTATTTTGACTAATATTAGAGGAATGTATGTTGCTGGATAATCAAAGACTCGTGTATGTCAAAGTTAAGTGAGAATAATGTTTTATTTTTCAAATGCTATAAAACATGAATGAATAAAACAACTCAAAATTCAATGAAAGTATACTGATCATTAACTGTACTTGTGAACCTGGAACCATCCGTGATATTTTCTCTGTAATTTGTTTGGAAAAGAAAAGCTTTTTTAGTTTTTTATATAGACATTTTGACAACGGGTCCAATCTGACCCCGAGGACAACAGGAGGGTTAAATCATTTTCAGGTGTAACCCAGAATAGCATGTCTGTATCCAGAGTATGTAATAAACTCATTTTTGTTTTCTCATATTTAGAACTGGACCACTTCCGTCTAAACGGCGGCGAGCCTCCTCAGTGCGGCGTCACGCTGTGTTTCGGAGAAGAGCTGAGTCACACTGAAGACCCGTCTGGAAAACTCATCATAGTTCAGGTAAATGTACGCGTTGACCAGTTCATAGACGAATAATTTGTACTAAGTTTTGTAAGTAAAACAGATAATTAGTACTACGATAATTACCTCTTCTGAAGAGTCAATCATGTTTTTTTGATCCTCCGTGTCCTCCTTGGCTACTAGCAACTGAGTGGAGGAGGGACGGGGGGGCGATCACGGAAGGCTTGTGTCATGTGGACGCGCCGACAATTTTGTTGTCATTACTTAGAATTCCTCATGGGGGGGGAGACAGAAACTACGCGCTATACAGTCCCTCCAGAAAAACGTGATCATGCGATCGCAGAATTCAACGCATAATCAGCCAAAATCCGCATATTTATGCGGGGGGGGCCGCATTTTTTAAAATACGCCGCAATTTCGCCGCATAAAATGCCGATTTCCATGCAAAATATGCGGGGCTTGCATGATTTCATAATCCGCGCATTTTCGTTGCAAAAAAGTCACATATATCTCAGCAGAAAGTTGAAAAATGTTGCGTTTACTTCACACAAGAGCAGCCATTTTCCCCTGTTGCCATGGGAACGTTATGAACTGACGTAATTTCGCCTAGTGAGAACACGATGTTGGGGGAATCACTTTTTCAACCCGCAATTTTTGCAAGTTCCCGCAATTTCATTGCATAAAATTGCATAAATAATATATCTTTAGTAAGATGATAAAACGATATTGCAAGAAGACAATCATATGCGTATGGTTCAGCAGCTCCTTCAAGACTTCTCTCACCCTCGTCACCAACAAAGTCTCTCCAGGTCTGACCCCGGACCTCGCCTTTCCCTTTAGTTTTATTCGTCTTCAGGTTCCTCCTTCCGTCATCGCGTCTGGGTCGCCAGTCGTTTGGATATCACTCAGACTTTCTGTCTCTGAAAGGACAGTGAAGCTGCGCGCTAGCCTTGGGATTGTTTTCATTCTCTTCTCCCCTCTGGTCTCTGAACATTAGGTTCATTCTGATCCAGATGTTAATCAGGTGTTTATCAGGAGCACTTTTGCTCCAGTAACTCTGAACACGTGTTATCTTACACCAGCCAGAGAGAAAGAGACAGTGAGGCGATCCCAGCTACAGGAAATTATTATTCTTAATACCAAATAATTCTTACAATATTCCATCGCATTTTTTTAAGAAAACGTGCCGCATAATCCAGGATTTTTGCCCACAACAACCGCAAAAAAAACTCTGCGTTTTTCTGGAGGGACTGTCTATAGCTTTGAACTATTTGCATTGTAAACAAAAAGTTTGTCGTCAAACGTTAATTGGCTGAAATCCGAACCTTACCTCACAAATAAGAAGCATCTATTTTTTTATTTTTATTTCGCTTACAAATAATTTGAATTAATCAACTTTTAATGAATTGTTAGCTATTGATCCCAGAAGCTTTGTTTTGGATTTACAACAGTATTACTCATGTGGGGTTGAAGTAACTAAAGAATGTATAACTGTATTGTACATATTACTCATCTTCTTTAACTGCATGTACTACTTATCTTTCTTTATCTTATTTGTGCATATTTCTTATCTTTTATAGTAGTGTTGGTTGGAGAGAGAAACAGATTCTCCATTGCTCTGGATGTCTGACACATATTGCAGAATTGACAATAAAGTTGACTTGACATGAAAATAAACTTTAATGTAAAAAGAACAAAAGTTGTAAGTAAGAATTCCTAAACAAAATGTAATCATTTTGTTAGCGGTGCACGATACATCGACTCAATACCGTTATCGCGATATCACGTTGCGCAATATTATATTGAAAGTATGCGATAAGTATGCAATATTTTTTTACTTTTGTTGTTTCTAATATGTCCTGTTCTGTAGATGTGCTCTTTATTTATACATTTTATACTGTCTAACCAGTAAAACATGTCCTGTTCTGTAGACATGGCCCTTATTTATTTATTCATGTTGTACCAGTCCAATATGTCAGTTGAAATAAACCTTGTTGTAAGAAAACTTATTTTATTTGTTATGAATCCATTTTGATGCGTTTTCCCAAAAGTTTAGTCATTTTATATACGTTTAAAGATATTGAAATTAATATCGATATCACAATATCACATTTTGTCAATATGTTGCAACCCTGATCCCGTTGAATGAGACTAATTCCCGTTACCTGCTCTTCTCTTGGCTGCAGATCACTTTCCCGTGGGCAGAGCAGCAGGTCCAGAGCGTCCAGAACGTCCAGTCCGTCTTTGACTCCATCAGCTCCCTCTACACGTTGGCCAGTCAGTCTCCACAGGGAGAAATCACTCTGAACCTGATCGCCATGCCTTCGCCGGACTCGGAGACCATCACCTGCGGTAGCCTCTGAGCACTTTGTCCGGCGTGAAAGGGGACTTTGCATTCCAAAATAAAAGACAACCCAGTCGTTCACAAAATAAAAGGTATAGAGTAGAGGGCTGGGCGGTAAATCAGTCCCTCCAGAAAAACGTGGCGCTTTTTTGTGATTGTTGCGGGCAAAAATCCTCGATTATGCGGCACGTTTTCTTAATAAATGTGATGGAATATGCGGGATATTTATGCAAATTTATGCGATGAAATTGCGGGAACTTGCAAAAACTGCGTTTTGATGAAACAGAGAAAAAAGTGATTCCCCCAACGCCGTGTTCTCAGTAGGCGAAATTACATCACTTCATAACGTTCCCATGGCAACAGGGGAAAATGGCTGCTCTTGTGTGAAGTAAACGCAACATTTTTCAACTTTCTGCTGAGATATGTGACTTTTTTGCAAAGAAAATGCAGGGATTATGAAATCATGCAAGCCCCGCATATTTTGCGCGGAAATCGGCAATTTATGCGGCGTATTTGAAAAAAATGCGTCCCCCGCATAAATATGCAGACTTTGGCTGATTATGCATTGAATTATGCGATCGCATAATCGCATTTTTCTGGAGGGACTGAGAAATCACCATGGTTATCACCTTAAATGAATCAGCTAAAATGTGTCTCCCGGAAAGATTTCTGATACCAAAATAAAAGCATCTAATGCAGATTTTTTTTTATAATCACCCAGCTCTAACAGATAGCACAAAACAAATGTTATAGCACTTAACAAAACTCAAATAACAAACTTCAATACTGGACTCATTTTTTCTTTACCCTGAAATGGATATTGAACATTTTTGGGGATGAACTTTGGCCCCTCACGTCCTCGTAGAGATTATTGGTGAACTAGAAGCACTACATGTTAAACCAACACTGAGACGTCCTCTTCACCGCTGCACTGATTAGTCGATCGACACAATTAAATCGGCAAACACTCTCTGGTGTCATGTGACCATCTGCATGTTTTCTCTTGTCACAGTAAGAGAACTTTCTTAAGGTTTTCGACTGTTTTGTGAAGTTTAGTGAAGATAGTTTTACCATTTTTTACATTTCGATAGAATGAACAGTTAATCCAAACAATAATCCATAGTTGCAGTTCTAGTCGCCTCGTTTCCTCGGGGTTATCTGGAAAATATTGAAAATGTGATGTTAACTTAGTTCTCTGATCATGGCTGCACGGCTGTCTTTCCTCTAAGCCAGTGGTTCCCAACCTGTGGTTCTGGACCATCCGAGGGGTGAAGAGAGACCTTAAGGCTCTGACACACCAACCCGATTATCGGCCGCCGGACAGTCTGGCGAGGTCGGTGACTCGAGTCTGTTCGGTGCGTTCCGTGCTGTCGTCAGTCGGAGGAGCCGTCGGCCTTCATTTTGGCCGGTTTGACTTGTTGAATCGGAAGGCGGGCAGTCGGACTCAATGACCAATCTGATTGGTGGAGAGCTAACCCGGAAGTGACGAGCGGGATGAGCGTGACTAGAGTCTCTCAAAATCTGACGAAAATCTTTTAAACTGACCTTTGTTGCTTTGTTGATCTTAAAACGTTTTCAGAAACATTTTCCTAAAGTAGGAGATCGTATTCTGAACGAGACGCCATTATGGTCTGGCTTTGAAATGCGGGAGAAGCCAGACCCCCGTGACGTGTTCGTCCAATCAGCTGCCGGCAGTGTTGGTCAACTTACTTTAAAAAAGTTACAGTTACAAATTACTTCTCCCAAAAAGTAATTGAGTTAGTAACTCGGTTACCACATTGTAAAAGTAATTAGTTACTCATCAAAGTAACTGTGACGTTGTTTTTATGTTCTATAACGCTATTACGTTCTATAACATTTTTAACATAAAAGATGTTTATATTAACTGAAGAATAAAAACACTATAGTATATACTGTATTTTAGAACATTTGGTATTTGGCAGACGTGGATAAAGTCTTTTTTCCTGGGCATAGCGTGCACGTTACATAAACATTCTTGCTTTTAGTTTCAATGAGTGAGAAGTAGTGCCGGTACTTCCAGTTCGAGAACGCTACCTTTGAATTTCCCTGACTCGTCGCCATTGTCGCTGTCTTGTGTTTAGTGGTAGTCAGAGCGTGCAGTGAGACAGCGTGAGCAGGGCATCCGCCCACCCAGCCAATCATCATCGCATTTGCAATGATGTCATCACCCCCCCCCCCCGCTCTCTCCAGGCAGCTGATGTGTAACCAAAGCCGACACCTCGCGCTTCATTCAACCATAATGTAGTATCGCGCCAGTTTACATTCTCAGTAACAATAACGGCGTTGCAACGATGGGAAAAGTAATTAGATTACTCCGTTACTGAAAAAATAACGCCGTTAGTAACGCTGTTATACTTAAACGCCGTTACTCCCAACACTGGCTGCCGGTTTTCATTTTTTGGGCGACAATACAGATTAGCGCCGCCTGCTGTTATGGAGACGTATTACGTCTCACATACGCGCAGAACGTACGCTCAAGTCGGCGTCGCTTCGGTGTGTTTCGAGGCACTTTTTGCACCTACTCGGGGAGACTGATCAGTCCGACTGGCTTTTCTGCCGACGGTCGGCCGTCTGGTTGGTGCGTCAGAGCCTTCAGGCATTACGTTCCCATTCGGCGAAACAACATTGTCCATTTACGTTCGCAGGAGAAACGTATTTTCTCCCCGGTTACATTTGTTTTTGAAGTATTAGAAAGATGAATGACAAAGTCCTCGAGGTCGAGGTGGATGGATGATGGATGGGTTATAACAACAAGTCTGTTTTTATAACCCATCCATCCACTCGACTTCGAGGACTTTGATTAGAAACATTTTTGTAATACTTAATAAATGTAACCCGGGGAGAAATTTCTCCTGCAAACGTATATTGACAATGTTGTTCCGTGTGAAACCAAAAACAGTGTTTATTCTTTTTTTGTCATGTAAAAAATGTACTTATTTAACCCAAACCAGGATCTTTTCCTCATCTTAACCTAGTAGTTTTTTGTATCAATTCACCACATTAACGAGGTGTTTAAAACTGCGACCGGAGAAAAAACATTTCCCTTAAAACGAGACTGAAAATGCAGTTTAGTTCCATGGGAACGTCACTTTGTAGGAGAAGTTTACCAGAAAAAGAAAGCAGAAAATCACACGTCTGCTTCCCAATATTTAAATTAAATTAAAACAAGGTTGGGAACCACTGATGCAACTTATCAACTGATAACAATTGTGTTCATACTCCAGCTCTATATAAACCTCGTTCCTTGTCCTTGTTAAGCATTTACACGTCATATTAATTAAGTCAAATAAAAGGGAAACACGCCATAAAAGGAAGTTGAAGCTGCAATAAAAAAAACACAAAAAAAGTTCAGTAGAGTAGTGAAAAAATATATAACTTGCAATCATTTTCTACATTTGTTTTTAATGTAATGCCTGTTAGTCCAATTCAACTCTAAGGGTAGTTCTTTTTCATGTTAGTTAGGCTTCTGAAATTAAACACAAATGTGGGTTGAAGGTTGTTTTTTTTTCATAGATAAGAAAAGTTTCACAATGTTGATGAGACTCGAGGTTTAAAGCAGACGGAAAAACCCAACATTCTTTACTCCTGTTATTCATCTGGGACAGTTGGTGCATTTTCATTATTGTTATTATGCGTTAATGTGTGAGAAAGTAATCTTACAATTAAGTAATTTTACAGGAGTGTACCCAGTTAAGACTTGGGATTAGTGTTTGGAGAGTTGCACTATATTCTGACACTGCTTTAGACATTAAGAATGTTTTACTGCTGTTGTTATGGATAGCTAAAAGGACAAAGGGACAAAACATTCGACGTTTCAAAACTAAAGTCTTGCAGTAAAAACAGTCTGCCGAAGCTCAGAATATTTGGTTAATGTTGAGGCTGTCGGAGGCGTTTCTACAACTCACAGGTCATTTTTTGTAAAGGTGGTAGTCTGACGTGTTGTCAGGCAAATATCCCGCTAGGTGTTTGTGTGTCAGTGCACGCAACACTGTTCCCCTTTCCTAATGCAGGTTGTTTTTTTTGCAAAGGTTGACATGATTTAAACACTTCCTCTGCGTAAATAACATCATTTTGTAGCAGGTTGACACTGATGCACCAGCAATCCAGGCGATTTTCTAAAATCTCTAATTTCAAGAGTTGTGATAGTAACACTTTAACCCCCTAATTTAGTTTTAGTAAACACTATATAAGCATTTAATAAACTGTCTATAAGACACTTTAATGTAGTTGTATGCAGCTATAAAGGACATTTTTAAGTGTTTATTAATGTAGTTTTGTCAGAAATTATAACTTTTCCTACAAAGACATTTATGTTATTACATATATTGTGTTTTACTATATTGTCGTATATTATCCGTTCCACGGGCCCACTGGAGTTATAGTTGTTGACAAATGCATTAATAAACACTTAAAAATGTCCTTATATCTGCTTACAACTACACTTTGGTGTGTTATAAACTGTTAAATGTGTATGATTGAAAAATGCTATAATAATTACATTTGCTTTAAAAGCTTTTCTTGTTGCTAGCGTGACGCTGAAAACCAAACTACAGTGTTTAGACATATCACGCATTCAACTCCCAAAGTCAAAAACACAGCCGCAATCAGACTACCCCCGTAATCAGGATCATCAACAAAAAAAAAAAACTTTTTGAGTTTCAACTAAATTGTTTCTACTGCAGGACTTTTGTATTGTAAAGGTGTTTCTATTATTTTGTCCAGCCCCTCAGAGCTTGTAATGTACATAAGATTTAATAATAAAAAAGCAAAAGACAAAAAAATGGGACCACAGGTGCATGGTAAAGGTGTTAAAATGGTGTTTTAGGGTGAATTTGTCCTTTAAATCAAAAGGGTGTTGGGCTGGACCACAAGGCACACTCTGGGGGGGGGGGGGGAATCTACCAAGCTGTAAATATGTTATTTATGCACATTGTATGTTATGTCCCTGTTCAGTCGAGGAAAATGCATTAAAAACAAACCTAAACTGTGTGGTTTGTATCGGGTTATTAAAAAATCACATGATGATGGGTGAGAACATAAATAAATATGGGCTCTGGTACAAACGGATGCTACTTTGTCTACGTCTAGATGTTCCCGTTGGCCGGCGAGGCGAGTTCGGCTATCTTGGTATTCAGTTTCTGATTGGTCCAGTCCTTTGTAATGTCGTCCAAGTGGCTGTCAAAATCCACCAACAGCGCGTGATCGCCCGACTCCAGCAGCTGACCGGCTATCGCCCGGGTCTCCTCCCACTGTCGCAGCATTATCCTAAACAAATAAAGAAGGACAAAACGTCAAAAAGAAATCTCTTTAAGTGGACGCTATATTTAGAATATTTCAACCGCTTCACCTTGTCGTCAGACGGCCCTTTACGACGGGGAACTGAAGTTATCTCTGCTCTCTTCTAAGCCACCAGACTCCTTTGACAAAAACAGTCATTTTACCGCGCAGGACACGGGAGCTGCTGCTGCCTCCATCGGATAGTTTGTGCTATTGTGGGACTTTGGCGTTTTAAAAAGGGTTAGACTAACAAACGTTGAGGCAGCAGCAGACCAGCAACCCCCGTGTTCTGCGAGGAAAAATGACTGTTTTTGTAAAACTGGGATTAGGAAGTCTGTTTAAGGCTTAGAGGTTCAACCCACGAAGAAGAAAAAAGGCCCTCTTCCCTTCCGACTGTCACTTACGTGTGTTTGTCTTTGAGCAACCATCTTGAATCTTTGCGCTCGTACATCACGATGGGAGGAACCCGATAGTCTGAAGACATCTTACTGCCGTCAAGCTGCGCAGCACAACAGAGAACACACACATTCAATACATTTATTAGATAAACACTTGATTCATCCTGAGGGAAATGTTAGGCATCCAGTAGCTTAGACAACCATAACACAACACATACACACATCCATCTCACAAACATAAAAATCACTCACAGAAATGTAACGAGTTAATTTGCGAAATGATTGCAAAGGTGTGGTATGGACTGACCATGTGATGCAATGACCACGATAAGGTGCTATGGTGGAGTGTGTGCAATGGTGGTAGTGCAAAAGTGAACAGTGCAGGGATTGGACAGTGCAATAGCTTATTATTAAATATTAACAGAACAATATATACAGGGAATAAGTTATAAAATGTAGAGGTTATGACCACAGTCCAGATTGTGTAGGAGGGCTGATGTAGCCTATAAGACAGTCAGGTGTACAGCAGACTAATTGTGTTTTATTAAACTGATTTTCATTTATAAAATATCAAAAAGTGACAACATGTCAAACAAGATTTCCTAAAACTTCATACCAACAAAAAAAATATTCAGTTCTGACATTTAACAGAGAAATGAGAATATCTTAACTGACAATCTTTATGTCTCACCTCTACAAGCCAACAGGTTCAAATCCTTACCATTAACAAAACTGCGTTGTCAAACTGCTCAGAAATCTTATCGGCTATCTTCAGGGCACACGGAGTCGGGCTGTCGAGTTAAAAAAAAAAAAAAAAAGGAAATAGATTAACAAAGAGTTAGAAAGGTTTACATTTTAATTAAATACTGAATTTACCAACAGACTAGGAAACGGCTGAACATCTCATAAAAGGTCGGGTATCGCTGAAATCAGCAGGAAACTCACTTGCTATCTGATACGCAGGCGTTGGCCTGATAGTATCCCACAATCCTCTGCTGAGTCTGTGAACACCACACATCCACCTGAAACAAGAGAACACACGAAAAAAAACTGGAATCTGTTCCAGTGAGAGCAAAGATTTCGTCCACCACTGCATCTCAGCAGATGTCCTACCCAGTGGTGTTACGTAACTAAAGTACATTTACTCATGTAATGTACTCGAGTACACATTTGAGGTACTTGTCCTTGAGTCTTTTCTTTTCATGCCACTTTCTACTTCTACTCTGCTACATTTGATTGAGAAATGTTGTACTTTTTACTCCACTACATTACTCTGACAGCTTTCAGTTACTAGTTACTTTACAAATGAAGATTTTTGCACCAACAATTTACAAATCCAGCTGAAATGATTAGCAGATATGGCCTCCTTGACGCCTCTTTCAAACCACCTATCCTCTCTGTCCAGGGTATAGACATCTTGAAAACTGTGTTCTTTCTGTAGATGAGTATAGACTGCCGAGTCTTGTCCCGAGGAGTTTTTTAGCCTGTGTTGATACACGCGTCGGCTGAGCGGCTGTACAGACCTTTACACTCCTCTTTGCATTTGACCTCATACACCAGGTTGCTCTTTTGATGTTTAAATCTTGTCCTTGGGGTGGACTACACGCTGTCTCAGTGTGTTTTTAGGTTTAAAATATCCATGTACATGTGACTGCCTTGTGTATTAAGGCCAGAGTTACTTCCTGTGCACACTAAACAACTGATAAAAGGTGTTTGGATGAACACAGAAACGTTTTATTTTTATTTTATCCAGTTTATCCAGTTATTAAATTAAAGCTTTGTTAAAACTACAATTACCTGGACGCATAAATTAATCTCCATAGACATATTTACATTTGTAACAGAGTACGTTTACAGTGTAGTATTAGTACTTTTACTTAAGTGAAGGATCTGAATACTTGTTCCACCGCTGGTCCTACCTGTGTGAGGGCCAGCTGAGTGATGGGAGCCAGGGACAGGTGGGAGTGAAGCAGCGGGACACAGTCCGTCACGCAGACGGGGCCGCCTGCCGGGCTGGACGACAACAGCAGCCCGTTGATGCTGCACCGCGGAAACAGACAGGCGTGCAGATACATCTTCACATAAGCCCGACAGGACAGCTCCACCTCGCCCATGATGACCGTCTGGGAGGACACACAGACAGGGCCCGAAATTAGCACCATTCACCAGCCAAATGCTGGTAAAATATGCAAGTGGCTGGTACATTTTCTTCACTCACCAGCCAAAAAAACAACGGTAATCTATTGAGTGGCTGGTACAATTTGAACATGCACTAGACATTTGGCTGGTGGACAAATAAGTTCATTTTGGACCCTGCACACAGATAAATGAATAAATTGCTTCAAAAGACCCCCAACAACCAGAGGCTAAATGTACTAACGCATCCCATGTGAACGACAACAATGATTCCATAAACGTAAGAAGCAGCAGTCAACATCTTCACCGAAAATCAGGGAAAACGCCCCCCCGAGATTGTGTTTTTTAACTGGATGTGTAGCTAGCTAACGTTAGCGGTTAGCTAGCTAGCTAGCTCATTAAAGCAACTAGCCGGCTGCTAACCAATCAGAGCTGAATTAAGACTTACCTGAAGAGATACAGGATATACCGTAGTAAGAGTAGCCTCAACAAACTAATACGTGCTTTCCGATTTTCAAAATATGACGATTCATTTAGGTTTTATAACCGTTTTTTAAGGATTTAAAAGAGCTGTAGTAGCTAGCTGACTACTAAAAAAAAAAGCGTCTGAACGACTGCTTCCGGTCCCGCCCACAAGAGTCAAATGTTATTTTCTGATTGGCCGAGACGTCGATCAAGGTGCCAATCATCTTATTCAGCTGCTTTGTAATGCTTATGTTTTACAGCAGTGCGCCCTCTAGTGGAGTGGATGTTGCCTGGGATTAAAAATAGGAAATATGTTCATAAATCAAGAACAAACTATATTGCAAACTTCAGACATTTCTCAATTGATGTGAAAATGCCCTAAAAAGATGCGTTCATGCACAACTAAGAAACAAACTCTAATAGAATAGCACAACAACAGCCACTGTTTTTTGAAGACACTGAACCACATGGTCACATTTTTAATTAGTTTTAATGTTATTTAAACCGCCGCTGCATTATGTTACAATTACAGTTTGTATATATAGATGTATCTCACATTATTTTTCATTGGGTTTTATTAGAACACACAATTCGTAAACATGCCTTTATATTTTTCTGGACGAATCAGCATGTGGATTTAGACTGGGGAAAAAACATGGACACACACACACACACACACACACACACACACACACACACACACACACACACACACACACACACACACACACACACACACACACACACACACACACACTCTTTTAAAACTTTTAATTTAAATAAACACATGGGCATTTGATGAAACAAACAGAGGAAGGATGAACTACTGATTATGTAAAATGTTTAAATAACCTAAATATAACATTATTAGTAGTAATAGTAGTATCTTTTTCCAAAATCTAGCAGTTCAGCAGTTTTATTCATCCATGGGTTTTTATTACTACAATTTAAAAAAAAATACATTTCCCGTCGGCAACCACGTTATGCAATGCTTGCACTACTTCCTGGAAAAAAATACAAAATAAGAGAATTTTTGAAGGTCGTTCGCAATTGCCGCCATGAAATCGATCGCAAATCTTACACTCGGCTTTTATTTTGAAATCGGGGTAATTCCTCCGTGTTTCGTCGCCTGCCCTGCGAACCGGGGTAGTAGTCCCTATGTGTAGTCCCGTATGAACACTAGGCTCCAGGCAGGCGAAAGTCAGCCAAGATGAGGCTCCGTTTGGCCGGAGCCGTGCTGCTGTCGGCGGCCGCTTACTACGTCTACCTGCCGTTACCGAGCGGCGTGAGCGAGCCGTGGAAGCTGATGCTGCTGGACGCGCTGTTCCGGAGCTTCATGCAGGCGGTGAGATCTGGAGGATGCCCTGACAGGAGAGCACTGCAGGGGGGGGGCAGGTTCATGTGAGGGAAGAGAGGCGTCAGAGTTAGATAATAAGAGAAAATAACAAGAAAAACTATTATTGATATATTCTGAAATGTCAGTAGGAGAGAGTGATGTGACACAATACGCTAAACAATAACAGTAGCCCATAGTAATAGCAATAGATATTTGTAGAACAGCATAACGTGGTACAGAGAAGGGGTCAAATAGAATTGGATATGATAGATATCATTAAACTATAAGAAGAACACCAGATCAAAGTAAAATAAAGAAGAGAATGAAACATCTGAATGCAGATTAAGATAGAATCAAATCAAATAGAGAAGACTTTGACAGACTATAGAATACTGTAGTTTACTACATAGTATACTACAGAATAGACTTGAGTAGAATACTACAAACATTCAGTTTACTGTCACGGAGGAGTGAAGAAACTAGAAAATATTCACATTTAAGAAGCTGTTTGGTACTTTTTGTTCATAACAAAAAATACTCAAACCGATCATCAGAATAGTTGGCAATTAATAGTTGACAATTAATTGATTATTTTGTCTAGCTCTGGAACAGTACAGTGTGGCATGGTCCTGTAAAGAAAGATTATATTATTTACCATTTTCTGACAAATAAACAACTAATCGATTAATCGGGGAAAAAATAACCGACTGATTAATACGCAATGAAAATTCCTAGTTGAAACCCAATGTACTAGTAATAGAAAATAATCTAATAGAGCTACAACTGTAGAGAATACAGTATATGAATAACTATGTTTACACCTAAAGCTAAATAAACCGTTTCAAACAGATTGAATTATCTGGAAAATGGTTCGTAAGTCTTTCTAAGGCTCAGGAAAAGTTGATATGTTGAAGATACCTGGTGACACCAGGACACCAGGTGAGCAGCATGTGGTAGGTAAACATCTAATGTGCAATAAATTATGGTGATTGGAGAATGCGGCGTCGGCCTTGTACGCATGTGTCAGAGCTGTAAATCCTGAGTAACACGTTCATATTTAGTTAAGCTGCTCTCAGGATCACAGTGGCAGCGATTGTTATGCGTCATTGTGGAACAACAGGTTTCTGCACACGCTTAAATGTGGAGGAGGTTTTCACAGGCTGCTCCTTCTTTCCCTGCAGCACTGCTGGGGATACTTGTGTTCCACCTTATTCCAACGCTTTTTAAATGGCAGGAAGACCGTCCACAGAGAGATTTACAAATAAATATATAAAACGTTAGGGTAAAACGCGAGAGACACTACAGGCAGAAGCATGTCTTTTCATGCACTGGTGAATGTTGAGGTTTTGGGGCTATTTTGCTTCCATAACAAGTCTTCTTTCACTAGTGGAAATAAAACAGTTATTGTACTTCACTTTGTCTGTTTGTGTCAGTATATTAGATTTCTCCTAAATTCACCAAAAGTTAGCTTTCGATAATTCCTCATTTGCATATTTAAAGATAATTATCTCAGAAAACTTGTGATATACAAGAATAATGTAAGTAATTAATTGGGGAAGTTTCATGCTTCTACCTTTAGTCTTCAGAATGAATTGCACAATCCATATCTTTAAAGGTTAGAGATCTCCACGTCAGCAGCACTGACATCATCACCAAAACCTTCCACTTTCATTCTTATCCAACGTTACGGCTGTTGACAGTATATTCTGATTTATAGAGCGATAAAAAGAGATATCCATAAAAACTTTTGACTCCAAAAAATATTTTGAATCTGGCTTTATCCCATGTTCACATTTCTGTTCTGTAAATGTATGCAAATTAGCACATATTTAGCCAGATAATGCCTCTTTTGCACATTTCAACATAACATTTAAAAACACTAGTATATAAAAAATATTGTCTTAATGTGAGTAATCAACTGGGGAAGTTTCATGGAGATGTCTGTTAGTTAACATGTTTTACCCTATTCACCTGCAGTGTCTCCCACTAATTCTTAAACATAGTGTTGCTTTAAAGCTACACTGTGTAAGAATTTCTCCCATCTAGCGGTGAAATTGTATATGACAGCCAGCTGAATATTACTTTCTAGCCCCTCCCATTCCGAGCATGTTTTAACTGCTACGGTGGCCGATCTCCATCGTTTACACGCAGCTGTTCTAGCCACTCCAATATTAACTGTGGTCTCTGTCGCGTTGTCTCTTTTCCGCTTCCTTGGCGACTCCGTTACATATCCTCGAGAATATGTGTGATCCTCCGTCTTCAACAGGCTTTCAGATCTGCCGGCAGTCCCGAGTAATCTCCCCCTTGCATTCGTCACGGTGCCACTGAGTGTAAAAGCGCGAAAAGGCGGAGGTATGTCCCTCTTTGGCTAATGTATTTTAAAGATGGAGGCGCAACATGGCTGCCGCCATTCGAGCAACTCGCCCATATGTATTCTGAATGATTCTGAATGGCAGATTCTACTCTTATGAGAATACTTTGATTAGTTGGTGGAAGTAATTACACATGAATGAGCACATATTTGTGAAAGAACAAAGTTTTTTTTGCTAAGAATCAACCTAAAAAATTACACAATGTAGGTTTAAACATTTCTTCAAGTTGCTTCGACACCTAAATAGTTCATTAATGTTTTATATGAAGCCGGTGAATTGGGTTGTTGTTGAAATGTGATATATAAACAAAAGCTGCCTTGCCTAAAGACTTCATTTGTATCAGTACAGTTTGGATTTCTTTCACTACCCAGGATCCAAAACTGCCTCTAACCATGTAATAGCCGCCATGTTTGTTTGTATCTGCAGAGTGACGTGGCTCACACGCTGGGTGTGTGCCACAGGGTGCACCTGTTGAACCGGCTGGTGTCCTGGGTGGAGGAGATCGAGGCTCGCTCCTGCACTGCCGTGCACGTGGCCGACTCCACGCTGGGCGGCGTGCCCACCCGAGTCTTCCAGCCGAAGGGGGGGAAGCAGCTGAAGAGGGGAGTCATATATTTCCACGGTGGAGGATGGGCGCTTGGCAGCGGGCGTGAGTGTTGATTTAAAAAACTCTGAAAGCTGCAGAAAAGGAGGAAAATTCATCCCTGTATTAAACCAATATGATATATAACACGTACATTATTGTTGACGTGATATCAGTGTGACTTATTGAGTCTACCTGCTTCGCAGGGATGCGATCATACGACCTTCTTTGTCGTAAAATGGCGGAGGAGCTGGACTCTGTCATCATGTCTGTGGAGTAAGTTCTGTCACATTACAGCAAAATCAATGCTGGAATTAATCTATTAGTGATTATCTAATGGCAGATATTGCCAAAATAGACAAATAGTCATTGTTTTCTTAGTTTTTATTTGAATAAAGTTGGGATTAGAGAACAAACAAATGGACGGAGTTCAGTTCTCATGGAGATGGTTTAGCCAATGAAAGCTGTGAGATGTGGCTGAAAGCTCCTTAAAAAAGTAAGTGGACCTTTAGATAAGATTTCTTTTTTGAAAAATGACAATTTGGACTTTAATGGGGTCTGACAGTCAAACGTATTTCCTTTTTGTCAATTTCTGTCACTTTTTATTAAAGCATAAACTGAGCTGTAGTTACATAATAATATTATTTACAGTAACCTGAACAGTATCTACTTACATCAGAGTTTAAATTAGATGCTTGGGGACATCAAATCTGAAGGAAAATCCATTTAAAGCCCCAGTGTGTAACGTGTTTAGTTGTTTATTATCAAAATCTGTATTGCCCTTCACAAACTTGTCCTTTTTTATGAATATTGACCACAACCATCAATTCCAAGTATTCCTATTGGCTTGAAATTTTACATTTGCGCTTACATTAACTGGGGTAGATGCTCCATAGCCATGCGCCATCTTGAAATACGGTAGCCCGTAAGGGACATACAGGCTATACTGCTCCGCATTTCACGCTTTTCACTCAGTGGCACTGACTGTGATGTATGCCAGGGAGGGAGGGGGAGAAGATTATTTGCGACTCACTGCCGGCAGATTTGAAAGCCTGTTGCGTCTATTATCGAGGACATGTAACTGAGTCGCAGAGGAAATTAAAACGACAACGCGACCAAAGTTAATATTGTTGTGGCTTTTCCAAGATGGAAAGAGCTGATGAGGAGCAAAGATTTTAAAAGGGATGCCGAAGTTGCCTGCTTTCTTCTCAACAGGTAATTCTGCCTATTTGTGTAAAAGTTTTATAGTGTCTACTTGCTTGGCTAACTATAGCATGGTTGTGCATAACGCTAGAACGGCGTCTAGGATACTTTTCCTCCCGTCACTGATGAAAAAGGATTGTCTACCTTGTAACATAAACGTAATCATATGTGCCGTGATTTCTCTGGCAGACAACTCACGTCATGGATCTGTAACACAGACTAGCTACTAGAACAGCTGCGTGTTAACGATGGAGACACTAAGAGATCATTTCAGTTGCATTGACATTGTTCATGCTGCTCAGAGAAATATATTAAAAACACAAACCTCCATTGCTTCTCTCCTACGCTGTAAACATCGTCTTACACTATTAATCTGGTACAATATACAGAATAACGATAGCACTGATACTTTACCAACATTAGCTTGCATATGTTTGGGAACCTGATAGCTGATGTTAGCAATGAAATGGTACCAAAATAACGTCAAACTATTATTACACTGGAAGGAACTCACGGACGTTTTGTCGCTAATTTCGGGTTTGACCACCGTAGGAGTTATAATGCACTCGGAATGGGGGGGGTAGAAAGTAATATTCAGTTGGTTGTCATATACAATTTCACCGCTAGATGGGAGCAATTCTTACACACTGGGGCTTTAAACAAATCAGTTAAATTAGAAAATGTTAAGCCTTTTCTAAACAAACACTGCTCTGGCTTTTAGTCTTGTTTCAAAGTATTATGTGACCTAATGTTGTTGTCTTCCTATGATCTCCTGTTGCTGTAGTTACCGTCTGGCTCCAGAGGCGGTGTTCCCAGATCAGTACCACGATGCGTTAGCGGCGTCGAGGGCCTTCCTGTCGGCTCAGGTTTTAGAGCGCTACGGCATCGATCCGGAGAGGGTGTGTGTGTCTGGGGACAGCTCCGGGGGAAACCTGGCTGCCGCTGTGGCGCAGGAGGTAGAGACGCAAACACACACATAACACACACATCGCACTACATAAAACTCAGCAGAAAAAGAAACGTCCCTGTTTCAGGACCCTGTATTTTAAAGATAACTTTAGAGATCTTCATTGTAAAGGGTTTAAATAATGTTTCCCATGCTTGTTCAATGGACCATTAATGAACGTGCACCTGTTGAACGGTCGAAAAGACAGTAACAGCTGGCAATTAAGGTCACCGTTATAAGAAAATAATAATATAAAGAGACCTTTCTACTGACTCTGAAAAACACGCCCAGGGTCTCTGCTAATCTGCGTGAACCTGCCTTAGGCATGGTGCAAGGAGGCATGAGGACAGCAGATGTGGTCAGGGCAAAACATTACAATGTCCCTACTGTGAGACGCCTAAGACAGCGCTACAGGGAGACGGGAAGCACAGCTGATCGTCCTCGCAGTGGCAGACCACGGGTAACAACACCTGCATAGGATCGGTACATCCGGATATCACACCTGCAGGACAGGTACAGGACGGCAACAACAACCGCAAGAACTGGCCAGTCTGGTGCAGTACAGGAGGAGGAGAGGTACTGCAGTACTTAATGAACTGGCCAGTCTGGTGCAGTACATGAGGAGGAGATGTACTGCAGTACTTAATGAACTGGCCAGTCTGGTGCAGTACATGAGGAGGAGATGTACTGCAGTACTTAATGAACTGGCGAGTCTGGTGCAGTACATGAGGAGTAGATGTACTGCAGTACTTAATGAACTGGCCAGTCTGGTGCAGTACAGGAGATGTACTGCAGTACTTAATGAACTGGCCAGTCTGGTGCAGTACAGGAGGAGATGTACTGCAGTACTTAATGAACTGGCCAGTCTGGTGCAGTACAGGAGGAGGAGATGTACTGCAGTACTTAATGAACTGGCCAGTCTGGTGCAGTACATGAGGAGGAGATGTACTGCAGTACTTAATGAACTGGCCAGTCTGGTGCAGTACAGGAGGAGAGGTACTGCAGTACTTAATGAACTGGCCAGTCTGCTGCAGTACATGAGGAGGAGATGTACTGCAGTACTTAATGAACTGGCCGGTCTGGTGCAGTACATGAGGAGGAGATGTACTGCAGTACTTAATGAACTGGCCGGTCTGGTGCAGTACAGGAGGAGGAGATGTACTGCAGTACTTAATGAACTGGCCAGTCTGGTGCAGTACAGGAGGAGGAGATGTACTGCAGTACTTAATGAACTGGCCAGTCTGGTGCAGTACATGAGGAGGAGAGGTACTGCAGTACTTAATGAACTGGCCAGTCTGGTGCAGTACATGAGGAGGAGATGTACTGCAGTACTTAATGAACTGGCCAGTCTGGTGCAGTACATGAGGAGGAGAGGTACTGCAGTACTTAATGAACTGGCCAGTCTGGTGCAGTACAGGAGGAGGAGATGTACTGCAGTACTTAATGAACTGGCCAGTCTGGTGCAGTACAGGAGGAGGAGATGTACTGCAGTACTTAATGAACTGGCCAGTCTGGTGCAGTACAGGAGGAGGAGATGTACTGCAGTACTTAATGAACTGGCCAGTCTGGTGCAGTACAGGAGGAGGAGATGTACTACAGTACTTAATGAACTGGCCAGTCTGGTGCAGTACATGAGGAGGAGATGTACTGCAGTACTTAATGAACTGGCCAGTCTGGTGCAGTACAGGAGGAGGAGATGTACTGCAGTACTTAATGAACTGGCCAGTCTGGTGCAGTACAGGAGGAGGAGATGTACTGCAGTACTTAATGAACTGGCCAGTCTGGTGCAGTACAGGAGGAGGAGATGTACTGCAGTACTTAATGCAGCTGGTGGCCACACCAGATACTGAGGGCTACTTTTGATGAATGTGTCCCTTTGTTCAGGGACACATTCCATTTCTATTACTCACATGTCTGTGAAAATTATTCAGTTTATGTCTTAGTTGTTAAATCTTTTAATGTTCATGCAAATATTTGCATATGTTAAGTTTGCTTAAAATATAAAAGCAGTTGAAAGTGACAGGATGTTTCTTTTTTTGCTGAGTATATTAGCAGTTCATTAAGTCTTCTTCTAAAAGCGTAACAGAGAGGTAAGCAGTCATTTCCACGTTTTCCATTCAATGCATTCTGTTAGCGTCGTGGCGACTTTGGAGAGACAGAGCGTCGAGTTGCCCGCGTCGAGTTGCCCGCTTCTCATTTGCGTAAAGTTGAGTCCAGGCTACTTTATGCAAATCAGGCGCATCCAGCTCAACTTGCCGCCTCTCAAGAACTCAAGAAAATCTCTTAAACTGACCGCTGTCGATCTAAAATGAAGACAGATTCAGCAGCTGCAGCTTATTTCTCGCATAAAATGTTTTTTTCCGAAACACATTTTCCTTTATTTTTGTAAAATAAGCTCAACTTTTCAAATGAGCCGCCATGTTGGTCTGTTATGAAATCCGGGAGCAGACAGCCCACGAGTGAAACGTTCGTCCAATCAGGTGCAGCCATCGCGGTTGTAGGAGGCTGTAGTCTGGTTGTTTTTTGTTTCTTGTCAGCGGTCATTGAAGAGTAATTGATATCTGCTAGCGGAGAGCTCATCGAGCGTCAAATGCAGGAAAGCGAGGCTACCCTGCCGTCAAAAAAGTGAGCTAGGAGCTGCTGGTAGTGATCCTGTCTTAACCAGAGAGAAACAACTGGTTTGGTAAAGTCTCATAGCTGGTCAAAACCTGGTCTAAATGTGGGCTAGTTCAGTTTCTAGCACTCCAGGAATGCCATTAGTTAGGAATTTTAGAGAAACACTATACTTGAGAGGCTTTTTACACTCTGACAACATGACAGTTAGGGGTGAAACACTGAATGATTGGACGAAGGAAGATGAAAGGAATTCCATGTGTGGAATTTCAACATTTTTTACTTCGCTAGCCTCCCTTCGTCGATCTAAAGCAGGGTCTTCAACGTTTTTCAAGCCAAGGACCCCTTAACTGAAAGAGAGATGGAGCGGGGACCCCCTACTACGTATATTGTATAAAATTAAGTTGTATATTAAACTGGGCCTACAATAACCTGTGGGGCCGCCTAAAACCTTTATACATATATTTTTGCATAGAATATTAAGCTACTAAAATAGCCTGTTCATTTTTAACATGATTTTATGAATCATGTTTTATGTTAAACATACATGTGGCACTGTGAATCCTTGTACTGTATCTGGCCTTAGTGACGTCCTTACCCATAGGACAGTAAGCCTACCATCAGTGGGGATTCATATTTGGTGATAATATGTTGGATTCATTTTAGGACTTTTTAATTTTTGAAAAACTTAAAAAACATAATTATTTGGAGGCCCTCCTGCATTGACTCTGAGGACCCCGTAGGGGTCACGGACCCCCTGTTGAAGACCCCTGATCTAAAGGACACTGAGATTAATTTGCTAAGAGGAACACAGAGCGTCACCAACGCGGCTAATAAGAAACAAACATACACCATCAGAATGTAAAAGATGCTGTAATTATTGACCCAGATGGTCACTACATTACAGATCAGTTATCTGATGATGAGGATATATACAGGCAGCGTCGCATATTATACGCACAAGCTAACATGCTGGTAAGAAAATTCCACATGAGCACGGATGACGTCAACATGAGTCTGTTTAAAGCATATTGCGCTCCTTTGTATACTGCTCCCTTATGGACTAAGTTTAAAAAGGCAAGCATGCAGAAGCGTAATGGCCTCTACACATAGACCAGACGGGGCGACCATCGGCAGGAAAGGCATTTGGACCGAATTGGTCAAAACATGCCAGAGAACACACCGAGGAGACGAGACGTAATACGTCTCCATAACAGCAGGCGGCGCTAATTTGTATTGTCGCCCAAAAATGAAAACAGCTGATTGGACACGTGGGTCTGGTTGCTGCATCCGGATTTTGGATTTTTCATTTTTTCGGCCATTAACGGCGACTCGTTCAGAATACGATGTCATATTATACTAAAAATAGTTCACGAAACGTGTTTCTGAAAACATTTTAAGCAAGAAATAGGCCGTACAGTTCCTGAATCTGTCTTCATTTCAGATCAACAAAGGTCAGTTTAAAAGATTTTCTGACGCCATTCGGCTCCCTGTTTCCGGGTTAGCACTCTACCAATCAGATGAGTCATTTGAGCCCTCCCGATTATGCCCTAACAATCGGCGAAAATGAAGGCCGACGGCTCTTCAGACGGACGACGGGACGGAAGACACCGCACAGAATCGAGTCACTGACCTCGCCAGACTGTTCGACGGCTGATTTTCGGCTTGGTCTGTAGTGGGCTTAGGGTTGCTTATAATGACTGTAACTGCTCAGCAGACCCAGGTGCTCTAGTGCAAGTGACATGTTTTGTAATGCAGGGGTCAGCACCTTCCAGGCATTATTGAGGAGTCTAATCTACAAATCCATTTGTCGCCTCAACGTCTCCCAGAACAGCATTGTTATGCTGCTGGCAAATCGTAGGTTTAGTACCATATGATACCAATCATCACTATGGAAACACTGGTATGAGTGTCTTTTATAGAAATGCAGAATTTTCTGTATAGGTTTATCTTTCTCTTTTTAATGAATGTTGTATGCCATGTCTGTGTCTTCTGAATGGACCTTGAGTCTGGCAATAATGGTTGTTGGTGATTGACCCAAAGTTTCAGTTTAAAACTGACTAGTGAAGTTGATATTGTCCCTCATATCTGCTGAATCTCAAACCTGACTGTCCACAGCTCAGCTCGGATGACAGTCTGACGGTGAAGTTTAAGGTCCAGGCGTTGATCTACCCGGTGCTGCAGGCGCTCGACTTCTACACCCCGTCCTACCAGCAGAACCGCGCCGTGCCCATCCTCTACAGGCCCGTCATGGCTCGTTTCTGGCTGCAGTACCTGGGCGCTGACACGTCCCTGGAGCCCCTCCTGCTCGCCAACAACCACAGCTCCCTGGACCAGCCGGCCATCAGCGGCAGCACCCGCTCCAAGCTGGACTGGACCGCTTTGCTCCCGGCCGAACGCAGGAAGCACTTTCGTCCGGTTGTGAAAGAGACGGGGTCGCCGGGGGTGATGGGTAAGGTACCGCAGCTGATGGACGTGAGGGCGGCACCGCTGCTGGCGGAACAAGGGGTTCTGGGTAGGACGCCTAAAGCCTACGTGATGACTTGTGAGTTTGACGTGCTGAGGGATGACGGGTTGATGTACGTCAGACGCCTGCAGAACGCCGGCGTCGCGGTGACCAGTGACCACTACGAGGACGGTTTTCATGGCTGCATGATGTTCGCGTACCTGCCGATGATGTCTAGTGTCGGACAGAGGAGCATGAACAGCTACATCCACTGGCTGGACCAGAATCTGTAGACAAACTCGCCGCTCCAGATCCTCGTCAGCCGGCTGTTCGTGGCACCAAAGTTGTACCGGAGCAGAAAGTCTGGTACTCGAGAGCTCCTTGTTAGATCTGCGATGAGGAAACACCTCTTTGATTATTACAAATAGGATCCATGTTAGATCTACTGTGTAAGACACCAAACAGGGCAAAATGTCAGCTGCTTTATCTGCAAACAGAACCAAGAAATCAAATTTAAAGGCTCATGATATACTTCGTTTTAAAACTTTCTTGTGGCAGCGATGGAGGCAGCGGTGTTTCCTTTCTACTGTACGGGACTCTGATCGCTGGTTACATGATTGGCCACCGCAGGGTGCGTTTCTCCAAAAGTTCAGTCGGTCTCAATTTTTTGGCGCGCGCTGCTGCAGTTGTTTTCCGGCTCCTCTCTGCAGCCTTCACCGCCGCGGCCTGAATGCACTACCCCAATTCAAAATGAATGGGAAGACGTGCGTCTTCGCCCGTCCATCTGATGACCGCCTGAGTGTGTGTGAACGCAGCCTTATTGTTCACATACTCGCCTGCGTACTTAGTGTGTACCTGCAGGATTCAAATTTATATCCTCTAGGGGGGCAAATCAGGGCCAAATCGTTCCTGACAGACACCAGGAAACCTTTCTTGAGAACTTCTGCCACAATGTGCATTCAAACACAAAGTATCTTCACCGAGTCCTGAAACCAAAACATTGCTAATCAAAGGTAACCAATCAAAGTTACAATTATGTGGAAGGCCGTAATTGGAAAATGACAGTGTACTTACCGCTCGTTATTTTTTTTAAAGATAAACTTATGTAATGGCTTTAATATGAGGCCCTCAGCTGAAAATCCCGCCTCCACTGAGGGGGTGTTACCCGAAGAGAAAAGTACTGGTACCAAAACAACGAGTTAAGTCGAGCAGAGCCGAACCGCACAGTGGAAACACGACATTAGTGGACTGGAGCAGGACAACATCCAACAACTTCTGGGGAAGATTAAAAATGTTAAAACCAATGTGCTGAGAAGGAAACTCCAGTATCTTTTTGTAAAATGAAGAGCCTTGAATATTCTTCCTGACAAACTCCTAATCTGATTACTTTTAAAGGTCAAAGTCACTCAGAAGTTCATCTTTTATTCTTTTATGATGCACTGAGGCGCTGAAACAGTCTGCTCTGCGTGTGTGCCTGCATGCGTGTGTGTGTGTGTGTGCGTGTGTGTGTGTGTGTGTGTGCGTGCATGTGCGCGTGTGGTAAAAGTATGCCAAAGTTCACAGCTGTGTATACTCACTGGGTTGTGCAATATTTTATGTTTAAACGCCGCTCTCTGTAACTTCACCCTCTGATGACCACTGTACTGCACGGCCAATGCAATGATGATGATGACGATGATGATGATGTGAAATGTATGCAAGGTTTATTGTATCACCCTGAGAAAAGAAATCCCAAATGGACTCTCATGTCTGTCCGCACCCCCTCCCCCCCAAAAAAACTACTATAATGAACCGACGACAGCGAGCGTCAGGCAGACTCGGTTTTGGATTTCAGCAGAAACACTGAGGCGAGCGTGGTCATGACTTTTGGATATTGTAACACTGCCGTTCAGGAGACTGTGATTTTCCAGAAATGAATCCAGACAGTTTATTCCTAACATGGATTTTTGGTGAGCAATTACCCCTTTATACAGGCATTTTATACACTTTCTATTAAAGAGTTACTATGTGTGATATCTGTAGTAAAATATGCCATTTATAATGATATATAAATTTAAAACGTAGATGAGGCAACAGGGATTACAGAGAAAGACTTTAGAATATTGAGTGGTTGATGGTGCTGTAATTTTATTACTGTATGTGAAACTTCACATTAAATTCTTTAATATTGTATAAATAGGTTTTAATATAAGCAGGGGTTATGCAACAGGTTGTTTCAGCCAAAGCAGATACACAAAACGGGCCCCAAATTTACTCTGGCAGCACTGATAAATCCCATAATGTCTCTGTTTTTATTAGCCAGTTTTATGTTGGGAGCAGGATCCCAATATTTTCTTTATTTTGTTGTTTAATAATGTGCTCTACATGTGTTATAATGTGGGGGTTTATTGCAGAGGGGATTTTTCTGTCAGTTCACATTACATTCTTGTTTTTACTGGTAATACGAGGACGAGAAGTGCTGCAGGAGATGTTCAGCATATTGGAGGTCCTCAGCTTTTAATAGAGAATTTGGCATTTGGTATAAGATTACAGCTTAAAGCAAGTGCAAGTGTTTGTTTAGTCACAATAAGCTACAAATAAATATATGAAAATATATATAAAGAAAGAAAAACCTCAACATTGTATGTACGGTATTCATGATATAACATGGCAACTAGGTATAGTGCTGCTGATACAGTGTGAATATTTCTATAAAATATAAAATGAAATATTCTCAAAACATGTTTTTGTGATTAACAATTTTTTTATTTTTTATGCCAATGATACCATGTTTTCTTTTCTTTTTGGCCTTAAGAAAAATGCACGTGTAAATGTATCACGTGAAGAACTGAAATGATTAGTTGATTAATCGATTAGTTGACAGCAATGTTTGAGTCACTTTTCAAGAAAAAAAAAGTAGAAAAATTGTCCACTTTTCTCCGTTTTAAAATCATTGTAAACGGAATATTTGGGGGTTTTATGACATTTCTAATTGAGAAATCAATCAGCACATTATTCAATAATGAAATAATTTTTCAAAAATCTCACCACAAGGTCCATTCATTAGCTGTTTTCTGGAGCGACGATCGTATCACACGATCAGCAGACGGCGTTTGCCCGGCTGGTGTAGACTTCGTTTCTGAACTCTTTTACATTACATTACATGTCATTACATGTCATTTAGCTGACGCTTTTATCCAAAGCGACTTACAATTGCTGTATATATATCAGAGGTCGCACTCCTCTGGAGCAACTAGGGGTTAAGTGTCTTGCTCAGGGACACATTGGTTGATGGATCATGATGGGAATCGAACCCACATACATTATATGTATAAAAAATATTGATGATAGAAATTGATTTTGAACATGTAAAAGAAAACAGAAAGGGTCATAAAGAAAATGATAATATTACATGAAATAGAAAGCACATTGAGAAGCATGAATGGCAAACATTTGATGAATTGTTTTTGTCGTGACGTATACACTTAATTAAAGGTGCCGTAGGTCGGTTTGTGAAGATCCAGGACTTAGCCAAAGAATTTGAACATCGACAACTTCTCAGTCCCTCCCCCCCTTTCTGCTAGAGGCCAAACGGTCTCCTAAGCCCCTCCCCCCACAAGGGAGAATGAATGCGTGTGCATGAGCAGTGATTGACACGCAGTCAGACCCCAGTTAGATCAATTTCAGCAAATATGACAGAAAGTTAGTTTTATAAGTCTTACCTACTGCACCTTTAATCCCACCTATTCTTCATAAATCTTTGTTTATTAGCTAACAATCTTCCTCAGTCATCAATTTTGAAATCCCTTTTAAATTATAATTATGAAGTTGTAGTTTAAAGGTTCATTTTACTTATTAAATATTACAAATTCTATTTAAAAAGTTTGTATTTATTAAATAATTGTGTATTATGTCACTTTTTATAATTCTTTTTAATAAAATAAATTGTGTATTCCAAGTGGTATTAATAAGACATAATCCCTTCAAATATATGCCCAGTTAAAACATTTCAGGTGTGTTCTTTCATGGTCAAATTTCAGAATAAAAGTCTGACACGTGCAGGAGATGGCGCCAGAATCCGGCCTTCAGTCAGTAATATAAAAAATAAGTGTAGATATTGTTTATTACTATCACATGAATCGTGTTTTTTATTCTCTTTCTTCTCATTTTTATCTCAAAGATTTATGAACACCATAACATTTTATGTTTTTTCTCTGATGGATTTACAATTCAATAGTTTTTTAATCCCTGGACAAAGGCTGTTGCTTTTGATTTATGCCTCTGACTCTGATATTGGAGTGTAATAAAAGCACTTACAGAGCAACATATTTCTACCATACTTTCTCCGTCTGTCTGAAAAAGTGGTTCAGCGTGGCTCCCTCACCTCCTCGCTGGATATCAAAGAGTTGGCTTTCTGCTTTCTGTTTCTGTCTTGTTTTGGTCCGCTTCTTTGCTCTTCCTTGCACAAACACTCGCCCTTCAGGTCAAAGCCTGCAGAGAAACAGAAAGAAACTCATCAAGAAGACTGCGTGACAGAATGCAACATGGCCTGTCAGATCATGTTATCATGAGAGGTAAGCAGCAACATGCATATCCTGACAGACTGCATTATCAAACCTGTGTGTGTGTGTGTGTGTGTGTGTGTGTGTGTGTGTGTGTGTGTGTGTGTGTGTGTGTGTGTGTGTGTGTGTGTGTGTGTGTGTGTGTGTGTGTGTGTGTGTGTGTGTGTGTGTGTGTGTGTGTGTGTGTGTGTGTGTGTGTGTTCATGGTGATGAAGGAACATGTCAGCCAGTGTAACAGTGCGGCTAGTTGATCTGTTTTTATGATTCATCAAGCTGTGGCACACACACAATACTTGTTAGGAGATATATTTACTGTGCGTCACGCGTGCATGCGTGAGAGAGAGAAGCAAAAGTCAGCCTGCAACGCTGCAGCCGGCTGCCAAACAGGTCGCACGACTGAGTGCAAATTCTGTGCGAGTATTCACTCACCCGTTGTTATTTCCACAACCACTTAATCCCAATTGAAGTCACACAGCAGAGCGGAGAGTTTATCCCAGCATGCACTTTGTCCACAGATCAGAGAGTTAGTCCACAATTCAAGATGGAATAAGTCATGACAGATCAACAAGTCTTAGAGAGTCGGAGAAAGAAGGAGAAACATCTGGTGTGTCCTTTGTAGCCCTCGATATCCCATAATCCACCTTGTGCCGGTTATTTCTTAAATGTTGCGTTTAAGGAGATCCTCTTCAATTGAGTAAGAAATTGACCCCCCAAAAAAAACACCAAAAGATGGCCGTATGCAGACTGAAACTTGATTTTTAGATGTGCTGTTGCACAATGGAGGAGCTGCTCAAGATGCAGAGAATTAATACAAATTGGTCAGACAGCTACAAAAAGATCTGAGAAAACACACAAAAACAAGTATTAAATTGGCAGTTTGATTGGTGCACGTATTGCATCATTTGCTGTTAATATAAAACGGCGAAGCATGTCGTTTTTTTTCTGTATACTAATGACAGAGTATACTTTGAAATACTTTATGTAATTAGAAAAAAGTGTTAAAGTCAGGAAACTTCTACGAGGTGTTGGCACTGAGATTGTCGTGGTTAATAAAAGTACCTGCAGGATGTAAAGAAAGAAAGCCAGACATTAAGTCCCCGCCATGTTTCTTCCTAAACGTTTTTTAGTTGAAAATTTTTACAATTACTAGATAAACTCTATTAAAATGACCACAGACACACAGGTAGTGCTCCACATAGTTTGGCTTCTGGAGCACTTGAATAAACATAAATAAGGGCTCCAATAATCTGTCAGTTATTTTTTGGATGAATGGATAAGTTGTTTGGTCTATAAATGTCAGAATATTGTGGAAAATGTGGATCAGTGTTTCCCAAAAAGCCCCAAGATGACATCATCACATGTCTTGTTTTGTCCACAGCTCAAAGATATTCAATTTACTGTCACAGAAACTGAAAAATATTCACATTTAAGAAGCTGGAATCAAAGAAATTTTACTTTCTTTATAAAAAAAAAAAATGATTCAAACCGAATAATCGATTATCAAAATAATGTAATAGTTCTAAAATAAGGTGCCACGTGTAGCGAGCTGTGGCCACTGTACTTGAAGGCTGTTTAAAAAACTATATTAGGCTACCTGTAGGTAATATAATGAGGGGAAGGTTTGGGAGTCAATAGCACATATTTTGCCTCCGGAGAAACTTCATGTAGCTCTTTGCTGTTCACACTGATTTTAAACAAACATGACTGTGACACATGTGAGAAGATAAAAACACTGATAAGACACCTTCAGCTGCAGTGTGAATATATATGGGTGTGTGTGTGTGTGTGTGTGTGTGTGTGTGTGTGTGTGTGTGTGTGTGTGTGTGTGTGTGTGTGTGTGTGTGTGTGTGTGTGAGAGAGAGAGAGACCCCGTGGAGGCCTGACTACCTCCCTGCCCCCTCTGGTGCTGCTTGTTAATCACAGGGTGATCATTTCTAAGGAAAACAGAGGCGCCGGGAGCGAAAACAAGCCGGTGAGAATGTGAAAGGAAAGCCGGAGCGGCGGGGAATTCATGAGGGAGAATGTTATCGCTGCGACTAAAGGTCATATTGTTCACTTCTTCCTGACAGGCAGTGAGAAGGGAGTGTATGGCAATTTAGAAAGAAGTGGAGCGAGGGAGGAAGGGAGGGGGAGACTGCAAGAAGGCAGAGAGAGAGAGAGAGAAAGAGAGAGAGAAAGATTGGTAGGGAGGAAGAAAAACCCACAATGTGGGCCTCAAACTGCACAAGCACACATTCTGTATGTTACACACACAAAGGCATGGAAACAAAACCACACACACTCTTACACTACATGGTCAAAAGTATGTGGACACCTGAGAGATTGTTGAACAATCTGCTGCTGCAACAGCCTCCGTTGCAGATGTTTGCTCCCATGCAGCCAGAGGAGCGTTAGCGAGGTCCAACGCTGATGTTGGGTGATAAGACCGGGGTCACAGTAGGCGTTCCAGAGGTGTTGGATGGGGTCGAGGTCAGGGCTCTGCAGGGATTTCAAAGATACTACAACATTAGGCGTTTTCCCACCGGAGGGACTTTTGCAGTTCCTAGGACTAAAACGTTCCTAGAACACTTTTTTCGTCGTGTTCCCACCGGACAAATTTGGGGATTTTTTAGTTCCTCTGGCCGTATTACAGGACTTTTTTAGCTCCTACTTCAGAGCAAAGACAGTATATAAACTGGACCGACAGATCCCGCTGCTCTGGACGGAGACGAGTGAAGTCTATTAGAAGAACTTTCCCGGTGATGGCTGAGCGTTACTGCGCAGCCTCAAACTGAGCTTGATGACGTAGATGTGACGTGAGCAACGTGTCTGAACGTTGTAAGTCTTCTGGTAGCTGTGCCAAGAGAAATCTCAATCATTCCCAATCTATCAGAGACGGAGAGCGTAGGTATATGTAAGGAGATAACATAGGCACAGGCTAATTATTGATCACTAAAATGCTAGTTAACATTAGTAATTAAACTAAACAGCTGATGTAAGTCCAAACTGCCTGTGAGCTTCTCCTGTACTATACGGTAATTCCTCTACTATGAGACAGTATAGGTCGCTTGGTTATGACACAGTCGTTAGCCTATTTTTACAAAAACGTCTGCTACGGAGCCATAACGTGAGATACAAGGTAACGGAGCCTTTGATACATTGTCGTGTTTCTTTAGAAATAAACAACGGACAAATGAAGTCTTGAAACGCTTCAGATGTAAAGTTATTGGCTGTCAAAGTGACGCCAAAATGAATGGCAGTCAATGGGATGCTAACGGGGGGTGATGGTTTATTAGCATCAAAATGGCGCCATAGGAGGCTTCACTCTGAGGAGGCAGACTTGCCCCCTTGGTCCTGATGTCAATCCAATCCAACTTTATTTGTTAAGCGCTTTAAAACAACAAGGTTGACCAAAGTGCTGTACAGAAGAATAAATAAAAACAAATCAGAGCCGGGTCTTTTCCCTTTTCCTAGGTCTACTTGATTGGTCGAACTTATAAGTCTGCCAACCCGGAACTTGCAGTGCGTCGTCTGTACTTGCAGACAGAGCAACAGCAGAACATTTTTAACCATTTTCACCGTCTTATTCATCATTAAAGTCACTTCTGACAACGTTTTAGGCGAGAAATGCTTAGATTTCGAATATTGACAGTCTTCCGAAAATCGGTGCCGAATTGACAATTCGAAGTGAACTAGAACTGCTTAGAATACCCCGGCCTCACCCTACCTTACCTAATTCTAACCCTAACCAAGTCTTAACCCTCAAACGGCCCTTTAAACTTGTGGGGTCCAGCATTTTGGCCCCACAAAGCTGTCCGGACCCCATAAGTATAGCCTACTGGACTTTTTGGACCCCACAAATATGGTTAAACAAGCCCCCCCACACACACACACACACGCACACGCACACTTAGACCCTGACATAAATCTACACTCAAACACACTTTCACACAGGCATGTAAACGTCCGGGGCATGAGAACACACACACACACACACACACACACACACACACACACACACTTCAGTAATTGGGTCTTTCTCTCTCGCTCTCTCGGGAGTGTCAGCCTCCTCGATCGGCCGCTTTTCTCTTAACTCTTGATTTTCTGAAATGAAATGAAGCAGTGAGCAAGCAGCCCATTGACATACACACAAGGAGGGGGCCTACATGCACTGAGAAAGACAAATTTTGATTTAGAGCATGTTGGTTTTCACAGTTGCTGTTTTAACAGATAATGTTGAATGTTTATATTAATAATCTTAACCTAACAATACCAAACGTGTAATGTTTACCTTGTGAGGACCTGCTTTCTGTCCCAGAATCAGAATGTGAGTCCCCATAATGTTCGGCCCAACGTGGTTCATACAAGTACACATTTATCTGTCTTAATCAGGAAGTTCTTTTGGATTTAGATGTGTAGCTTCATTAGTTTCGGCTGAATAAGAAAAAAAAAAGTCCTCTTGACTGCCAGTATTTATTTACCACATACCTATGCATCATTAAACAAGTTTATGAACTCAGTAAAAGAAGAACAGGAGGAAAATAAAAAATGAAGCCTACACAGTTCTTGTTCAATGCACCACCTGTCTCTAAACGCATCCAGACTGTTGGTCAAAGTCAGAACTATTAAAGTCCACCCATGATGTGAGCTGAAAGCATTTCTGCAGCACATCTTGTCTTCCATGTAAATAACTTATCAAGTCCAGACAGCGAGGTAATCAAAGCAAGAGGTGGTGTTTTCTTTACGCCGTAACTACAGTGAGAAACGATCACGGTATCGTGCTTCGATACACCTGGGATCCAGGTGGGCCAGATGCCCGTTTGTTGCCAAAGCTCCATGAAAAATTATGATTCTGATTTTCTGAATTATTACGTTGTCAACCTTTTACAGCGTGCTTTAGCTAATGCTGTACCTATTTATGGTCAATGCAGCAAGAGAGGGGAAGAGGCAGAGAGAGCGACTGGGGGGGACAAATGGAAAAAGATGAGAAAGATGAGAAAGACAGGAAAGAAAAGACAAAGAAAAACGAATACAGAGTAAGAAACGAAGAGAACGAGAACAAGAACAGAATGAAGGCAGAGGGGAGTGGAAGACAAAGTTTGGGAGGCGACTGAGAAGGGAGGGAGTCGACTTTGCGGGGGAGTCGGTCAGTTCTCCTCTTCGTATCCCTATTGAAACTTGGCCACCGTTCAGAAATCCACTCACGAGTGTGTGTTTGCGCCTGTATCAACCACAATGTGGGGACTACAAATCTGTGGAGACTTCAAGAATAAAAAAGCCCGTCCTCAGAAGGTAAAGATTTTAAGTTCTGTCTCTCCAGCTTGTGCCAAGGATGCTCTCATGAACGATCCTGACCCTCACATGCTCTCTGAGCTCTTTATCCCACACACACACACACACACACTGTGGAGCCTCTGTTACCCCCAGCAGGTCCTTGCAGGCGTAGCCGAGTGAAACCTAAGCGGAGAGCGTCTCCCGGGGGAACAGCCGGGCGTAGGAGCCAGATTGAGGCCAGATGTTGCAGACGCAGGAACGAGCCAACAGGACCAGGATCCATTTATAGGCTCAGCCCGCCTTACTGCACAACACTACATCGATAACAACGCGACCGGAGCGGCTCAGAGCACTGACGGCTTTGCCAACATAAGGGAGAAAAAAAGACATCACTGCTCGTATTGTGCAAAGTTCTTTTTCTGTCTGATTGTACTAGACTTTGCCTTGACATTTGCTTTCTAAAGTTTATCTGGATGTGCTCTAAAAAATGCTTAAGTGGTCAGTCTAAAAATAAAAAAATATTTTTTTTTACACACAGGGGTTTCACTGGAGAGCAGCAAGAATTTCAGGTTGTTTAAATATAGAAATGTCTAAATAATTATATATTTGAGAAGATATAAGGTAATGCAAGATGTTAACAATAGGAAAATAGGTTTCTGGGGATTTTTGGTGTTAAAAGTAAACATTTTGTTGGTATTAATTAGGATGTTAATGTGAAAGATTTACTATTTTCTAGACGTGTCCATGCTTTTATTTGTCTTGAAGATATGGTGTAACTTTATTCTGTTACATAACTACAGTGCATGAAACATTTTGTATGAAAAATTGCAATTCCATAACTGACATATATATAACAACCTGCTGAATTTACTGTTCCAAACGTGTCAGAAAAGTCTTCTTGGAAACCCCTTCTGGCACACACAAAGTGATGTGTTTTTCTCTGGTTTGTAATAAAGAGAAAAAGAAGAACTAGTAAGTATTAGTAATGGATTCTCCCTGTGGCTGAATGGGCAGAAAAGAGCAAAACTACCTGCAAAAACTGCACCGACAAAACAAAAATCGGAAGAAAAAACAGAAAAAGTGAAAGTCTTTGAAAAGATTTTAAAGAGAAAAAGAGATGAAGTTGTTTTTCTTTTTCTTGAACCAACAACTTGTACTATTATTTATCAGCTGCCTCCACCATTAATGCAATGCAGGGACCATTTAACACCAAAAGTGTCCCATACTAAAGAAATTCAAGAATCTTGCACATTACATTTTTTAACTTTTGACTTCTTTATGTAGGAAATTTGGATAAAATCTTCTATCATGCGGCCAGGTTGGCTCAGTGGTAGAGCGGGCGCACATATACTGAGAGGTTTATACCTTGACGTAGAGGTCCAGGGTTAGAATCTGACCTGTGATGATTTCCTGCAGGTCTTCCCCCTCTCTCACCTAGCTGTCCTGTCAAATTAAAGGCGGAAAAGCCCAAAAATAATCTTCTCTCTTCCAGGAGAGACCTGAGAACAAGAAACACTATAGAAAACAAACAGATGTGACACCACAATGAATTCAAAAAACAGAAGAATCATAACATCATCAGATAATAAAGCTTTAATATCTCCAAGGGGAAAGTACTGTAAGACTTTAGTTTGGAGTTAATTCCATTTCTGAGACCAGTTCTGCCAACATTACTAATTACATGAGTGATATTTAGGGTTACTGGATCGTGTGTTACTACATTTAAAGGAGAGAGGAGATGTAGGGCTTTATAAATGAATAACACACGATGGCTATTTCTTCATAACTATATCATGATGTGGTTAACATGCAGGACAAAATCAACCGAGAGCCTGTTTATGGATAAAATAACTTCAACGTCATGATTTAAAACTTTTACAAAGTATAATAAACTCTGAGACATTAAAAAAGACCTTTATTTAACCAGGTAGGCCGTTGAGAACAGGTTCTCATTTGCAACGGCGACCTGGCCAAGAATAAACGTGGAAGACAACATGTAGTTTCACATTCTATACAGTACAAAAATACTAAATACAGTACATACATACATACTGATTAAGTAGGCTCTACAAGCCAGTGCAAAGTGGAGGTATAGGTAAGTCGATGGATATGCAAGTGATATGGTAATAACACAATATAAATGAATAGACAGTCTATATGAATGTTGAAATGTAGTAAAGAGTCAATATGCATAATATACAGTCACATAATATACAGTTACTGCAAAGTTTTACGATATATCGTAATATCGCCAAACCTTATCTTTGACGTATGACCTCATTCATTTTAAATCATGTGGGATTTATTTGAAATTCCTTTTAACAAAATAAAGGCAAGAGGAAAAAGTTCATTTAACATGTTTAATTTCCAAACAATTTTAATTCCGATGGTGTTTTCTTAACCCTGACTGACACAAAACTTGAGTTGTCCGCCTTGTTTTGAGAGTTAAAGGCTCAACACTGTCAAAAATGTGACCATAAAAACCAAAAACCCCCTTTATCAGATAACCTCAAATGTCTTCCCAACGCACTTCATCCTTCAACAGGCTGGCAGCGATGTTTTTGTTACGCAACCTGATAAGGAATGCAAGAATACCCCATCATCAAAGAATCCTCTCTTTAGATAATTGTACAAAATATACTTCAAATACCAGGTAATACACAAGATTCACACCTCTGATCACTGATATGAACAGAGATGATGATTATATTTTCAGACAAACCTATTTGTGTCCTTAAAAACATTTGTCCTTACCTCAGAAAGATGCATGATGGATGGACATTATAAGATACGTGTTGGAGAGATCTGGAAGAGAAATGTCAGGTATGTCTGATAGATCTACACCTTGGCTACATGTGGTCCACTCAGCATACAGCAACAGCACCAAATAAGCCAAAGCTTTGAAGAAAAGCCTAATTTATGGTTTTCCCCAGAAAAGACCACTTGGCTACATAACCTAAATATGTGTGCTGCTCTGCAGTGATGCAGAATATATGAAATTATGTCATGGAAGCTTAATATAAGTGAATACAACTTCAGTTTAAGTGAGTTTAAACTCTATAGCATCCCAATAAAAGTAATGAGGCTACTGTACGTGCCAAACTTCGGCTGTGCCACACATTCATAAAGCTAGGACATTGTTTTGCTCATATTCTGTTGTTAAATGCGTTTTTCTCACAGTAAAGCTCAGTACAGATCTATAGCAAAGATATGAGCACTCACAATAAGCTTTAAGGCTATCTGTGTTTTTTCAGCGCAGAAATGAAACAATAATCTCACCAGGAGAAGTTCTCCAGGCCGGCCCGCCTCCTCCTCCTCCTCCTCCTCCTCTTGCTGCTTGCAGGGGACGGGGAGGGTAGAAGTTAAGGAGTCAGCTCTCTCTCTGCCATTGTTCTTGTTCTGGAAGTCTGAGAACAGGACGGAGACTGCGCTGGTCGCGTACCGGACGGCGGTCTGTCGTTATGACGGGCTCCGGTCCGAAGCTCGGGGTGCTTTTGCTGCTGGCGGTTCTGCTGCAGACTGTGGTCGTCACCATCACCGTGCTGCACTTCACCACGGCTCTCAACTCGGTAAGGACAAAGTGAAGGTTCGGGGTGACGAACCAGGAGACGCGCGGAGGCTTTTACGCATCGCCATGCAGCGCGCACCGCGAAGCTGTTCGGCTTTTTAAAACGCAGCTTCAAGAAAACTAGACATGTTGTCAGCCTTGAACACTTCATTTTAATTTTCATAAACTTTTAGTGTGTAATGTCTTACTGACAGTTTTTTGGGAAAGTCTTCTTTATGGCTCTGGTTCTGTAGCTGCGCTCCTGGGCACAATGCGATGAAGGCTTTCACAGTGAAATAGTTCAGTTTTACACAATGCAGCTTTATGCAATGACACACTTTCTCTGCATCTGCAAACAGAAAAAAGGACAAGGAAGTAAAATGCTCTGGCAGTTGCAGCTATTTTTATGATTAGCTGCGACTACCAGGAAGAGTGTGTGTGTGTGTGTGTGTGTGTGTGTGTGTGTGTGTGTGTGTGTGTGTGTGTGTGTGTGTGTGTGTGTGTGTGTGTGTGTGTGTGTGTGTGTGTGTGTGTGTGTGTGTGTGTGTGTGTGTGTGTGTTGGACTCACTCTGCTTGTTTTGGTGAGAGCCAGAGTCCTTTGGTTACCTGGATTTGGTCCAGCTCAGCTCTCAGTCTGTGTTTATGGGAATTAATCATTAGCCCAGATATGATATGCAGCAGAAATACAGGAGGAGCTGAAACCTAAACAGATGACAAGAGGGACACATGCCAAGAAATTATGTTGACTCAGGTTCCAAGCAATCTTTAACAGTGATTGTGAAGGTATACAATGTGTTTTTTGCCTCCCCCCCCAATAAGCACATTTTCATCTAAGTATGCTACACATGGATGTCTTAAAGTTTACATCACCCAGAAAACATGGTAACATTCAGTTTTTGCATTACACAAAAGGAATTCCTTCTTCCGGTGTGTTTGATGAGAAGTTAAAAGAGACATTAGTTCTAACTGTTTGATGCTCTCCTTGATATTTCCACTCTGTTGCAGATGAAGGAGACGTTCGCCAGGAGCAGTGTTTCCTGTCTGACGGGCGGCGAACTGCAGAGCGTCACGGCTGTTCGGGGGGATCCGTGCTGGCAGGTCACCCAGCAGCTTCACCTGCTCATTGAGAAGGTACGCTGAGCTCCACACTTGTAACATCTCAAAACCTGATTGTAATTCACTCGTTCGAGCTGTGTCAAGTATGACTTCACCAGAATGACGTTTGCATATCAGTATTTGTTGATCAGTATTAATGACTCAATTATTATTTGGCCAGCTGCTGAGTTCTCTGGCTTTCAAAGCAAAGTTGTTTTTTTTCTCCCAGCCTGCTATGGATCAAATCACCCCACCCACTGTGAGTTTGGAGACATTACTATTCCCCCCACACTTCAGATGCAAAGGCCAATAAAGCAAATGATAAATCAGCTTTAATGTTATTATCATTATTATAACACAGCCTTTCTGATTGATTGTACTTTTCTTTTTTTACAACTGCCGATTACATTTGAGTCGAGGAAGACTTCAGTCCTGCCAGTGTGACAGATATTGAGTCATGCGTACAGTAGAGTAGAGTTTAAACCCATTCAGAGCTGAAACTACAAGAGTCGATCGACAGAAAATTAATCTGCAACTATTTTGATAATCGATCAATTGTTTCAGTCGCTGCCCTCAGCAAAAATGCCAAACATTCTCTTGTTTCAGCTTCTCAAAAATGGAAGCATTTGATGCTTTTCGCTCCAGCTGATTGACTGATCAGACTTCACACAGCTCCCTCTGGAGACTCTAGAGACTTTATACAACTTGTTACATACGTGCAGTAGCACTCCCTAACACCTGAAAACACACCCTCCCCTTCAATCCTGTTTTCTATCGTTTTAGAGTTTTGTGCATAATGAGTATACATATTTTCTTGCATCACACAACATGAGCAAAACGCTGCAGTGTTTCCTGTTGACATAACAGCGTTGCATCATGTAAAACTGCCTAACCCTCGTGTTGTCTTCCCGTCGACCGCGTTGTTTTTCTGGGTCAAAATTTAAAATGAAACTCGTTTTTCAACGTTTTGGACGACTTTTCTGTATCTTTTCCCGATTTTTTTCTTGTCACTTTCCCCAAATCTTTAGTCACTTTTTTTTAACGTTCTTTTATAAAAATGTTTTTTCAAATGCTATAAAATCGAACCAAACACCCAAATTCAATGAAAGTACTGAACTGATCATTTATTTTACTTGTGAAGAGTTAATGGTTGTATGAAACCATCCAAGTTATTATTTTTTTGATAATTTGGTCGGTTGAAACCCCAATTTCTGATATAAACACTTTTTCTCATACAGACAGGAGTTTTCTCCTCCTGCTAAGAAAGAACTGCAGTTACGCATAATGCTACTGGGTAAAAAGGTGTGTTAAAAGTTCACACCTTTATGACTAATAATATTGGCGCATTAGCAGCTAGCGTGCGATACAATTCCCAAAGCTTTTCTTCTGCATATTCACTGTGACTACAAGCATATACATCTATTTATGGCTGTTGAACTTCTTCTCTTTCGTTGTTGTTAGAGTAATAATCCCTCACATAGATGAGACTGAAGTTCTGCATTGTCATGAATTCATCATGAATTCATCATCATTCAGTCATAGACTACACCCACTTTACTAGGGTATTGTAGTTCCCTAGTAAGTTCTCCTTGTATTACCGTGAGCTTGGAAAGATTAACTCCAAGATTAACATGTATTGTGTATTGCATTAATCAACACGAGCAACAAGTTGCCATATTTGTTGTTGACATTAAAAAGTTACATCATGTAAAATGGCTTAAAAATCTACTTTTAATGTATAGTGTTAAAAAAAAGAGCAAGTTTTTCATACAGACAGGAGAGTCCTCCTTCCTGCCCGGAAATATGTGAATTTATGCAGTTCACAGCTACAGTATATGACAGTAAATATATCTCCTAACAAGTATTGTGTGTGTACCACAGCTTGATGAATCATAAAAACAGATCAACTAGCCGCACTGTTGCACTGGCTGACATGTTCCTTCATCACCATGAACACACACACACACACACACACACACGCACACACACGCACACACACACACACGCACACACACACACACACACACACACACACACACACACACACACACACACACACACACACACACACACACACACACACACACTGTGTCACAAATGTGGATGAATCTGCTGCTGAAAATAGTTCCCAGTCATAAAAACTACAGTCAGCAGCTGTTTAAAATATAAACGTATATATTTGTGGGGTGTTGTAAAGATTTACGTCTTCAGTAGGAACCAATGATCTTGGAGCTGAGAGCCACAGACAGGAAGTCGACTAACATGTCGTTGGTTTTGGTCTTTTCATGGAATTTGTTGACAACAAGGAAAACGAGTCGCAACAAAGTGACTTTAAGGACAGTAGGTCCTCGTAAGGGCGGTATAGTGAAGTTATTATCGTTATTATAATAGAATTATTAGTGGCTTCCTGTGCTGCTGATCTCTGAACATTAACAGGAGAAGAAAAATGTTGAAATGATCCCAAATCACTGTCTGCAGACGCACAATGAGCTCCTTCATAGCTGGAGATGTGATGTGATCCTGTGTGGTTTAATCAGCACAGGAATGTGTTCACCTGCTCTCTCACTCACTCACTCACTCGCACGCACGCACGCACACACACACACACACACACACACACACACACACACACACACACACACACACACACACACACACACACACACACACACACACACACACACACACACACACACACACACACACACACACACACACACACACACACACACACACACACACACACACACACACACTGTTCATTTCTATCCCTCCTATTAGAAAGAAACACAGTACCCAGAGCTAAAGAAAATTACTGATATCTGGCCTGAGCATACACACACACACACACACACACACACACACACACACACACACAGACACACACACAGACACACATTTTCCTTTGCCTTTACTTTCTATTTGTGCGTTGTTTGTTTTTATTTCCCTCTCCTCTGATTGACGTTGCTGCTCTCTTGAATAAAACACAGCGGGGACTTTCCGCCTGAGCTTCTTGATTAAATTTAGTTTCGAATAAAAACATATTAGTAGGACTGTTGAGCCAGAACATCAGTTTCTGCTTTTAACTCAGAGTGAAAGCACATTTAAGGCTCGCTCTAAGTTAAAAATGTAATTTTGTTATTTTGTGTCCTGCTTTGATTATACTCCAAATATCTTCTCAAACATATTTTATTGAGCTGTTAACTCATCATCTAGATAATTACGGTTCAGTTTCTGCTCCTTCGGGAGGTTTTTATCCACAGCGGTCTCCTCCTCTCCAAAACAAATGGACCCGCGGATTTAAACCGGTAACAACACTGAATAAAGCAGTTTCACGTTCAAAATCAGTGTTTCTCCGTCACTTTTGGGCTCGTCTGCAGAGGGGCTGCGAGCTGCTAACGTTTGCTCAGCTCGTTTCTCCTATAACCTAAGATCCAGACGTCCGATGACTAACGGTGTTTTCACATATAGTCCTCTTAAATGAACCAAACTCAGTCAACTCAGTTAAAGTGGACCAAAAAATGGATCAAAAGAAAAGGGACTCAGTTCTTTTTTGCGTTCACATTGTCAGTTTACTTAAAAGAGAACTCACTTCTGATTGGGCCTCAGGCAAAAGGAACCTGAAGCGTGTTGCGTTCACAGTGCACAGGTTAAGAGACCCGTAGTCTATGGCTGCATCTCAGTTCCCTTATTTGGTAGCTCCTCGACTCCTCGGTGCTTGGCTGAACCGGAAGTTGTTCGACTCGTTTCCAAATTTTTATGTCTGAAATTTTTGTTTTCAACCTTATTTCCCCAAAATAACACGGATGGTTTCATACAACGCGCTTCACAAGTAAAATGAAATGATACATTCACTACTTTTATTGAATTTTGGGTGTTCAAAACTTCAACATACGTTCCTCTGATGTTAAGCATTAGTCAAAATAATTCATAATTTCTGCATGTTAACTTAAAAGTTAGATATCATTTCATATAAATGATTGAAGTGGTAATAAAAGCACGGGAAAAAGCGCCAAAAACGTTTAAAAAAGCGCCAAAAAAGTATTGATTTTTGACCTGGGAGGACAACAAGTTGCGTGGTCGAGAGGAAGACAACACAAGGGTTAAAACCACAAACGTCACCGTCATGGTGGCGCGACAGGAAAAGACAGAGGCTCTTCAAAGTCATCCTCTGGAAACCATCAACGTCTGTACTACAATACTTGCTGAGATCTGTTTTAAAGAGAGTTTCTGAGCTGAAGTTAAATTCACAGTTGATTCAGATGAACCAGATACTAAGTTAAAAGGTAATAACTCAAGAAATAATGTTAAACTATGATTTCAAATGGAAGAAACATCCAGTTTGTGTAGTTTTATTTTTGGAAGATAGTAGTAGTTAGATAGTTAGTATTTTAAATTGAATTTAACAACATTGTTTGAGCTTGTGAATGAGGAATAGATGCTCCACATTAAGCAAAAACCTGCAGGTCTTCCTTTAAATGTCATCCTCAAAAAGAACTCTTGCAAACTTGAAGAGAAAATAACGGCCTGAGAGGCACTACAGGCGTCTCTTACCCATGAATTTGGCTTCACGCCGACTCACTGCAGCTCAGAAATTAGTTGTTTTCTTTCACCTCCCTCTCAGTTATTGCTGAAGCTGTATAAATATTTTTAAAAGGGAAATCATTAACCCTTGTAAACCTCTACTGGCAACCAATAGGAACCTGCTTCTACATTAGTTATTTATTAGAATAAACATAATATTATGGAACACGACTTCTCTCTTCTCTAATGCTTTCAGAATGCATTTTTTACCATCATTTCTTTTACATTTCTGGAAACTACTAAACTGAAACGCATCCAGAATCCAGTTGGCAGTTGTTGCATCTGTTTGGAGCCAGTTCGTAAGGAGGAACGTGAGACATGAGGGAGAGGGAGAGGGAGGGAAGGATCGGTTACTGACCTGAACATGAAGGCTCCTTCTTATTCCTGGTCCAGATTTCAGCACAAGTTCAGGGTTAAAGTCATCAAAAGGCTGCTGGGTAGACCTGTGGAATACAAATTGTTATCTATGTTTATTCCATTTATAAATGTTTTGTTGTTGTTTGATTTAAGGCTTATAATACATTTTTTCTGCTGTTCACCCTGCAGTCTCTGTCTCAGCGTTACCAGAAGCAGATTTCGTCGGCAGTCAGAGGTGAGAAAACAAAACACGCTGACCTATGAACGTCTGTATGTTGAAGATATGTATTTTTTATTAAGACGACCTGGAACTCACTGGTGCAGATAAAATACTTCAATTTCCTTCAAAAACTTGAATGCAGTGGTTTGTTAACACAGGGGTGTTAATTGTGTGGTTTCATTCTTCTTCTTTTTTCCACGTTAGATGAAGTATCTCGGGTGCTGCCCTCGCTTGTGATGGTCGACAGGGCTTCGCCCCGCCCCAAAGTCGCAGCCCACGTCACTGGCAGCTTTGTGCCCCAGCTGGAGCGAGAGGGAGGAGGTGAGTCCTGCAGAAATCAACTCGATTGGAACATCTTTGAATCAGCCTGAATCAGCCTGAATCAGCCTGCACCACAGTGCCTTTTAAATTTAGCCATTTTAATTCTGTCTTATAACTAATGAAGGCCCACAGACTGAAACGTTGCCTCTAAGTCAGAGTGCCTGCAAGGGACTGACATTGTGCGGCATTTCTGTTTTGCAGTAAAAGATACATCTTATCTAAGAGATGTGTTTTGCAAGGAAAAGTACATTTTCTATAATTTGTTGCTACAAATCCTACAGATGAAAAGTTACAAATTATAAAACTAAAAATACTGATGGTAGAGCAGGTCAAAATTATAAGCTAGTAATGGTTACTGTCCATGACATGGTTCGACTCAGCTCATTTTCTTGGTACTAGGTACTTGTTTCTTTTCCTTTTCCACTGCAGATGTAACTCCCTAAGTACTTTCTCAGTGTAGAAAGACTATTTTATTATAGGCTCAGCTCACTAAAATAAAAAGGACCAGGTACCATCGACAACTTTTACACATGGAAAACAAAAACAAAAAGCGAGTCGAGTAGAGACAAGGCGTACTGCCGTACCATGCAGTGGAAATGCGGCATAAGTGACATTTCGTACTTCTTACTATCTTATAATTAAAGTGACTTACAAATGTCACAGTTCTTACTTAGAATCTCATAATTTTGGCTTACAAGGAGTATTTTTTACTTGTATTCAGTCCTAACTTTTCATTGCTTTTCATCCATTTTTACAATTTTGACTTACTATCTCACAACTGTAACCTACAAAAGTCACAAATTTAACATAAATATATCATATTTATGTCAAGGCCAAGGCCTGCAAATGATCTAAGGCTAGAAGTCCTACATACTGCACCCGTTCACTTCGGTTTGAATCACTGCATTTTATTTAAAATGAAGCGATGCCTATATGTAGCGTCACCATTAATGTCATTTTTTTACATCCTTTTACATACATTTAATCTATTTGTTTCATTTCTTGGTGGGAATTGGCTTTTACAACAAATCCTCACCTTCGAGCTTGTGATGTTTCTCTGGTTGTGTTTGTTTTCCGCAGCTCCAGTCTCCGCTGGGCGTCGAGTTCAGGGCCAGAAGATCTCATGGTGGGAGGGGCAGAAGGGGCTGGCCTTCCTCCAGGACGTCCAGCTGGTGGACGGGGAGCTGGTGGTGCCGCAGCCCGGCCTCTACTACATCTACGCCCAGACGTACTTCAGACACACCCACTCCCTGGAGGAGGAGGGCGAGGACGGCGAGGAGGCGGAGGACAGGGGCAGACCGCTGCTGCAGTACGTCTATAAAAAGGTGAGAAAGGGGTCACCGTAAGAGTTTACACTCTGATTTCAACTCTTCTCGTTTTGTGTGATTTTGCTCTGTTGCTGTTTCTCCACTCGTTTTTAAGTAATTGGCTTGACTTGGATGCGACTCATCAGCTGGCAGGTTTTCTGAATCACCTCTGTTGTTAATTAATATTTGAACTGCACTTTCCCCTCGGCATTAAAGTGTAGAAGTGTTTAAAATGGCTCCATTTTATTTAGATTTTCTACTTCATCTAGCTCTGATTTTACCACCTAGTTTTACTTTTCTTCATCACACTTGTATTATAAGATTTGTAAGCCTGTATTTGATACCAGACAGCAGAGAGACAGACAGGAAACACGGGGAGACAGTGAGGGGAATTGCATGCAACAAAGGTCTCCAGCCAGAATTAGACAAGCAAAGTTGTTTACACGGAGTGCAACTTGACCGTGTGCAAATTAAATTTGAATCTCTTACTTTTTGCTGCACTGAACACGGCAGGCCGATGATTCACAGCCGAGGAGTAACTTCAGATGGTGGTCTGACTTATCAGATCTTCCAGACAGTGAGTGTGTATTGCATCACAGCATGGCAAACAACCACTTTCTGCTTTGTCATATAAAACTAGACGGAGGGGACTGCGCTTTGCTGTTTGGCAAACAGTCAGCTGTTCCCCAAACTCCCGGGCAGTTCACAGCTTGTGTTTAAAACGTCCTTGTGGCAGCGATAGAGGCCGTGATGTTTCCTGTTTCCTGTTTCCTGTACGGGACTCTCACACCGCCTCGAAACACACTGACGTGTCTGGTCACCGGTTACATGATTGGCCAGCGCAGCGTGACATCCGGTTGTGGAGTTGTGTTTCTCCAAAAGTTGAATCGTCTCAACTTATCGACGCAGGCCGCTGCATTTCTTTTTGGCTCCCCCCTGCGGCCCCCACCGCCGCAGCCTAAACGCACTACCCCCATTCAAAATAATTGGTTAGACCTGCGTTTTTGCCACACCGTCTGACGGCCGATGCAGTCATTGTGAATACAGCATTAGAAGGGTAAGGGGGGGGGGGTTATCGTGCTGCAAGAGGTGAATTCTTGGATGCTAGATTGAGGAAAATTCAGAGGACTGAAGGCGATTTGATATTGTAATTTGTAAAAGACCATTCTTTACGACCTGGTTTTTAAGTGGGGTGGCACAGCGGGGGACCAATAATCATTAAGGGGGGGCCGGGGTAATACAGCATAGAAAAGGTGAATTCTTGGATGCTAGATTGAGGAAAATTCAGAGGACTGAAGGCGATTCGATATTGTAATTTGTAAAAGACCATTCTTTACGACCTGGTTTTTAAGTGGGGTGGCACAGCGGGGGACCAATAATCATTAAGGGGGGGCCGGGGTAATACAGCATAGAAAATCTGCTTAGAAATAAAGTAAATATTGGATAGGATAGAACAACACAATGTAGTTCTGCTAAATAAAACATTTATTATTCATTCATTATTAGTTTCACTTGTTTTCATTTTAAATAAATTGTATTTTTTTAAGATAGTTTTTTTGGCCATTTTAGGCCTTTATTTGTATAGGACAGCTTAGACTTGAAAGGGGGAGAGAGAGGGGGAATGACATGCAGCAAAGGGCCGCAGGTCAGAGTCGAACCCGCGGCCGCTGCGTCGAAGAGTAAACCTCTATATACGGGCGCCTGCTCTACCAGGTGAGCTCACCAGGCGCCCGGCAATACACATTTTTTATAGGCTCAGTCTGACACTTGTTGACTTGCTGGTTCCATGGTATCAGAATGTTAGATAGTCGTCATGGAAACATTAATTGGTCATGTGACAAGGGCTGGGAAAATTGTCAGAACAGGACGCCACATGACAGTACTCTGATCCAATGGAAATCACAACTTTCAGATTGACAGCACTCTAGCCCAATGGATTGGGGGGACACCGATCCTATATCAAGGGGGGCCGGTGCCCCCCCGTGCCCCCCTTCTAGCCCCGCCCCTGGACCTGATTGATCCGACCTGCGATTCATGTGACCCACCAGCGCAGCATGACCGCCTCACTCTATCCACCACATATCAAACCTGTCCTTCTCCCGCCAGGTGAGCTCCTACCCGGTTCCCATCCTGCTGATGAAGACGAGCCGAACCTCCTGCTGGTCCCGGGGCTCCCAGTTTTCTCTGCACTCGGCCCACCAGGGGGGGCTGTTCCCGCTCAGCAACGGCGACCGCCTGTTCGTCACGGTGACCAACGCCTCTGCTGTGGACATGGACGAGAAGAGCAGCTTCTTTGGGGCGTTCCTCATTAGCTAGACGATCACATGCAGGACTCGGGATCGACCATCACGCTGTTAATGTTTGCGATGGATGCATCTGTCTCGCCAACATGGCTGCAGCCTCTAGACTTCTCCTATTAATGAAAAACTGCAACAGCGAGTCACAGGGAAGGCGGTCTTTCTGTTTTTCAGGATCACAAACCGAACGAAATTTTGACAACACTGGTTTCATGGGTGGAGAAGAGACTGTTATGGATTTGTGTGTGTGTGTGTGTGTGTGTGTGTGTGTGTGTGTGTGTGTGTGTGTGTGTGTGTGTGTGTGTGTGTGTGTGTGTGTGAGCTAATCAATCAGTGTATTAAAGTTAATGGGGCTTGGATTCGACAGAGATTAAAGTTTCTGTTGTATGAATGTTTCTTTGAGGCAGACGTCTACGTTTTTAAAGTCTAAAGTGTGCAGAGCAGCAGATAAGTTTCCTAAGAAAACAACGTAGACAAAATATACAAAACAATATTAACTCGGTTTGTGCTTTGCTTCTGGTGAGCTACATTTTGAGCGGACATTCTGCACACCAAGGTTGAATTCAGACGTGATTTGCCTGGGTATATTCTCGCCATTTTACTCGCCTGTCCTGTTCCTGCGATTTTGTGGCTTTTTTTTTTAACAGGGAATCCTTGAAGCAGTTAGTCTATGTGCAGAAAATGCAAAATAACCTCAAGTTCTAGCGACTATCAAGCTATGTTCAAGTATGGTTTATTGGTTTTCCAAATACTATACTTTGCATGTGATGAGAATCAGAAATCAGAAAAGAATTTCATTGCCACAGTAGGTTACACCTACGTGGAATGTGCCTTGGTAAATGGTGCATGCATCCACAAACACACATTTGACATTAATAAGAAATGAACAATAAATACAGAAATAGAAACAGAAACAAATATATACAAAGTTTAGGTTTAGGTTTCCCTACAGTGTGGAATATCTAGTGATGATCTACCAAAGCTAGACTGTATTTTCAAATTTTAAATTTTGTTTTAGATGCAAAGCACTTTGTAAAATTGCCTCGTAACTCAACTTCTCCAATTCACAAACTCATCTTTAACAGCTCACAGATTCTGGGGGAACTGTTATTTTGGTCCTTATAGAAAAAGGAAAGTTGTAGCAATTCAGTAGCCTGGAAGTCCAGACCCAAATCTGAAAGATTAAGGGTCTGACATTGAGTAATGAAAATGGCCCAACTCACTCACCAAGCATGCATTTGAAAATCTCACCGCACGCAATTGGATAACACTACGACCAATCACAACAATACACGGGGGTGACGTGTCCAGAGCCCCATACGCTTAGCTACCAGCGGAGCTAACTGGTAGATTATCATCTGTTTAGCTGGCCTCTGGCCCGCCTACATCAGATACACCGATGTGATTGGTGCAGCTTGGCTACAAGGGCATAGTTAATGAGCATCATTACTCAATGCCAGAGTGACTCCATCCATCCATCCATCCATCTTCATCCGCTTTTTCCGATTCGGGTCGCGGGGGAGCAGCTCCAGCAGGGCACCCCAAACTTCCAAAGTCGAGGCCCCTGACCTTCACCACCACCTGTGTGGCAGCGCACCGACCCCAGCGGTTCCTCCCACAGTTGGTGGGCCCATGGGATGGAGAGAGAGGTGCCACGTAGCTTTTTCGGGCTCTCTATCTCTTCCTCGTTCTAGCATAGGGATTTTGAACCATTCTTCGTCTGGCCCCTCACCTGAGACCACTTTGCCATGGGAGACCCTACCAGGAGCACAAAGCTCCAGACAACACAGCCCTCAGGTTCATGGGGACACCCAAACCAGAGTGACTCGCTGAGCAAATTACAATTGTGCTCTCGTGAGAACTCTGGATTTCCAGGGTAGCAATTCAGACCTTTGGGAAAACATTACACTTGCTCCATCGTATTGATTTTATAGCAAATGCCTGAAAACTGGGGTCTGCCTCTAAGAATTGTTTGTGTAAACCTCTTATCAGCTGAACATTAGCGATTATCTGAGTCCCTGGATGCGTGTTTGTGTAAAGATGTAAATATTGTGCTATATTTTGTGTTTTTATCTGGGTCTGTAGCTCTCAATGAACACTCTTCTTCTTAATGTTCCCTCAGCGAGATGTTGAACTCTCTTTACCGATCATGGGCTACTGCTAACATTACAAGCCTTTCAGACAGTTAGTTGACAGCTATGTTGAAAGATTGAAGTGTGTAAAATCGCCACCTCTTCCTTCACGAGCTTTACAGTACTCATTTTAAAACACTGCTCCTCACAAATCTGGCTATGTGCTTTGATTTAGTTGGCGGCAGCACCACAGCCTCTCGCTGTGCTGTTGGCTCGTTCATCTTGATCGTTCTCCACGTGGTGCATTGAAAGCTTCCTAAGCGGCTGGTGTTCTCAGGCATTCTCGGAAAACAACCGTGCACATCAGCAGAAACAAACAGCAGAAATGTGAGATTTTGTTTATTTTCAAATGTATTGAACCGTTCGTAATGAAAAGTGCAGCAAATCCTCTGATGCTAAAAGACACGTAAACCAAAATGATCCTTTATATCTGACTAAAGGAGAGCTGGATGAGTCACTGAATATTGAGCTTGAAGGATAATTCAGGAAATAGTAGTTTGACAAAACATTCTTAACTTAAAGGGATAGTTTGGATATTTTGAATTGGGGAACATAAAGGCTCTGACGCACCAACCAGACGGCCGACCGTCGGCAGAAAAAGCTGTCCGACTGATCAGTCTCCTCGAGTCGGTCGACAAAGTGCCTCGGAACACACCGAAGCGACGCCGACTTGAGCGTACGTTCTGCGCGTACGTGAGGCGTAATACATCTCCATAACAGCAGGCGGTGCTAATCTGTATTGTCGCAGACACCTAAAGAAATCTATATCCATTTAAGTGTACGCTATATTTAGAGAACGCTTCACCTTGTCGTCAGACGGCCCTTTACGACGGGGAACTGAGGCCGTCATCTCTGCTCTCTTCTAAGCCACCAGACTCCAAACATCTTTTTTCACCTCTCAGAACACGGGAGCTGCTGGTCTACCGCTGCCTCCATCGGTTAGTTTATATGTGTTATTGTTTCATTTTGGTGTTTTAAAAAGGGTTAGTTCGGTTTCAGAACTGAGCAAGCGGCAACGGCAAATGAAAGCCATGAGATGTGGCTGAAAGCTCCAGAAGAAATCAGTGTCAAACTACTATTGCCAAGGGCGAGAATGAACCCTCAGTTAAATTCACTGATTTATCCAACTCTATTTGAGAAGAGCAAAAAAAGATGTCTGTAGTAATGAGTTCCAATTAAGTTCACCTTGAAAGCAGCATTCACTGTAGCACTTATGTAAATATCACATTACAAGACCTTTTTAATTTCTTGTTTTTGCAACTAATGTATAGACTTTTTTTCAAATGTTTTTTTAAAATGTTGGTATTCACAAAAATCGCAGTGAGAAATCTATACTCCAGGACCAAACATGATGTAAAATGGTAGTTTAAAGTTGATATGAACAGGGTCTTATTTGTGCTCCTTAATATGAACGTAGACATTAAATTTGTGGTTTTTGAGTTGACTAACTGTGAGGTGGATGTTAACAGAGCCGTCTACATTTTCGCTCGTACATCTGATGAGTGAAACAATAACCTGAGACGCTGATTTCAATGCAGTCAGTACCTTGCAGTACGTTCGGCCTCCATATGGAAAAACTGGAAACCTCCACCTGCAGCCAGTCTTCTACGTCAGCTGGACCCCGAACACCTGAAAGGCATCAAAAAAAGAGACAACTAGTCAGGTTGTAGACAATTACACTAAATTTGTATTGTTTGCCATATATACCCAAACTAAATGTGAATGTAAATAAGCAGGTGGTTTTGTCTGTAAATATGTGAAATAAAGACACTGTAGGAGGAACTTACCAAACCGTGGACGTCACCAAACATCTTGAATTCATCAGGGTGTGTGAGGTTGTTTCCAGCTTTCTTATATCCAGTCATGCCACATATGGAGATGGATCGCCATCAATTCCAAACACACAGAACGTTACCATCTTAATAAAACAGCTTTTACAAAACACAGTATTACTTTAAGTGGATCATACATATTTTTTCTAGCACATTTCTGTATCCACTATAAGGGTTATATTGTTCTGTAAAAATTATTTGAAAAAAAAGTGTTTGTATAATCAGTATCGATGATCAATGGCTTGCATGAAAGGACGCCCTAAACAACCTCAGACACGCTGATGAAGGCAGGAAAACATCTGCTGAATACAGCATGACTTAATGAAGAAGAGATGTGCAAGACGTCTTTAAGAGTTCGAGCTGCAGCTTGCCGAAATCAAGATATCAAAGCAGTGGGAGAGCTGCCAGTGAAAGGCTGGCTTATTCAAATTCAGATCACAAAAGGCTGTAGAGCAGTCATTTTCTTTCTGGGTCTAAACACGCATTAAACAAACATTTTAAAGACTGATCTGCCGACTGCTGGTGATTATTAAATTAAAATATGCAACATGAAGCTCACTGCTGCCATCTAGTGTTTATCTGAAGCAGTGCAGGCACAACCACACCTCGCCGCCTCAAAACTGCAGACCGATGAGGCGCCAGACTACAGCAAGAGGGAAACAAATAATCACACAAGACTTTTTTAAGTTTTTGATTTTCTTTCTTTTTTGTGGAAATATGTTACAGTTATATTACAGGTATTTAAATGCCCCCGATGGATAACAAAAAATGTTTGGAGACTAACACTAAGAAGAAGGAGACAGCAACTTAACTGAGACAGAAACAGTCCAGACTGGATCGATACTCGACAGGCAGAGTGGGCCAAACTGACGCCGGACCCGTAAACCTATGTTAGCAGACGTCCAATAAATACTGCAAATGCTGTTAACGCAACTTATTAAAAACAAAAACCAGAACAAAAGACAAGGAAAACAGGTGTGCTCTCCTTCTAGTGTCCTTTGTGGTATTTAGCAGCATGTGTGTAGCTTCCAGAAACCAAAAACTTGTGAATAACAAATGTGCAGGGCCTGCAATCAACCAGAGGTCTAAACACAAGGGAGAACAGATCAGAAACATGGTGGTTTTAAACAAACTGTGGCCAGTGTAGAAAAGTGGAAAAGTGCTTAATACAAGAACACACAAATGATTAAACAGGTTAACTCGCATCCACATATCGAACAACCAGGGACAGACGTTTTGTCCTCCACCAGCCGCAATGGTTGGCTGACTCCAAAATTCACCATGTTATCAGTTTTATATACGGTTGTTGTTGTTGTTTTAGTATACAATAACATCTTAGAACAATGTTTGGGTGTCTGACAGCGGATCACAGAGTATAAACATTCAACAGATAAAACTGAAACTTACATTTGGCTGGTGGTGTTAAAATCACTTTCCGGTTCTTACAGTGAAAGATATCAAAAATGTTATCATGGTAGATGTTTTTAACTTCTAGCAGTTATCTTCTTGTTGTTGTTGTTGTTCTTCATGCGTCTTTGTTTTATTTCTAGAGGTCGAGAGGAGAACTGATAAAATACAATCTACCTTTTACCTGTGTGAAAATCTTCTGGTTGAATGCAGGTCTGCCCCTGCACCATCTTCCATTGGTCTTTAATGTAACTTATAAAATATATCATAAAATGTCTTCTTTAATGGAAACTGATACGTCCATGTACAAAAAGTTCTTTCTTTTATATAAATTACACCTGTCTCTGATGATGATATCTTCGTTCCTGCTAATAAGGTTCATCTCCAAACCAAATCCCTTACGCGCACACACACACACACACACACACACACACACCTCTTAGCTACACAACATGCTCTACACTTTACCCATAGTAGAGAAGAAAACAAAAAAGAAACTATCCCCACTGAAAGGAAATCTCTGCACATACAGTAACGCTACATCTCCTCTTTCTCCTTCTCTTCCACACTGTATCTGTATGCAAGACCACAAGCATGGTGCAGTTTCGGGCGATGGACGGAGGGCGACTCCCCAGCTTCCGCTGGTGACCCTCGCTATCGCCTGTCACTGTAGCTGCCTTGTTCTGGCTCTGACACCGCAGGTCCCTGGCACGCCCAGCTGGATAACGCCCAGCAGGCGGGCGGGGAATGTGCGTAACGACTGACCGGAGTAGGTGCGAGACCTCAGCAGTCAAACCGCATCTCCAGTGAATCGTCAAAGCCCCTGTTGTCGTGCCCCGCCCCCGATAAGAAGGTGGCTGTGACGGGTGCCCCTGTAGCCGTGGTGACGTTGAGGAGGGTGTTGGGGGAGCTGGTGGCCGGGCTACGGAGGGCCGCCGCGGTGATACTGGTGAGGTTGATGCCAAGCGTGAGACGAGTCTGTTCCAGAGCTTTCTCTGGCACGGCGAAGGCCTCCAGCTTCTTCTCTCCGTTGGCCATGTAGGAGTTCTGGCAGCCGCGGCAGATACAGTCCAGACACGCCTAAGAAAAAACAAGCAAAAATGAATAACAACATGATATAATAGATAATGACAACATCATAACAGTTCACCCAAAGGCTGTCCCATAACAAAAAAGGTCAAGAATGAACCGTCAACGTCAATTAAACCAAAATAAAACAGAAGAGGTGCTCACAATTAAGTTGAAAAGCTCTACAGTCCTCTGAAAAACCAGCAGACGTCTGCTGATAAGGATTGTGTGATATGGTCAGCGGACTTTGAGTTCAGATCATTTTGTCAAAAGAAAGGTTAAAAGGTTCAAATGCCACAACACAAAGTGTGTTTCACTAAGACACACGTTTGAACTCGTCATTCTCTGTAGTTTCAGATATGAAAACGATACTGCTGCTAATTTTAATCAACCATAAAATACATGTATTAACTTCTGTAAAGCAGATTTCAACATTATAAACTGCAGCGGTATCCTGGCGGGCGTTGTTCATTGACATTAACAACTTTCACCACATAAAAAACAAGGCGCTATTACAGGTTTAATTTACATATTTAGCAGCAAAAATGCAAAGTAGTCCAGCTCAAACAAGCCAGTAAATTTGTATATTGTATTGAATATTTAATACAGGCCTATACATCTCAGCTAAAAATAATGCACATTAATTTGTTTATCAGGAAAGGTTGCACGTGTATAGGTGTTGTGTGTTTGAGAGGTTGCCATGAAGAAAATCACCATGAAAAGAGTGCTGTGGTTTTAAAAAGTTTGGGAATAACTGCTATAGAGGTCTAACTTCCCTTATATAGTCAAAGCTCTTTATGACTGAGTCAACAATTTTTCATCCCCGTGCACGACTCCCACAGAAGCAAATTAAATGAGTCATAATTAAACTACAGTGCAATAAAAACAAACCCAAGCAATCAGTTAATTGTGATGAGCCCCCTGGTAGGAATTCACTTTGTTAGTATGTATGATGTTATTAAGATAGATATATTTCCAAACATTAGTGGTTCTGGCTGTGGCAGCAGCATCACAAACACAGCACACAACGGGAGGGGTTTGTGTTATTGTGTGTAATTAGAAAGGGAGCAGCGTCAGCGTTGTTCTCACCTTGCGGTTGGAGTAGCAGGGGCAGCGTTGCCCCCTACAGGTCAACACCGAGGGGTTCTGCGTGGCCCGGCCGCACTTGCAGCCCTTCTTCTCTACAGGTTTTTTATACAGTGGCTTTGAGGGGCTGGGTGGGTGTGTCAGGGGGTGAGCATGGGGGTGTGGGGGCACTCTGTCTCGGGGTTGTGTGCGGGGCTTGGGGGTCCCTTGCCTGGCTTTGGTGTAAGCCTTCTTGGGGCCCCCGTGGTGCTCCACAGTCTTCTTCAGCCCCTTGTTGGTGATAAGCACAGTCTTGCCCACTTTGGGGGGACCGCCGTTTGGCACCGGCGCCAGGTGTGGGTGGGGCGTGGCTGCAGGGAACTTAGGCTCCTGTTTGGTGGTGGCACCAGGATTAGGGTGATGGGGGGAGCTGTTGGCACCGAGGGGAGGCCCGCGTAAAAGGCTGGAGATGGGGAGGGGCTGCACCTTCTCGCTGTCGCTTTCTGAGCGGGAGCGCTTACGGTGGTACCGCGGGGAAACATGGGGGACGACTGTGGAGGGTTGAGGAGGAGGCTGCAGCGAGGGCTGCGGGTGAGGTTGGAGGGGGCGAGGGCTGTTCCCTCGGGGGAGGGAGGGGATAAAGTGGGAGGAGTCAGAGCCAGGACAGTGAGGCCCATTGAGGCTGGACTGAGGTACAGAGGGGGGGCAGTCCGGCTGAGGGGAGGGATCAGGGTCAGTGTCCGTCTCCAGAGTCCTGAGTACCTCCTCAACACTCAACAACAACGGCCCCCCGCCATGTTTCAGGTCATCCCCCAAAGTGCTGATGTCACAGAGCCCCGCCTCCCCCGTGAGGCTCACACACACTGGGATCTCCTCCGAAAAGCTCTCCTGCTTTGCAACACCTCCACCTGTTTCTATGGTGATGGATTGCAGAGAGTCCGAACCGAGCAGACCGTTACAATCGTGCAGCCCGTTTACACCGACGGGGCTCGGCTCCTCCACCTTGAGCTCCTTGGTAAGCGGAGCTTCGTCAGGCTGGACCCCATCGGAGTTGGAGGCCGTCTGTGACAGGCCGGCCAAATCTGAAATGTCCTCGGCTTCTGGCTCGCTCTCAGCCAACGTGAGGCCCTCATTGAGGATGGCCTGGAGGTCCGGCGAGTCGCTGGCGGCGCTGGCTATGTGCGGGGCAAGCGGCGACTGCGTGATGTAGAGACAGAGTTTCCTGTAACAGTGGACAAGCAAGGAGAGCTGCCTGTTTTCCTCAAAGCGGGAATAGTCTTTACACCAACTACAGGACGGCTTCAGCTGCATCCTCTGACCCTTACAGCCTCGACAGACGTAATGCTGACATGATGAGTCGGTGGGAGCGATGGGGTCCTGCAGCAGATTACCTGAAGATAAGGAGAAAATACAAACTTAGAAAACATCAATACGTCACACATTTCACAGGAACGGTGCAGAACAGCTCACACTGATGATTAATTCACGGACTTTCACATAAACAAGATAAAGAAAAGCAGCTAAGATAACACTTATGTAACCAACAAATATGTCACTTAATGACATAAATGTACACACAAAACCGTGATCTGATAAATTATGACCCTGGCTTCGTCAGTGTAGCTTTATAATGTTAATGATTTATAAACAAGTGCTTCCTCATTTGCTGTGTTCTATAGCTTCCTATACTGATGTGTATTTGTAAACCTGAGCGGTGCCTGGCAACTTGCCAGACTGGATGACAACCGCTCTTTGAGAGGAGCTTCCTTAGCAACGCTGGTCGCTAGGTAGTGCAGCTGCAGATAGAGGGGAAAAAAGGATGAAGGTCCATTCATGAGAAACAACCAACCTTACACACTCTGCACTGCCTGTCTGATAATTCCCACATAACTTACATATTGACTGCTTTCATACTGATTGATTTACACAGCGGGTGAGATTATCTGCGAGTTTAATAAAGATGCTCTTCTCAATACTTTTGTGATCACAGCAACACAAATATCTCCTTTACCCCAGGAGATATTCCCTGTATAACCGCTCAAAGTGGTTAAGGAAGAGCTGCTGCATTATGTATGAGCAGTGAAAAGCATGCATTAAATATACCACCAAAATAAATCAAAAGGTTTATTTACAACCTGACACAAGCAGACTAACCGCAGAAACGCTCCCTTGCTTGAATTACAGCCTGCTTTCATTTTACATTCACTTATATTTAACGTGTATAACCACTTTTTGTGCATATACTTTACTTTGTTGTGTATTTGGGGATGGGGGAAATGTAAAAGAGATTAGGTGCATAATATCCAGTGTGTGGAGGGACAACACTATTCAACACGACACAGAGAAACGCCCCGATGCTGCCAAATAGCACACAGAGGGGGGTGTGTCATGATGGGTGTAGCTGAGAATGATGATGCGTTCACTGCGCTTCGGGAAAAGGCAATTTCAGATTTCATAAACACCCCTCGACATTTATTTAAGTGAGTCTGCTGTGATTCGTAGCTTTTACTTCAAGTCATTTCTGAACAGGGGTGAAGGAAGTTTACATATATTTTATTTAAGTAAACAGAGAAATATTAATCATATTTTAAATCACTTCTCCAAACCAATCAAGTTACCCCTGAGTTTTATCTCCGTTCTGTTTATTTCTTAATGTCACTATTTTATTGGATATATTTTATTCTCTGTACTTTTATTTGACTGATTTTATTTAATTGTGCCAAATGTTTTAAAACTGATTTTTCCTTATAAATAACTTTTTAGCTGTATTTAAAAAAACATGTGATGCATAAACAGATTCTTCTTCTTATCTTATTTAGACAATATATTTATTTACACAATATATTTTGGATGGTAAGTATTAAATGAAAAGTGCTTAATAACTATGATTACCACATAAATGTAGTAAAGAAAAATGTGTAATAGGCAATAACCCTATAAAATGTCAATATTTAAGTACTGTAAAGCTATTTATTCCTTTTGGGAGAAGATTCATAAAGAAATTCAAGATACGTGTACCTGTACCTTTGAGTTATGCCCTATTTGTTGAATTATGATGTAGAAAATAAGTTTCCCTACAGAAGAACATGTGTGTAACTGTACCTTTGAGTTATGCCCTATGTTATATTTGTTGAATTATGATGTAGAAAATAAGTTTCCCTACACAAGAACATGTGTGTAGCTGTACTTTTGAGTTATGCCCTATATTTTTGAATTATGATGTGGAAAATAAGTTTCCCTACACAAGAAAATGTGTGTTTACTATGTTTTCCTATTTTGCCAAAAAATGTATACTTACTACATGGATTTCCCAGTCAGGACCCACATTAGATCAGTGGCTGGAGCAGATAATAGACTTGTTGTCCATTGAACAAATTACAAGGAAACGGCATTCAAGACTGCAAGATTTCTTATCCACATGGTCTGTAGTACTGAATTATATAAAGACTATAAAATGAAGTCACATTGAATAATGGATAACCCAAAGACTGTGGTAGTGTAGGATTATTATTATTATTATTATTATTATTATTATGTATGTGTGTGTATATTCTTTTCTTCTTTATTGTTTGGTGTGGTTGTGTTTTTGGAGTATGTCTTGTATGTTCAGTTTTTGTGAGTTAAATTGTGAATAAAAAAAAAAATATTTAAATACTTGTTTACTTCCCATTTGTAGTGCCGCCGATTCAGATATTTCTGACTGTCCCTGAAAGCAGCATTATTTAAAGGCTTGCTCCCACAGCTGACAACACCGCACGTTACAGAAAACCTCTCCCAAAAACACTCCTTTACTGAAGTATATTATCACATTAAAATAAAAAATATCCGCACACACTTACTGCAGACCAAGCAGGACAGGGACTGGCGGAAAAACGGCAGCAGCTTGCAAAGCTCCGCGAGGGCCCGGGGGTCTCGGGGGTCGCACTGCAGCACCGAACGGCTCGCGGACACGTAGAGAGAAGTCGCATTCACCGGGTTCATCTCAGCAGCCTGTCCGTTAAGATGTATTAATACGATAAAACGCCAAAGCCACACAATAACACGAACAAACTAACCGATCGAGGCCACGGTAGACGAGCAAGTCCCGTTATCCGTCCGCTAAAATGACTGTTTTTATCAATGGAGTCTGGTGGCTTTGAAGAGAGCATAGAGGGATATCACGGCGTCAGTTCCCAGTCGATAAATCCCACATATATAGCAGTCTGCGCAGGGAGCAATCGAGGTTACTCATCCCAAAATCACATCCGATGCATCCTCAATGTGATGATGTCCCAGCTCTGAGAGAACTGCTGCTTTTGGAAAGATTATAACTTGCAGGGTTCAAAATTAGCACCATCCACCAGCCAAATGCTGGTAAAATATGCAAGTGGCTGGTAGATTTGCTTCACTCACCAGCCAAAAAAACAATGGCAATCTAGTGAGTGGCTGGTAAAATTGGAATATGTACTTGCCATTTGGCTGGTGGACGACAAAGTTAATTTTGAACCGTGATTATAATTATAAGTGCGCTCACAAGCAGGCCGAGCATGCATATAAACAATCGGCTCATGCAAGTCGGTTCGGCTTGTTCCCATACAGTCCGTGAGTTATGATTAGACAAAGCATAGTGTGGCGTTCAATCCTCCATCAGTGGCCTTTTTTTTTTTTATAACGTTTCTTGCAGCTGGTTAGCAAGCAGGAACAACTCCGAAATTCAAACAGGGGCTTTCGTGACAAAGTGCTCCGATTTGCAGTGGTTTCTCCTCGATAACTCCATAGTCCACATGCATACTCGTCCCGGGGTCTTCACCGCGGCCCAAAGCTGGTGTCACACAATGCATTTATTATCTCAAGACAGGAGACTTCCGTGGCTCCTTTTCGGCTGGGCAGTGCAGCCCCAGCAGGCTCGTTATGGTTGTGTTATTGTTCGAGGAGATTCAAGGCGGCTCGAAAACAAAACAGGCCGCCCCGACTTCAAATGGTCCTCTTGGGCGACAAATACCGACAGCAGCGCGCCGATATGAAGGGAAATAGGCGGTGGAGAGGTTGTGGTTATTAAAACAGAAATTATCTCACAGCTCCGATGCTTTTGTGGGTGTAAAGAAAAACAAACCAGCGGAAGCACCGGACTCTGGTGACAGTGCTAGCCGCCTGAACTGCACCGAGAAGCCGGCTACAAAAGCAGGCCGCTTCCCCTCTTCTCGGATTAGCGGGAGTCTCTCGTTCTCGCCTCGGTGGGAATGTAGCAGGAAAACCGAGAGTTTAGCCGATATTGTGTCCTCCTGCAGCTTTTGGTAGACTCCCAGAGTGTCAGTGAAGAGCGAAAGTGAATTAAATCCTTATTTGTGTATCATGCTATATCGTTAGCCGCGGAGTATTCCTCATTACCTCCTGTCGCTTTTCCACACACAAACAAGGGGTCGCTGTTGCTCAGATCTCGCGAGAACACACTTAAAGCGGTTAATTTAAAACAGGGGTGTCAAACTCAGTTTCCCAGAGGGCCGGTCTGGAAAATGAGAATCACATCAAGTGCCAGACATGTGTTCATGAGAAAAAGCCAAATATTTTGACTGTATTATTGCGTGTCTCATATACTGTAGTCTTCTCACTTACATTTTGGGCCTCATAAAGCCCCAAAAAGTTCCTCAGCCAGCGACAAATACGTTGACAAAAGCGCCAAAAAAAAGTTTGAAAAAGGCGGAAGAAAAGCGTCAAAATTGTCTGAAAAAGTGACAAAACCTCAGAAAGTGACAAAAACATCGTAAAAAGCGCCAAAAACTTCAAAAAAAAGTGGCAAAATATCGAGTAAAGCATCCAAAACGTTAAAACAAAGTACCTAAAGTATTGAAAAAAAGCGCATAAACTGCCAGAAAAGGCATAAAAAAAATCGAAAAAAGCACCAAAAATGTAAAAAATAAAAATAAAAACACCAAAAACGACATCCATTGTGGAAACCATAGATATTTGAAGTCTGAGAGATATATTTACCTTTATTTTATTTTAAAATATACGAAACAAGTTTCAAATAACTATAAAACTAATATGTCTAGATCCTGTGTGTTTTGTGATTAGAACTGAAAGGACTAGTCAATCAAATTAGCTCTATTTTAAAATATATAATGTAATTGATTAGTTAGTACTTTGTGTTTTTAAAAATACTCATTTCTTAAATTGTGATACCTTACAGATGCTTCTCAGAGAAGAAAAAATCAAAGGGAAAAAACAAACAGTATCAAATACTTTATAGTAGTAGAATGAATCAATTAATGGATAAATAAATAAATAAATAAAGCATATTTATGTGCCTCTGTTCGCTGTTTTTTTCTTCTTGGTTATCCTCCAGGATTTTGTACAACTTTGTACAAACCAAATAAAGTTATTAAAAAAATAATGCACTTAATCCTATTTAACTAATGTACATTACACAGACATAACGTCATTAATAATAACAGCCCACTTGTTTTGTGTTTATAATCACTGTTGTTGAAATGTGCCAGTTTAACTAGCTTTTTATGCTGTTTCACAGTAACTGCCCATTAACAAACACTAGTTCACACACATTTATGAAAGTAATATATAAGTCATTGTTCTTACTCAACTGATGACTTGTTTAATGTCAGATAGGGGTCAGAGTTTAATTCTAGTTCACACTAGTTAGCAGTACACAATGTTGAGTGTGTATGAGTCATGAGGCCTGCGTTTTGAGCTTTTCTCTAGAATATGAAGAGAAAATATTACTCTCACAACTGTTTCGCAATAACTTTCACAAGTACTTCAAACCAGACTGGTAAAAAACAAACACCGAAAGCAGTTATTTATTCAATAAGATTTTGAATCTAATGGGGTAACTCACATTTTGCTCACGGTTATGGTTTCTTTCATAGGCGTTGATTTCGGGGGGGCGGGGGGGGGGGGACACGTACCCATCAGATTTCGTCACGAGTCATTTTGTACCCACCGCTTATTTTGAAAACCTCAAACTCAATTTAGTAAAAAATAAAAATAAAGTTCATAACACATAATTCTTGAGCGACAGATGCCAACAAATCCACAAAAATCTCTATCCTCACGGGGCAGCACAGACACACACACACACACACACACACACACAGACACAGAGACACACACAGACACACAGACACACAGACACACACAGACACAGAGACACACACAGACACACACACACACAGACACACACAGACACACACACACACACACACACACACACACACACACACACACACACACACACAGGCACAGACGCACACACACACACACACACACACACACACACACACACACACACACACACACACACACACACACACACACACACACAGAGACACACACACACACACACACACACACACACACACACACACACACACACAGACACACACACACACACAGACACACACACACACAGGCACAGACGCACACACACACAGACGCACACACACACACACACACACACACACACACACAGAGACACACACACACACACACACACACACAGGCACACAGACACACACACACACACACACACACAGACACACACACACACAGACACACACACACACACACACACACACACACACACACACACACACACACACACACACACACACACACACAGACACACACACACACAGACACAGACGCACACGCACACACACACACACACACACACACACACACACACACACACACACACACACACACAGCCGTTCTGCTGGCTGCACTCCTCTCTGTTGACAGCTCTGCCTGTCGGGACACCAACACTTAACGTGAAAAAGCTTAACGTGGTTTAATGTACATAAACAACGATCAATGATCACCAACTTTCTCTCTCATATTGCTCCTCATAACCACTGAAAACTGTCAAAAAACCAGCGACATATTCCATACCACTGATCGTTGTTAAACCACGTTAAACGTTTTCCTTACAACAGGCTCTAATGAAGCAGAAACGCTTTAATGTCAGATAACGTCCATAATAATTTGACTTTGGGTTAGATTTTTTGACAGTTTTCAGTGGTTATGAGGAGCAATACGAGAGAGAAGTTTGATTAATTTACATTAGTAAGCTACAGGACAGCGTCAAATCAAAACATGACCTGCGTGAAAGAGAAAAAAAAAAAGAATGCTTCTCTGTCGCCAGCACATTTCCAACCAAACTGACGCCCGTGGTTTCTTTGGCGACTTCATGGTGGCTCTGTTTTATTAAAGTGTTTCTTCAGTACGCCATTACAGCGAGCAAACACGTACAACACCTGGACCCTGAGGTGAAGCAGCTTATATTTACACCGATGCTTTTCCTACAGTATAAAAAAGGCCTATTAGTGAACACGTATTTGAGTTTACACAATGTGTTTGATTATTCAGTAATGCAGTATGTTTTCAGAAGCCAGGCTTTTCATAAATACTGCTGCTATAAATCCAACATTTTATCTAAAATGTTTGACAAGACAACAACCAAACTCTCTGAATATTTAAAGAAATCACAATATTGTACACCGTGTCTATTCTCTTAACTGTTCCACTTGATTTTCTGTACATAATCTCTCTCTCTACATGATGCTGTAGTGATGTAATTTTGTGGAGAATACTAAATTCCTTTCATTTTAAATTATTTCTTTGCCTAAAAACAAAGAATTCATTATTTTGAATCTGCCTTAAAAACCCAACATGTTTGATACATGTGTGTAATCATGGAGTGTAAACAACAGAGGACATGACCTGTATTGGTAGCTATGGACTTGTTTATTACTGTATGTTAGTATGTGATGAAAACGCTGTGAGGGGCAGTCGCAGGGTGAACAAAGAAGGAGGGGAAAGGGAAAGAACTCATTATCTGTAAAAATAGCTACAAACCAACACCCTTGCAAAGACATACTGATAGGAAAAAAAAAAAGTTGACACATGTATGATGCAAACACAGATACTATCTATCAACGCGCCCGCCTCGCCCTCATCTTTCTCTTTGTTTTGCATCACTCTGTTCTTGAGGCTGCTGACCAGCAGGGACTTACCACTCTGAGGGCTACCATACCTCACATTATCTACTATAACGCTGTTTTTGCATTCAATTAGAGCTCCTACGGTTTATCAATTATTTAATTACTATTATTTGTCAACTATTATTGTAATGAAGTAATCATTTCAGTCATTTCTCAGCAATACTGGCAAATATCTTCAGGTTTTAGCTTCTTAAATTTAAGGAGTTGCTGCTTTACTTTGTCATGAATGACAGTAAATTGAATATCTTTAGGTTTTGGACTGTAAGTCGTCACCGTGGACTTGGAAAAATTGTGAATGATTAATTAAGAAAATAATCAACAAATGAATCGATAATAGAAAAATAATCATTAGTTGCAGCCCTGCATTCAATAACAAGTTAATACTAATCTTGTTTCATTTATTCACAGTTGTATTTTGCAGTTAAGTCTATGAAGCTACTCATTAAATAATCAGACTCAATATGAAATGACATTAAGTGAATGTCGGTACTCATAAAATCAAGGCTTTTGGTGATTTTTCTAATTAATGGCAATTTGTTTCATTGTTTTTAATCCATGTTCAATTAACAGTGTGTATTTTAAGAGTGCTGTCTTACTTTTATTACAGCCAACCTTTCTAGACATAAATGAGGTCTTGAATAGAATTTGAAATAAAGTAATGAGAGTTAAAATAATGATTGTTTAAGGTAATGTGACGTCCGGACTTGCATAACCAAAACCTTTGGTGACTTTTCTAATCTCATAGCAGCACACAAATGTTTAATCTATCTACTACAGTACGAAAACATGTATTTTAATAGTTTTGTTTTTTAGTTTCTGTAATGTTTCTAAACATTATAGAACATCATAGAAAACCATGCACACATGTTAAATCCACTGGACCCTTGAATGAAACTACTTGGTCTCACACACACACACACACACACACACACACACACACACACACACACACACACACACACACACACACACACACACACACACACACACCACACACACACACACACACACACACACGATGCAGCTGCATTCCATGTAGGTGAGTAACTCCTCTCTTAGGGGCCTCAGCAGTGTCTCATGCCATTATGACTGTTTTATTTTTTAGCTTATTGTGGTAACAGTAGATGTTTAAATTTAGTTGCTTTGTGAGTCTATGGGAGTTATTCTTAGTGCGTCTATGAACAGACTTGTGGGTTTGGGTGATTCCCCTTTTCTTGCTCACATAAAATACCAACTAAACCTAAGCTGTGGTGATGTCCTGATGGTAATTAACACGTTTTTCATCATCATGCACCTACATCCTTTAGAGGTTTTTGTCTTGATGTTTTTGTGTTTAGTCTGACATTCTGTGTGATTTCATTGTGACCATATTTATTAAGTTGAACTGGCCAAGGTAATTGTTGTGCTGTGGCTTGTTCCCTGTCAAACCTTGCAGTAAGTGTGTGACGATGAGCATTGAACAAGCACAATAGTCAATTGAATATGTTTGGATTACTCAAAGCATCAAATGTATACATCAGAGCCACATGTTCACTTTTAAATCCCAAAAATGTGGATGCTCCCTTTTAATTTCGCCCAACTAGGTTTAAAAGTAAACTGCAATATAAACCTGAAGTCATGTATGTATATATTTACTCTGCTGTACTATTATATCATATGGAAGTGTATTGTCATGTCTTGCCCATTATGGTATAGCCTTCATACTTTGAAATACAAACCAGTAACTAAAAACCTTGAGATCTTGCCTAGAATTATAAATGAAGTTATGTAAATTTCTAATCAGATGGCGATGATAAACAGCTGGATCTTCACAGACAACGTCCCACCGACCTCCCTCCTCTGTCGCTGCCTTCATGAAATACAAAACTGGATGAAATCCAACATGCATTAATGTAGTTTTTTGCTTGTTTTCGGCAGTAAAGTGTCCTGCCTTGGGTTGCGTGAAAGGCAAAAATGTATTATTATATTAATATGAAATGTCAATGAATGATTAATTGCACAAAAATGGTTATATTTGGGCACAGCATTTCAGATCAAATGGGTAACTGTTGGTGGAGATAGTGAATTCAAAAAGCTCTCACTTGCGTCGATAACAATTTTCGAGGAGGAACTTTACATCCAAGTGTTTTAGTTATCTCGGGGGCCAGCAGCAGCAACAGGTTGAACTGGGAAGCCCCCACGTGTGTATGATGTTCTGTAGTTGTAAAAAAGAAAGTTGAAAGAATATCAATTAGTGAACATTTAAAAAAAAAAAATCTTTTCTAGCCCTCTACATTTTTTTCTGCTGACACCTAAAATATTCAGAAGTTAATCCTCGACTTCCCTATGCGACAGGACCATTGTAGAGCCACAGGAAAATCTGTGTCATGTGTCAAACTGACTTTAAATTTGCCGGGTTAAACCCCAGCGTAGGAGCTCTTTTCAACAAGCAAATTACAAAACAATAAATGGCACTTTTCTTACAGTCATTCATGACCTGGGCGCGAGCATCTCCACCCACAAGAAATGTTTATTTTTCAGAGAGCTGAGGTGGTCACTTTGTAATTTTGTTGTCTAAATCAATCAATCAATCAATCAAAATGTATTTGTATAGCGCTTTACAACAACCAGCAGGTCTCCGAAGTGCTTCACATCAGGAACTAAGACTAAAGAATAAAATGTATAAAAACAGTAAAATCCTAAAAGGTTACATAGAAACAAAAAATATAACAAACAAAAGATATATTATTGTTTTTGAATATCAACCTTGATTGAAACTAAAAGACCAAAAGTCCACAAATACATGTGGACAGAGGTGCAACGGAGGTGATTATATAGCGTATATAATCATGTTGCAGTTCAGTTTAGATTCGAGCATCAGTGAACTGTGAATGTCTGGTAGGAGAGGATGAGTCCTGCTTCAACATCCCCCTAACCTGAACATATATGGACACGATAGACAAGCTGCCCCCTTCTGCGTGTGGGAGAGTCCCACCTTGTCATCACTGCAGAACAATTATTTCCATCGCACATGACAACAATGGTTCCTCTTTTCGCGTGAAGCTGGATTATATAAGATCCCAACTCTTGGTTCATTCATCACTAGACTTTGGAGAGTTACACTGAATAACAAAGCAGTTTAAAGCTGAGATCCAGAGTCACTTTGAAGATTTGAAAATGTGCACGTCTTTCTCTGTCAGCCGTTGGATTTGTCTGCTCACCCTGGCTGTGATGATGGTCTTCTCTGCATCTCAAGGTAAAACTGAACTCCCGATCGACTGTTACATCGTGTAAAATGTTTGCAGCCGCCAGCTTCTGTCTTTTGGAATTTGAATCCCACACAGGAACGGTGTCAGGATTAAATTACCTTTAATTAATCAAATGGTCAATTGACAGAAAACTATTTGCTTCAGTAATTTTTCAAGCAAAAATGGCAAATATTTGCTGGTTCCAGGTTCTTAAACAATCATTTCAGGCTTTTCTTTGTCGTATGTAATAATAAACGGAATATCGTTGGCTTTTGGACTGTTGATCAGACAAAAGAAGGAATTTAAAAATAACACGCTGGGCTCTGAGAAATCATAATAAGCATTTTTCACTATTTCCTGACACAATTGGCAGAATAATTCATGAAAATAATCATTAGCTGCAGCCCTAACGAAGGTGCGATTACAGAATGCAAATATATTAAATAACTAATAACAAATTGGGGTTTTATATACAGTACTGAAATGACTTAAGGATTATAACTATAATGCATTATGAGGCTCAATATTTATTTTAGAAAATGGCAACAAAAAGTGTGATCAACAAAATCCAGGTTTCTCTCACTAGATTAATGACTAGAAACTAGTGATGTGATGCTGAATAATGACAGTATTTCCTCTGTGTGTGTGTGTGTGTGTGTGTGTGTGTGTGTGTGTGTGTGTGTGTGTGTGTGTGTGTGTGTGTGTGTGTGTGTGTGTGTGTGTGTGTGTGTGTGTGTGTGTTGCAGCTTATGCCTCTGGTCCGACTGTACCCTGCTGTAGCAACTTCAGCTCCAGGAAGATCCACAATATCACAGGGTGTTTCGAACAGAAACCACGACATAACTGCGTCCACGCCTTCATGTAAGCATTAAATCTGAATACGGGACACCAGAAAACTCTCAGTAACAACCTCCCACCAATGCCTTCTTGTCTCCACTGTTAGTGTCATTCTGAATCATAAAAACATATATTGTATTATACGATTCTTCAGTTTAATCTACGTCTAATTAGGTTGCACAATGGGATCTGTGAAACGATAAATGTTTGCTTACAGTATGTTCTTGATAAGAACAGGGGGGGCGAAATGACCGAATATTAATAATGAAAATGTGTAATTGTTTTGCGTCTCTGTTTCTAGGATTAAAAACCAGAAGGGTAAGTGGTGGTGCATCAAACCAGATGCTGCGTGGCTCAAACAGAAGATAGAGACGGTGAGAATCAGACACACAAAGCACGTCCACATCAGTTTATTCAGGGAACACAATGAAGCCTGGGTGCACGGCTTAAATACCAGAGCAGGTCAATCACTGGCTCATCACACTGCAAAATGTACAGGTCAAGTTGCTTGTGACTTTACTTGCACCTGCGTAGCAAACCAAATCTAAAAACACAACAAAGTACGAACTTTCCCACCAAGGTCTGAACCAAAGAAAGACACAGATACAGATGACAGAGACGGAGACTTTGGTTACCAAGTGCAGTTACTCGAGAAGAAATTTCTGCTACTTTATACTTCTACTCCACTACATTTCAGAGGGAAATCTTGTACTTTTTACTCCACTTCATTTATCTGAAAGTTTTAGTTACTTTGTTACAGATTTCACACAGAAAACACATTTAACAAATGTGTTGTAATCTATCAAACAGTTTACAAAATAATTCAAATGAGTTTGACCTACATTTTCTTTTCTTTTAAGTTTATTTTGCTGATAATACTTGTGTACTTTTATCTACGTCAAATAATGAATGCAGGGTTGTGTATTTTCCAACAGTTGTATTACTACTTTTAATTGAGTAAAGGATCTCAGTACTTCTTCCACATTAATGTACTATTCTAACAATACCTGGTAATCACTCAAGCATAATTACGTCTACATCTGTTGAAAAGTACAGACGTGCAAAGTTTCCCACAAGCCACCTCAAGCGTTAAAATAAGTCAACAACAGCAGAACGAAAGAGTGATTGAGTGACTGAAAGTGTTGTATGTGGTGCAGAGTACTGACCCGCAGCTGAAGCTGGTGGAGAATCACATCTTAGCGACCCCCCCCCTGGTCGGTCGGGTGGGAAGACAAGTAGAAGAAACAGATTAAAGAGTCAAAAAACAACAAATTAACAAGTATTTCCTGATATTTTACAGAGTTTACTAATTGTACATTTCCTGTCTCCCCCCCCCCCCCCCCCCCTCTACACCGCAGGGAAAGATAACCTGTCCTCCCGATTTGTCGTTTTAAAAGAAGTCCTGGAAGTTGGTGCGGCATGATGAAAAAAGGATGCAGCAAAGCAGCTACTCGGAACATTTTCTGCTGATTTACTATTTATTCCTTTTTACGTTAATATCTATTTAAAATTTAAGTTATTTTTTTGTATTTAACTTTATTACAGCTATAAAAACTGAATAGTGTGGCATTACTTTGTAAAGTTGTCGATAAGTTAAGGTAGAGTTGTTCTTTTTTTTGAACCTGGAACCAAAAATAAATCATGTTAAATGGATTTAAAAGGTGACTGACTCGTTTTTCTAGATGCATGATGTCTGGTTTTGGTGGAGATTCACCGCATGAATGACTCTTCAAAACAGACTGAAAGGATTGTAATGAAGCAGGTAAAAATAGAAAATTAGACCCAAAGCAAATGCATACTATTCATACATACATACTATTCATTTAAATAGATATAGCATTGACATAGAATAAGAAACAAAAACAGTAGAAATAATAATAAGATGATAAAAAACACACAACCCTGGGGTCATAGACATCAAAACATAATATTGACAATATAAGAATATATTAACTTACATATAAGTGATAACTTACAGTTACTGATGACAATTCACAGATGGTTTAATACACAGTACACTATATGGCCAAAAGAATATGGACAGAGGTAAATTACACCCATGTGTGACAGTATAACAGCTTCACTCTCCTGGTTTTTAGTCCTTCCAGCTGATTTTAAAACCAGGCTGCAGGAATTTGCTCCCATTAAGACAGAAGAGCATCAGTAAGGCTCAACACTGTTGCCGCAAGTCGGGCTCACAGACGCTGTTCCAGTTGATCCCATAGGTGTTGGATGGGGTTAAGGTCAGGGGTCTACGCAGGACAGTCAACTTCTTCCACACCAGACTGGGAAAACCATTTCTTTATGGAGCTGGCTTTGTGCACGGAGGAGTTGTCAGGTTGAAACAGGAAACGGACAAACACAAACTGTTGCCACAAAGCTGAAAGCACGCTATATAAATGATATTGTTATAGCTGGTGAACGCAGTGCGAGAGACATAAAAACCCTGAACATGCATTTCAGGAAATTCAGTACATATACTGTATGTATATGATCGACAAACTTGGCTATCTTCTGGGTGTGGTAGTCTTTGTAAGTGTGCGTGCACCGTCATCACCTCAACACGATTCTTTCAAAGATAAAAACACTGTGCATGACAACAATGGTTCCTCATTTAGCGTGGAGCTGCAGTATATGAGTTCTATGAGTCTCTGATTCACTCATCATTAGACTTTGGAGCAGAGTCAGTTTTGTTGCCGTGCAGCGTTTGAAGATGTGGACGAGTCTCTCTGTCAGGATCGGTCTGCTCACTCTGGCTGTTGTGATGCTCTTCTCTGCATCAGACGGTACGGCTCTTTATTCATTCAATCTGCAGCGTCTTGAATATGGAGTAGGAATGTTTTCACCTTTCGAAGAAGACTGATCTTCATTAGTAATTATGGGTCTGTGCATTTGTTGCATTCTACCCACTGCAGCTTTAAGAGAACATTTGACATCTTTGCTGTGTAAAATGATTTGGACGATCAATCGACTATGAAAATCGCTGCAGATTGGTTCTCTGTGGAACAATCGCTTGACTAATTGTCTCAGCCCTGACTTCATGTTCATCCTAACTGCCTATTGCCGCACAACTGTGCTACACTCAACTTTGTATTTTATCATTATTTTATTTTAGGTGTTACGTGCACATATATTATACTGTATCATTACACTGATGCCATCATGTCTTGCTGTTTTTTCATTTATATATTTGGGAAACTCATAAAATAGTTTTAAACATGTGTCCAAACTGTCATTTAAACCCTAACTACAGTATACCACTGAGGTAAAACTACAAGTCAAGTGGGGAAGACCTACTTTTCCTCAACACCTTTTAAGATAAATTCCAGCAATCATTCTCTCTCTCTCTCTCTCTCTCTCTCTCTCTCTCTCTCTCTCTCTCTCTCTCTCTCTCTCTCTCTCTCTCTCTCTCTCTCTCTCTCTCTCTCTCTCTCTCTCTCTCTCTCTCTCTCTCTCTCTCTCTCTCTCTCTCTCTCTCTTTCTCTCTCTCTCAGAGGTTTTACAACTGTCAATATTCTGCTGTGAGGATGTCCGTGGCCACAAGCCTATTAAGCAAATCCAGCAGTGCTATGAACAAAAACCGCGACACAACTGCAACCACCATGCCTTCCTGTAAGTACAGCGTGCTTTAAAAATGTCTTTAAACATAAATACTAGTGGAGACGTACCTCAAGATACCAGAACCACCAGCCAGTGAACCTCTGCAATCTTTTTCTTCTCGACCTCCTTTGCTGTACTTTTTTTCCTGAAATGGGAATAAACAGTTATTTCCGTTGAAATCATCCCAGGTGGAAGAAGTACTCAGAGCTTGTGCTTAAGTATAGGTAGAAGGAGGGGTAAAATGTAAATCAACGTAAGCAAGTCAAAGTCCTGCATCCAAAACTACTCAAGTTAACGTACTGCCATCAAAATATACTTAAAGTACCAAACATGAAAGTACACGTTACGTATTATATTTAGGGTCAAGTCAAAATTAACACAATAACGAGTTAACACAAATTCCTTTTAACGTCACTACTTTGACTTTTTGATGCCCGATTAACACATGCGTGTTCTGTGATTTGGGCCCTAGGCCGCTCCGTAGTTTTGGGAAATTAGGAATGGATGCAGCAGTATTGTTGTGGATAGCTAGCAGAAATAAGCAGAAAAAAAGCAGAAATGGATAAAGGGGTCTTTTTAAAGGAACACGGCGACTTATTGGGACATTAGCTTATTCACCGTAACCCCCGAGAGTTAGACAAGTCCATACATACCCTTCTCGTCTCCGTGCGTGTTGTAACTCTGTCTGACGGCTCCACCATTAGCTTAGCCTAGCACAGATCCTGGAGGTAACCGGCTCCAACTAGCCTACTGCTCCCAATATGTGACAAAATAACGCCAACATGTTTCTATTTACATGTTGTGATTTGTATAGTCACAGCGTGTACAAATAACAAGGTCACATGAGACACAGCCATCTTCTAACTGTACATAAACTGGGAACTATATTCTCAGAAAGGCGAAGCGGAGTGATATGCTTGCTGCTCTGCCCAAGTAGCACTGCTTTGCCTTCGCCCTCCAGGATCTGTGCTAGGCTAAGCTAACGATGGAGCCGTCAGACAGAGTTACAACACGCACGGAGATGAGAAGGGTATGTATGGACTTGACTAACTGTCGAGGTTACGGTGAATAAGCTGATGTCCCAATAAGTCGGCGTGTTCCTTTAATGTCCAGTTCAGTTTCAAAGCCTTTCTTGGTGGTTCCCCTGACAAGACTAAAGTTATTTGTATGTACTGTCTATGTGAATTGTCAATAAGTTAGTAAATTGAAATACTCAAGTGCCTCAAAATTGTACGCAAGTACAGGACTTGAGTAAATATACTGGAAATTTCCACCACTGGAAATGATAGCAGTTTCAGGACCAAATGCAATATAACAATACACAAATAATCATCAACCAATGACAAAACATCCAGGCAATAAACTAAATGTCTAATTGTTTGATTTCCCTGTTTCTAGGATTATCGATGACAAAGGTAAAAGGTTTTGTGTCAAACCAACTCCCCCGTGGCTCAAAAAGCTTAAAAACGAGGTGAGTATCGACCAAGAAAACCGTCAACTCACATGATGTGCTGCAGTTAGAGGGCTTGACGAACGAAATTAGTTTCTAACCCTGCAGGGTGACAGGTTTACAAACTTTGTGAACATTGTGACTTTCTAAAGCTGTTTTTGACTACTCTGCTGTTTACCTGCATTCAGAAAGATCTGTGCTTCACTGATCATTTCATATTATCACATTAGTTCCTAGGTTGGTGAAAAGGCATTTGTGTCATTTGGTACCAAATTTCAGAAAAATAAGAATTTCCTTGAGAGAAAAGCCAAGTACATATTGCATGCTTTCCTGTTGACAAATTTACCTTTTTTGCATGTTCAGCTGACCAGCTGGTTATGTGAGCAAGTAATTGGAATTAATTATTCAGATGTGTACCAATTCAACAAATTTCAATTTTCCCTGCCATTATTATTATTAAATATTTCTTGGAAATGATTAGTGAATTACTAAAATAAAGTGTTAACAAAGGATTTTAAGATTAGTGCATCTGATATAAATGTAATCAATCTTTTAACTTCATTATAACTCAAGTAGGTTTAGGCTTACAGCACATTTGTTGAATAATGCTCAGGTACAAGAATATAATGAACTTCATGTCCATTTCTCTTCCTCTCTCCACCACAGGGAAAATGTCTTCAAGATATCTCAGAACTACTGAGGAAAACATTTAAAGTCCTGGATGAAGATGATCTGGAATAGCAAAAACGATGCAGCAAAGCAGCTACTGAGAGTGAAGTGTTTTTAACTAATTTACTACTTATTGCTATTAAAAACATCTACATTATTATCTACGGCTTTAAAAAAAAAAAATCTGGCATTATTTTATTTTGAAAAGTTGTCAATAACAGTAATGGCAGAGTCTGTCTTTGGAAATAAAACTGGTTAATGAGAGAATATCTTTTGAAAAGATACAATGCTTGCAATGTGAAGCCATACAACGCAGCAATATAAAATGACACGTCATTCCAGTCTGTTAATCTGTGGATATGATCACGGTAGCAAAAAAAACCCAATGTGTCATAGTATCCTTCGGTTTTGGACTGTTGGTCAGACATTTGAGGTCATGGCCATGGTCTCTGGGAACTTGTGATTGGTTAAGGTTATTCTACAGAACAAAGGATTAATAGATTGTGGGTACTGGCCTGCAAGTACATGTTGGCTAGGATTAAAAATGTGTAAGAGGAGAGAGAGGGCTGGCCCAATTTGGGTTTAGTGTTTGTTTCCTCCAATACATTTATTTCAGGTTTTGATTCTAGTCAGTCTAGTTTTTTTTATTAGGTTGCCTGTTGTATCTGTATGTAAAATAAAACATGTTTTGACTGCCAATCATGAAATGTGTTACTCAAATGAGTTTACTATATGTTATGGCTCCATTCAACTTTTTCAAGTTAGACCATCTGCACGTATATGCAGAATGACGAGGCTCTTTCAGGTTCATGAGAAAATATCTTTTGAAAAGATAAGATACAATGCTTGCAATGTGAAGCCATACAATGCAGCAATATAAAATGACATGTCATTCCAGTCTGTTCTGTGGCTATGATCATGGTAGCAAAAAAGCCAATGTGTCTGTGCCCAATAAAGCCATTAATAAACCAGTGTTGCTACAGCATGTTAACATCTTTTTAGGGAACCCACAGATACACTGCGTCATGGTGGTGGAACAGATGAAGAAACGACAAAGAGGTGTTTCTGGCCGAACCCAAATCGTGACATTCAAAAAGGAAGTTGCTTCATTAACGTTTGTTTTATAAACGTGGTGTCACCTCACCACAGAACTGTAATCTCTAATCTGCATTTCACTGAATTGAAGAGAAGGCTATGTGAGAATCCAAATAACTAATATATTATGTCATAGTAGGCAAGACTTCCCTTTACAACATTTAGATGAATAAGAAACTGTTCACCTTTTTGTACACATTCAAAGATTAAGAGGATATTGCAAACAAAATAAAATAAATAAATAAAGATTTAACAAGCTCAACTCACATTGAAACTTAGAAGACTTTGAAGACTGGGTGCTGGATCCTAAATGTCGATAATAATATATAAAAAGGTAATTTGGACACCACTCCCAAGTAATACTTTTTATTGCAACATGTCTTGAAGATTTTACACAAATACAGCAGAAACTGCTTTAGCTGATATTGTACTTTAGTGGTGAAAATTCCCTGACAAAAAACAATCGACTTGCAATTCTGGCATTATTTTGAAAAATTGTCAATAACAGTAATGGCACAGTGTCTTTGGAAATGAATCTCCAAACAAAAATAAATAATTTCAAATGACCTTGTGTGACTGAATTTAGATGTTGTACTTGTTTAACTTGTCTACTTTTAGTGCTGCAGTATGCTGCAGTACTGGAAATGCACCGTGCCGAGTCTGTGTAACAAAATAAAAACACTGAATCTTTGAATAATCAGTCAGTGAGGGATATTCTTAGCCGTCTGGCCCTCAGTGACCACATTCGCTCTGAAAGCATCTGTGTAGTACTGACACGCATCTGTTTTATCAATGGTGTCAATATGTGAATTAATTAAGCTTTTATATTCATTCCTTCTTCATTAGCCTGAAGTGTCTTATAACTTAACATTTACAGCTATTCATTTCACATAAGAGAACAGTGAGGGTTGCTTGTTTTGTTGAAACTAAAATGCGTCACGAGATAAAAACTAATGCTTTGCAGACTGTAAATAATCAACTGTTTGCCAACAAGATAATAATATTAATACATTTTATTCATGGCCACCTTTCACGTCACTCAAGGTCACCTTACAACAGTTTACCATATCAACAAGCCAGTGTTGTGTTCACAGCTTGTTTGTGCTACCCCCAAGTGGCCAAATTCATCAGTTATTGCAGGTTTGAATATCATAGATGTAGGATGAATCTGACATTTGTGTGGAAATAATGAAAGCAGTAGAGTTTAACAATATTTCATCGCCTTAAAGTGCTCAATTTATCCAACCTGCTGAAAATGTTTCACTAAGGCCGGCCACAGACTGGATGCGTCGCGTGAGCGTGTCAGCTGCGTGGCGTGTCCGTTTTTATTTCGGCTCCCATGGTAACAGGTTAGAGCGTGCACGCTGCCTGCGTGACACGCACGTCTCAGGCGCTGAAAACGCGTGCCTGCTAGAAATAGAACCGATGCCTGTTTTTTCACGCGACACGCAAGGCGTGTTGGAAGAGTTTCCAGGCAAAATAGAATAGAAAAGATGTTTATATGTCATTTTGACACAAATACATATTAATAAATGACATTTTTGTTGTTTGAAAGTCTCGAGGTTTTGACATAAATGCAGATATAAATGTAAAATAAAAAATATCGATTTTCAACCTGTCAATTACTGGAGCCTATTTTGCCGTCAATACTGCCGACGTTGTCTTTGCTGTAATCAAATCAGCATGTTTAACATGAAGTATACAGTAAATCAGTGGGAAACATACACGTGTACAGCAGCAGCAGCACGTCAGACACGTTTCTGGTGTGTAAGACATAGAAAAATCCACACAGCCGCCACGCAGCTGACACGCAACAGAAACGCCACACTCACGCCACACATCCAGTCTGTCGCCGGCCTTAGGCTGCATTCACACCAAATCAGGCGTTGCGGCGATTTGCGCAGGGTTGTGCGTGGTGGTGTGGTAGCGTCACTTAAATGGCCCATTTGTGTTTCCATTGCGTTCCTCACTCCAATTTGTCTTGTCTATTCACCAAAAGTTAATATATATAATGTCAAAAAAGTACTGGCTGGGCGCCTGGGTAGCTCACCTGGTAGAGTGTGCACCCCATATACAGAGGCTTAGTCCTCGTCGCAGTGACCGCAGGTTTGATTCCGAGCTGCAGCCCTTTGCTGCATGTCATTCCCCCTCTCTCCCCCCTTTCACGTCTAATCTGTCCTCTCAAGTAAAGGCCTAAAATGGCAAAAAATAAAAATAAGTACTGGTTTCAGCTTCTTAATTGTGATTATTTTTCTGTTTGTGGTGCCCCTGTTTGTGGTGCCCCTTTGTTATCCAGCCTTGGTTATATGGTATCCCAGCATGCATTGTGTGCAAAGCTGAGACAACCAGTTGGCTTTTTGTAACATTTCTTTATAAAACCCCCCTATTTTTTCTGTTCTAAATTCAGACAATTTGGCTGCAGGTTTTCCTTCGCCCACTTGATGGTGACAAAGTTGTGATAAACTGCTGTCTGTTGTTTCCACAGACTGGTGGTGTATATGATGTGGGTGGTGTTTGTGTGCTGCTAACCTTCAAAGACTGTTTCACTGCTGTTGATACATGAAACACTGCTTCAGAGTTTTTTCCTGCCTGAAGAGAACGAAAAAGTCTGAGGAAAACACTGCACAGTTGATATTTTAGACATGACAGTTAGTAAAAAAATCCGCAATACAAAAATATCATGTCTGGCCTTGAGAAACTAGTCTTAAAACAATGCAGACACACGCTCACACTGTGCTAAATGGATTCAAAATTAGACTCTTTTTTAAAATAACTCTGAGATCTTTTCTGAAGTTGCGACAGCATCAATACTGACGTTGCTGTGGTTGAAGTGTTTGCTTTTGATGTTGATCATTCGTCACTTAGCGTCAAGTTATTACAGTAAGAAACCCAAAAGCAGCAGGTGTGAAAATAACGGCTACTTCAGTTCAAACCCACCATGTTATTTGTAATGAGATCTTGGAAATTATCTGTTGCTTTAGTAGATAATAAACTAGTGTGTAAGAATTCAGGTCCAAAATGAGATTTAAAAAATGATCGCTGTAGCATTGATTCCTTTGGTGTACCTTAAGAACTGTTTCTAATATCAGAAAAGTCTCATTTTAGAGATTGTGTAATCAAGTTGAGTTATGCCTTTTCTCTTAACTGTGTAATGTGGTTAAGAATTAAAATTCTACAAACAAATTATTTATAATTTCCAAGAAAAGTCAACAATTTCAATCTAAAAGTTAAGCATAAAGATTTATTTCTGACACCGTAAATAGTATTTTGACAAAACAATTCCAACTCGAGGTCCACTTATTAGCTTTTTCTGTAGCTTTCAATCACATCGTCAGCATTTCCATCTGGTGATGAAGACCATGTGAAATGGTTGGAAGCTCTGACAAAAGCTAGTAAGTGGGTCTTGAGTTAGGAAACCAGTATCTTGTCCTTCACTCCTTCAATGTACTGTCTTACCAAAGGCATATATACGGTATAGTACAGAGGCAAATCTTTATGGAAAGATATAAATATAGTTTTACATTCTGTGAAATAGACATGTGATCAACCAGCTGCACTGTACAAATGTGAAACATGCTGATGTGTACAGCATTTTCCTCTGGGATCTGACCATCTGACCAGATCTGGGGTCTGACCACACTGACCACATCCAGTAGCTACTTTCATAGTCCGGCCTTCCGCAGACACTATGTCTGGTTATTATAGCGATTCGCTGACATGTTGCTAATGAGAAAATGACCACCGTTTCATCACATCCTGGAAACAGGAGGTGTGATGAGCATGACACAGCATCTGCCTTTTGTACTGAAAGTATTAGTAAGACACTGAATGCTGGCATCAATGTTAACAGGATACGATTGATGTGGCACATGACCCTGTCATCCTTCCGAAACTGTCTTATGCGGGATAAATACTTCCCCTTTTCTTCGTAAAGCCGTTATTGGAGAGGGCAGAAAGTTTAGGGGTTTCACGGGAAATACTGTCCTTCCTTGCATGTGGAAACCATTTAGTCACACATTTTCCATTGTGCAATGGCATTTCTTTAAAACCTTCCATCTAAAACTATCTATCTTAATCTATATTTATCATTCAGGTTGTCTGACCATTAATCTTTAAAATAGTTTCATGTAATTGGATGATACCATGGTCCAACAGGTCTAATTAAAGCAGACTCATTTACAGATTTAAAAGATATGGCTTATTTTTTTTTTATCTAATTCAAATATGTTTTCCCCTTTGGCACCAGATGTGATCAACAGATATAGAAAAGTAACTTTAGATTCAGAAACTGGGGATCAGAAACTTCAGTGTTAAACCCTCCCAGTGCAAGCTGGAGGTTACAGAGATGCTAACAGGACTACATTCATCAGCACAAACTAGAAATGCAATCCTGAGCTCACACGACCCTACTGTCAGCACCACCTTGGTGGACATGCGTCTTAGAAGTAGGTGAAGTTGTGCAATAAATCAAGTGTTTCTCACAGGTTGAGAATTTACTTGTGGTGGTGGGTAACGCAGGATGTGACGGCGCGGCACGTGATTGCTGGGTTCAGTAATAAACTAATCAAACAAAAGGTAAAAACGATGACTACATAACATCAGAAAATGTAGAGAGAAATAACCATTTACCTATTAAACAAATTAGACTAAAAGATGATATAGATACAGATGGAAATATTGCGACAATATGCTGCAGCTGACACAACTTCAGGGTAGTTATTAGGGCTGCACGATATGAGGAAAATGTACATTGTTGAATATCGCGATATTACTTTTGATAAATAAAATGTACTCAGTTCTGCCTTTCTGCTGCTTTCAGTATTCTACTAAAATGCTGCTTTGTCAAATAAATCTGTTTTTTTTTGCCAAATGTTAACGGTTCAGCAGATAATACTGTACTATGATCCATACAGACAGTTACGTTATTATAAATCTCAACACCGTTTCCTCCTAGCTCCTGTTAAATCATATACGACTAGGGTTATCTAAAGTAAATTCTTGTTCTTTTTGTTTTAATCTGTGTTTTGGGGATCCTAAACATGCTGTTCTGTACTATACGTGTCCTGTTGCACTCATTAGATCTCATCTGGGCAGATTTCTGTCATTCAAACAACTCTGAGTTGTAGTTTAAAACTTTTACAGCCAATTTAATAAAATTAAGGGTTTTTATTCGGGCTTGAGTCCATAAATACAGTTAATGGATACAGGCACGGAGAACTGAAGGCTCGGTTAGCAACGATTAGCTTCGATTAGCGGTAGCTCTCCAGTCAGCTCCGGTTAGCTCCGTTATAAAGATACGGAGTGGAGGAGACTGCCGCGGACAGAGGTAACAACCAGACTGATAAATTACGTTCGGGGAGCTTTCACAGCGGTGTGGCCGCGGTGTTTCTACTGTTTTATTAGTTTTTTATTTATATTTTATTAGTACAGTTAATACTATCTGCAAGACCAACAGCAGCATGCTACTACTATGCTACTACTGACGATAGCCTCTGAGCCTGAAGTGCAACGTTGACGTGTCATGTGCGCGGTACGCGACTTCACGAGCGGGGGGGGGGGGGGGGGGGGGGGGGCTGGAGGCAGCTGGTCTGTGTAAGTGACTGTAAAAAATACACTGTTGTTTGGAAAAAAAAAAGTATTCTCTTCTCCATGTAGGGTGCAACAGAGTCCCTTGGCTTAACCAGCCTAGCTCTGAAAGGCCTCGTCCCTCAGTGGGATGACTTCCTTCACCGTTGGTGTCCACCAACATGTGTTTGCCGCCACAACAGGAAACAAAGAGTGCAATGCTGGATTTGATGAATGGTGGCTCGATACGATTTTATGTTTCCCCCCAAGACATTCTTAATGTGTGAACTAAAAATGTCACACCACAGGGGCCTCTGCCAAACACTCTTAGTTAAACCTTGCTGCACTTCTGGGTTTGTCAGCCTCCTCCACCATCTGGTCCAGTTGCAATATTGTTTGGGATAATTGCATCTTGGGCATCCATGACATCCCACTTGGTATCTTAAAATGAAAGGCAATATATTTTTTATTTCCTGATAGAAATTCATCACTTGTGAATGTATCAGCAAGCAGGTGGGGACAGCACTGAGCTCATCCCTTAGCAATTCGCACAGGCGGCCTTCTTGCATCAACTCTGCACTCGTGGTAAACCACAAGCTATGGAGAGATGCTATGTGGTTCAGTGTGAACATATAACATGAACAGTAAATAAGATGTCTGTGGTATAAACCGTATATACAACATGCTCGCTCGTAAATATTGCCCTCTGTTTCATCCATGCAAACTAATGAGATCAGTAAACAATGTTTTATGCCAACTCAATGCTGCCATTATGCCGGGAAATACAAATACGAATGTAACATTGATCAAGTAGATGCTTAAAATGGTGTGTCTGATCGTTGCAATCAGTTTGGCAGACAGCTACGGCTTTCACTCTGACTTGATTAAAGAAGAAAAGAGGAAGTGGTTTACAATTTCACGCAGAGGATGTTATGTTGAAAAGAGGAAAGACAAGCCTGAGAAGTCTACAGATACAGAGGTATATATACACAGCAGAATAAACACAAACTATCTCACTTTTCTAGCTTCTTAATGTGATCTCTTTCCAAATTTATGTTTCACTCCAGAAAAAACAAAACAAAAAAGAAGGTACAAGGTATATATCTTTATAGTTGAGACACTGCAGCGAATTGTGGATGTCAAAGTCAATCAAAAATAATCTTGTGCAAATTTCAGCCTATGAGCTAATTCTAACTCATTGACGTCTGCATTCCTTTGTGTACACATAACAGTTTTTGAAACCGAGTCGAACAAAGACTTTCCGTCAATGCTGCTTGTGTCAAATTATCATGAATTGAATGTAAGGTAAGGTTAAAATAGCCACATATTTAAAAGAACACTATTTAAGAAATGCTAATTCCTGTGTTATCCGCTCTTTGCTTACACAATACTATGTTGTCTTGAGATTTGTTTTAGACATGGGTTAAGAAATGAAGCTACACTTTCCTTTCAAAAAAGTTTTTTTTTAAGTGGGAAACTCTCTTTAAGTGAGAAAATAATCCAAAGCCAAGTGAAAAACACCCTACGTGTTGCAACCGGCAATGAGAAGGAAAGTAGGAAGGAAGTTTGGTTTATTTTAATCTTCTTACCATCAACACCAAGCTAAGTGATAGATGCTGGGGAATTTACTCTTAAGGCAGTCGTCTCATCTCATTTCCTCAGTCCGCTTCTCTGTCTGCTTTGCTGCAAACTGAACTGTTTAGTCCAAAATATTGTGCATACATAATGGGAAATATAGCAACTTACATGTATGTTTGCTAATAAAAAATATAAAAAGCATGCACAGTAGTAACCTGTAACTTGTAGGCAGTCACAAGGTTTCATGCTCCGAGTCACATTTTAAAAATGTGTCATTTACTCTGAATCTGAATCTAAAAGCTGCTTACACAAGACTTTTTATCTTTTTCATGCTAACATGATGTGTGCAAGCTTGCCTAGACATTACCACCATGCTATCAGCTTCAGTAGTGCAACACCACCCACCTTGCCGCCTCCCCCAAACACTTATTTCTCAGAAAGGCCCTGTCAACAAAATCATATGGTGTCCTAACACCTTCTACAGAGATGCTGACTGTTCATTCTAAATACCCTGGGAAGAAAAGAAGAGTGCAGTTTGTAGTGCAGTTGACTACAAATTAATCACCAACTGTTGGACGTCACACCCGTTTTAGCGACATAGTGGTAGCCCATACCAACTATCCAGCTCCTTTTCTGATACGCAAAAAACAAACATTAAGGATATTTTTCAGGCAGTCACTTGGTTCAAACATGTTGAATCAAATTGGGTTAAAACAGCAGAATGGCCTCCAGCTGTAAGGGAGGTTTAGGACTCATAAGTTATATTTTCTAGTAGAGCCCGACCCGAGCCCGACCCGAGCCCGACCCGAGCCCGACCCGAGCGGTCCACGGGCCGGGTTGGGCCAATATTTTCTGCTGCTATCCTCGGGCCGGGCCGGGTCCTTGATTCTGCGCGATCTCTGCGCCAAGTAGCAGTGCTTCGGCTGTAGGCTGCTTCCACCCAATATAGTCCCAAATCAATATATGCCTAGGAAATCGTCTAGTCTTATTTTGCATTGCTATTTGTACTCGTTGTGAATACGCAGGCGACAAGAAGTAATTGGGTTGTTTTGTTGTTGTTGTTGGCTCACTTTTACTCGCGACATGCTAACGGCAACAAAGGATTCCATTCACTACGCTAAGCTAAGCTAGCGGCGGCTCCGCCGGACTGAGACAATGCATGCACTGAGACAAAAAATGCGTTTGCCCACTTATCTACATCTAGAGGAGACCGTGATAAGCTCTATTTCAACAAACGGTGGCGTATTCCTTTAATATAGTGATATGATTATATTAATTTGAGAAATGTTACAGCCTCCTTAGTGGTTCACACAGATCTGATGTTTTGTTTCTAAATGTGTACAGGTGTAGGTTAATGAGTGGGAATAGGAGTTTGCAAAGCCTGGTGTGAAAAACAAGCACCAGGCCTAGGACCTCATGTAGGTTAATGTACTCCCTTGTGAAGAATCATGCTCTCTAAGATTACGTTTACACGTGGGCGGCTATTTTCATAAACGGACATTTCAACCTTTCCGGTTTCAAAAATAACATCGTGCACAGCTGTCAGTTTTCAGAAAAGTGTTCGTTTACATGTACCCGTGTATATATGCCGTCAAGAGCACGCCAGACCTGTAGGTGGCGGTGTAACGAGAAGCTCAAGCCCACATTAGCCAATCAGAATTCCGAAAATAGCAACAACAGCAACAGATCACTTCCTGTCTCTTCGCTTCCTCACTTCCTCGGCTGCCTAAACCTCCGTTTGTCTCAGTTTACATGCAAACGTGCAAACGACGATTTCACAAATCTCCACTCTGGCCGCAGTTTTTAGAAAGAATCGTTTTCAGAGGAGAATTTTCCGTTTGCGTGTAAACGAAGGGCACAAACGAAGGGAAATGTCTCCGTTTTTCAAAATAACCACGTACGTGTAAACAGGGTCTAAATTGTACGGTGAATAAATGGGGCGACCTCTAATCCGGATGACCTCTAGCTCACCCAGTAAGAGCGTTCACCCCATGTAGGCTGAGTCTTGCAGCGGCGCGGGGTCAAATCTGACCTGCTGCCCCATCTCGCTCCCCCTTTCCTGTCTATCCACTGTCACTATATAATCAGTCCCTCCAGAAAAATGCAGTTTTTTTGTGATTGTTGCGGGCAAAAATCCTTGATTATGCGGCACGTTTTCTTAAAAAATGCGATGGAATATGCGGGATATTTATGCAATTTTATGCAATGAAATTGTGGAAACTTGCAAAAATTGCGGGAACTTGCAAAAATTGCGGGAACTTGCAAAAATTGCGGGAACTTGCAAAAACTGCGGTTTGATGAAAAAGAGAAACAAAAAGTGATTCCCCCAACACCGTGTTCTCACTAGGCGAAATTACATCACTTCATAACGTTTCCATGGCAACAGGGGAAAATGGCTGCTCCTGTGTGAAGTAAACGCAACGTTTTTCTACTTTCTGCTGAGATATATGTGACTTTTTTGCAACGAAAATGCGGGGATTATGAAATCATGCAAGCCCCGCATATTTTGCGTGGAAATCGGCAATTTACGCGACAAAAGTGCGGCGTATTTGAAAAAATGCGGCCCCCGCATAAATATGCAGACTTTGGCTGATTATGCGTTGAATTCTGCGATCGCATGATCACGTTTTTCTGGAGGGACTGAAGAATAAAGGGAAAAGCCCCCAAAAAATAATTTCAAAAAGAAAGAAAAAGAATAACGGTGAATAATAATACATGAATCATTCTGAACAGTAGATTTCATTTGGGTGAGAGTTCAGAAGTACATGTTGAGACATGTTTGTGTCATTGGGCTGGATCCCATTGTGACTGCACACTGAAGCAAGTCCTGCCTAGAATGATTGCCAAATTCTTTATGACAGAAGTGACGTCCTAAAAATGAGAAGTTTGACCTTGGAAAAAAGAAATATTTAAATGTATCATTAATTTTTTTATAGAGGACAAAAAAAAGGAAGCCGTTTTTTGGTAGCTTAAATTTTTCTTGTCTTGAAATGAGGCAGATTTCCTCTGAACAGCGTTTGTTGATTGATTCATATTTCGGTCTTAGTTAATGCTTTAATAAATGTTCAGATAAAAGAAGTTGCAGCATGAGGATGACCAGGGCCTGTGAGGGATTCCTCACACCCCTGCAGACAGACAATCAGGAAAAAACATGACTTTGAATTTCCAAACGATACCATACACTGCATGATGAAAGTGCATCCTGTCGGTCACTTCATGGAAACCCCCGTACGTGATCCGGTCATTCATTCAGATGAAGAGAGAGGAGGGAAAAAGAAAGAAGATGACTCACCGGAGGGACTGCTTCTGCTTTTTCAGGCCTTTAAGTATCGGCGTCCCCAGACGTTTGTCAGTTCATCAAGCTCTCTGGAGAAGAAAGACCAAACAGAGATTACTTTATTCAGTATTTATCCATTTAATCTCATATTTATCGTTAATTCTTTGAAGATGGAAAACTGTGGAAGCATGATGAAGAGCGCGCTGGTCGTCATCGTCCTGGTGGCTATGTTTCAGTCGGGATCGGCAGGTGAGATTAAGATTTAGAAACACAAAGAACAAGAGCTTTGCCTCCTGTGAGTCATTTAAAAATGATTATGTTATTTTTTTAACTTATGTTTCCATCCATCGTTAGCAGAGAAGCTGGCGTCCTGCTGTAAGAAAGTAGACAGACTGGAGATAACCGAGCCAATCTTAGGCTACTTGGTGCAGAAAGCTGACCCTCCATGTGTCCAAGCTGTCATGTAAGTACAAAGAGCAACGCTGTATGTAATAACTTAGCTTTGCAATTTTATTTCTTTGCATTTGCCATAAACTGACATAGGGCTGGGCGATATGGAGAAAATCAGATATCACAATATTCTTGAATGGTCATATATATTGTGTATTCTTGACCAAATACATCGATATTGATATTGCGACGTAGGGTTGACAATAGGAGCTTTCACAAAATATTTTTTACAATAACATTTTAGATAAATAATCAATAATCAATAATGTTGTAAACAGTTTCAAGTGAAATTATAGAGAAAAAATAAACAATTATTTTCCAGCTATATGCTGATTATGTTTACATGCATGCTAAAAAATATGTGTGATGTTAAAACAAATCTGCAATTCTCCAAATGATATTTCCTCAAAAACAGATTTTCTGAGAAAATTGAGTTAGTATGTGCTTGTTATTTTCATCACTTTAGACAACGTAAATGTATATCACGATATCTCAATATACAATTTCATCACGATATGATTCCATTGAAATTATAAATAAATAATCATATTGAGTTATTGCCCAGCCCTATCTACAATACACAATATTAATGCTATACCAAGAGAAAGAGTCTGGACAGTACTAACGTTGCATTTGTTGTCATTCCTGCAGCTTTCAAACACAGTCAGGTCTTTTCTGCAGTTATTTGAAAGCTCCCTGGGTTCGCAGCAAGATTGTTGCATTTGAGTAAGTGTGTTTTTTTATTACCTCTGATTTACTCACACGTCTCGACACTCATTTGTTCAATCCTTCAACCCCAAACGTATTGTCTCATATATTTATGTCATCTATTTTCTTTCCCACAGGAACGCAAAAGCTCAGGCCGCCGCTTCGTCTGTGGCTCCCTCAACTCCCGTCTCCCTCCTCTCCATCATCACATCCACTGCCTCCCCTTCTTCATCCTCCACTCCTCCTTCCTCCTCCTCCTCCTCCTCTCTCCCTCTTTCCTCCTCAACTCTTCCTGCTTCCTCCTCCTTTCGCCTTCTTTCCTCCTCCTCTCTTCCTGCTTCCTCCTCCTCTCTCCCTCTTCCCTCCTCCTCTCTTCCCTCTTCCCCCTCCACGTCCGAGATGCCTGCTGGTGAAACCTTTTCGACGGCGGGTAGCAGCGTCTCTCCGCCTCCAGCCAATGAAGACTGAATTTATCAAGACGTTCACAATTACGGCCTCGACCCTGATGCAAGCCAATGTTTGAAATAGCACTTGAAGAACAGAATTATGTTAAATTATTATTATGTTGAATATTTAGTTTCTTTCAATGCCGTTAGGAGTGAAATTATTTATTAGTTTAATTTAATTGACCAGTGCTGATAGAAGTATTCATGTATTTATTACCAAGAGTATTTATCGATGTTTACAAGTTACTGTGTACAACGTCATGATTATAGTAACAGAAATATATTTTGAGCTATTTATTTGTCAACTTGTGAAGTTGTGAACTATGAAAACATGAAATTGGTCAGAAATAAATGTTGCACACGTGATCCTGCTTTCAGTATTCATCTGTTTATCTGCATCTTATCGGACTTTTTTATGACATTTTCTCTGCAAAATGCAAGAATCTATAAGAATATATAAAGGCTGCAGAGTTTTTCCCCATCTAAGGATCAAACATGAAACATGCGATGTGGCTGCTGTGGTTAGTTAGTGGGTGGAACATTAGATTACCCACACATGACAGAAACTTTATCTTCATAAAGCATCTCTGATTTCATGTCATCTTGTTCTTCATTTTGCATTTCCGTCTTTCATTCACACTAAGCAGCAGTTTTCCTCTCCCAAAAACTAACACACGGACATGGTCAGGTACAAATGAGTATATGCCAAATCAAGAAGCAAACTTCTTTCACCTCTGACTCTGGTATTATTCACATGTCTCTGTGCTTTTGATATCAAACAACTTCACAAGAATACTGAACAAAAAGCGAGGGTCATATTTGCTGGGTGGTAAACCTGGGCTGCTAGAAGTTTGGAGGCTTAAAAGCAACAGTGTGCCAAAAAAAAGTGCTCTGTTTGGAACAGGTATAAATGCTTTTGGCCTCAGATGTCGTCAAACAACACTTTGTATTAACTAGTTTGTTTTTAAGCATACCTTTGCCTCAACTTGAAAATACCAAGAAAGGTTTCCGATCATGCTTGTCAAAATGATGCACCCATTTAGGGCTACAACGGACGATTATTTTCATAGTTAATTAATCTGTAGATCATTTTCTTGAATAAACGATTAGTTGTTTGGTTAATAGTTGACAACTAATGGATAATGGCTGTAGTGCCCCATTTTGTTTCTATGTTGCACGTCAAACAAAAGAAGCAGAAGAAGAAATTGAGCCATTTTCCTGTTGCCTTGTTGCCATGTTGAAACATAGTGTTCTTTTTTTGACTTGCATATTAACATACATTTTTACTAGGATGTTTCCAAGACCAGCAAGAAGAGCTGCAAAGATTAACCAATTAGTTGCCAACTATTTAATTAACCACCAACTGTTTTGATAGTCAACTAATCGGTCATGAGTCAAATGTGAATATTTTGAGTTGTGGAAAAAAACAAGACATTTGACATTTTATAGAACAAACAACTAAGTAAATAACAATTAATAGGGAAAATAATTGACAAATTAATTGACAATCGTTAGTTGCAACCCTACCAGCAAATCCAGCTTTCTTTGACTTTGACATTTTCTTGATATCTAGGAGGTAACAGAGAATTAAATAGCTCTCTGTACTCCACCTCAACGTCTCCGTTTTATCATAACAACACATTACCTCTTCATTCACCTGCACACTCCTACACCCACACTCTCTGTATGACTTGTGGTGTTTGTCTCACCATTTCTTTCTAATAAATGCTGACATTATTTTGGTGGGTCACACAGGCAAAGCAGTTCTTTTCTCTGTTCTGTGAACCATGTGATTCCTGGTTCCCTCTCAAACCCTGCAGAGGCAAGTTGTTGAGTAAGAGCTGTGTGGCCTTGCATGGCAGCAGCAGAGAACGGGATGGGGATGTGGTTAGCATCTGCTAAAAACAAGCACAGAATTTCCTCTTTTCTGCCACTAAAGATTACGAATGTCACACTTGTGCTGCTTGCTGCTCAAAGATGATACAGGTGGCATTTTAGGTTTGTGTAAAGGCTCTGACACACCAACCCGACGGCCGACTGTATGCAAGACGTAATACGTCTCCATAACAGCAGGTGGCGCTAATCTGCATTGTCGCCCAAAAAATGAAAACCAGAAATGACGGAACATCTTTTTCCACCTTGTGGAAGAAGCACTGATTCGCTAGTCAAGGGCTAGCACTCCACCAATCAGATTGGTCATTGAGTCCGAATGGTCGATTCAACAAGTCAAATCGGCCAAAATGGATGCTGCCGGCTCATCCGACTGACGACAGCACGGAACACACCGACCTTGCCAGACTGTCTGACGGCCGATAATCATGTTGGTGTGTCAGCGCCTTAAATCCTGCAGGGTCATGCTCTCCTTTCCAGTGTGTTGCTGGTGTTGGCCAGTCTATGGTGCATAGTGGGAGACGCTTCAGCTCATTTTCCTTATTCAGAAGAAGCTAAAGAGCTGGACAAGTCCAGTTTATTTCAGATTTTTTGCAGCCTTGAAGAATTTCTTCAAGTCAAGAGGTTTTTATTAGAGCTGTCAATAGATTAAAATATTTAATTTAATGGCTCTAAATGTACAAATCTTATGCTTTAATACCGTTTCCTACTACTTTAAAGTCTCTAGGTCAAGTTCATTCAAGTTCATCCAAATTATTTAAAAAAGCAGAACATATTTTGCCACTTATCTTTTGCAGTATCCAGTCATGCAGATACACTTGATTTGAGATATGCATGGTTGAAACTATTGCTGTCACACAACCGCCAATAAATTCAGATTATTGATAAGGACAGGGACAGAAGCTGTGACAAACACTTTATGCTTGATGTCAATTATAAAGCAAAAGAAAACAGGTCAACAAGTGTCTATCCATCTCTGTATGTGTGTCAGCCAATTCATTTCCTCCAGAGCAGAGTGTCTGCTAATCTGACATGATCATCTAGCAAATGCTCAATGCACTAAATAATGTGAGCGGGGAAATAAAGAACCAAATAAGATGGGCTGTAATTGTAAATTGAACTTGTATCTTCTTCCAACAACAAGAATACATACAATTTGTGTTTCATTTTAGTTTTCACGAGTGGACTGCTTAATATAAACTCAGCATAATTTAATATAATGGCCTGCATAACCAGTACTTTACAGGTTTAGGGGGTTGGTTGCTTAAAAACACTTAATTAAGTAGGAAAACACAAAATCATTTAAGGACAATTCCGGCGCAAAACGAACCTAGGGGTTAATAACAGATGTGTACCCACTCGATCGTTCTCTGGGACACGTTTTCATGCTAATCGAATGTGTTTGTAGCTTGAAACAAGCTACGGGTAGAGCGAGGTAAAGCGTAGGGCTGCAAGATATGAGGAAAATATCTAATTGCGATTATTTTGACTAATATTGCAACTGTGATATGATTCACGATAGTGGAGGGAATGATCGTTTTTTTGTATCATTCTCATTTTCATTGAAAATTATTAACATTGAAAGAAATGAATGCGATTATAGTGTGATTTTTGCGAGGATCTGTACCAATCAAAGATTTTTTTTCTTTAGTCTGTAGGATACCATTTGTAGGCCGGGACGTCTCTGCAGCACCACAATACTTAACTCAGAACGGTTTGACACATAAATGTTGCACTCCCCTGATAAATTGTGCAGCCCTAGTAAAGCGGTGAAAATATTCTGAATATAGTGTACACTTAAAGGGATACTCTGCTGATTTTAAACTACCTCTGTAATGGCAGCGTATGTGCAGATGAATGTCTCCCCCCCCCCCCCCCCCGGCACCAGTTATCAGTTTGCTAGTTTATTTATGTATTTGAATAGATCACAGTACTGCAGAAAATCAGTCAGAAAATGGAAAGTAAAAATCATCTGCTGTGCAACTATATCACTTATGACAGTGCAAAACTAAACATCAACACTTTGTGTGTGTGCGTACGTGTGTGTGTGTGTGTGTGTGTGTGTGTGTGTGTGTGTGTGTGTGTGTGTGTGTGTGTGTGTGTGTGTGTGTGTGTGAACGTATATGTGTGTGTGTGTGTGTGTGTGTGTACGTATGTGTGTGTGTGTGTGTGTGTGTGTGTGTGTGTGTGTGTGTGTGTGTGTGTGTGTGTGTGTGTGTGTGTGTGTGTGTGTGTGTGTGTGTGTGTGTGTGTGTGTGTGTGTGCGTACATGTGTGCGTACGTGTGTGCGTACGTGTGTGTATACTTTGTGCGTCTTTAACTGTGTCAGGTTGTTTCTCAGAAAGATGTTAGCGAGATGTTGGTGGTTAAAAGTTGCACAGAGGGCTAAAAAGATGATCTCTGATGAGGGGCGGTGTGAAATACCACAACCTCACAAACACACACCAACAGCATAATACACGTACACAAATACATATGGAAGCACGTCATCGGTACTGCCCTCAACCAAGCCCCCCCAAACATGATTGTTCTGAACTTACCTATAAATAATCCAAAAGTCAATCAGCTTGTGTAGTTGCAGCCTGATCAGTAAACCCGTCCACCAGCCTATCCTTCCTTCAAAATGTCCACCAAGGTCCTGTCCTTCACTCTCCTCCTGCTCTGTCTGGGCTTCCAGGCCTCTGCATTCAGCGACCGTAAGTAACAAATGATTACCACAACACATTATACTGAGCCAACATTTTAATCTCTTATTTCAGTCAAACAGATGTTAAAATGTTTATTTTTAACTACTATAACTGGTATTCCCCATCATCAGCTCCTACTGCACCCATCTGTTAGTGGTGGGTCTTCCAGTTTTCTCATATTGTACCAAGTAAGGAGAGGTTTTTCTTTCAGCTAATGCTATATTATAAGAAGGAATTCCCTTGTTACAGCAGCTCAGAAGAAAAATTAGAATAAGACAAAAATTCATACACATCAGAATAAGACAAATAGACATTAAATAGTAATAGGAAAAATAAACAAAAAGTGTTATAAGAAATAGAATAAATTGAATAACAGTTATAATAATAATAATAATAGTAATAATAATAGTAATATGTACACTATAAGCACCCTTATTATAAACAGATAGGTAAAAAAATATATATATATATATATATATATATACAGATGAGTAAGGTGCGGATGAATAGAAATGGCATATTGCACAGTAGGAGGTGACACGGAGTAATAAATAAATAAATATGCATAGTGATTGTCTAGTGATGGCTCATGTTACAAATTATCATCTTCCTGCTTCGTTTTGCACGGCGAGTATAAAGAAAGTCTGTCTTTCATCTCAATCTTGTTTTAATGTCGCCCTGCTTACTTACTTGTTTAGGCTTGGAATTTATTCATGAATAATTAATATAATGGAGGAATTTTTTAATTAATGGTTAAAATAATGTGTTTAGGGGGCGCCCTGGTAACACCAAATAGAGCGCTACCATTAAGACCGAGTCCTTACGGCAGCGGCCGCATCTCACTATCAGATGAAGCAGAACATGCCAAAAAACTATCTAAAATAAATAATGTTAGTTTCATAGTGATACTTGCTGCACACATATCCCCAAATGAGATTTGAACAAGCAACATGTCAAGTGTACAGTTGTGTTTACGCTCATTCGCGCTCTCTTCGTCTTCCTGCAAATTAATTTCAGCTCAATTCCACATGCTTTAAAATGCCATAAAATAACAATATCTTAAATAATGTTAAAGTAAATTAATCAACATCTCAGATATTTTCATATATATTTCATATATATTTCATATGCATTTCCATATGCATTTCCATCATGGGAACTATGTGTGTACTCTGAGTTTAGTCGCTCTTGTGTAGTTTCTATCTAATACAATTGTAATTATTTTTCACTTTCTCTTATATTTGTAGCCTATTTCCCCTCTGGGGATCAATAAAGGATTATTTTATCTTGCCTAATAGATTTCTTTAAATTCACTATATTCTAATGTACACAGAGCTTTAAAAAAAAAATCTCTCCCAGCCTCAACCTCCTTTCACTATATCAGGACATTTCACAGGCTGACTTTGGTCACTGAGTTACGAGCCGTCTCAGAGATTTTACCAGAATATATATATATATATATATATATATATATATATATATGGATACAGTCAAACAAGCTTCTAGTTCTAATTATTTGGTTTTTTTCCATTCTAATGGTACAGTGCTGCTGATATGTACTTTGAGGGAATTTGCTTAGGCCAAATACACACTGTATGCTTTGTCAATCTTTCACTGCCCTTCTCAGGTCGCTATGCTGGCAAAATGTTACCATGCTGCAAGGCCTACGTCCCTAATATCAGCAGCAGTGATGTGATTGGGAACAGATATGTAGAACAACGTTCCCAAAATTCCTGTGTGGAGGCTATAATGTAAGTTTATACATGTTTCCGACACACAAACATACATCATAATCATAATCATCATCATTATCTGGTGGGCACAAATATACATAGAATCTCCATCATTTTCTTCTTTCCCCCTCAGTTTAGCCACAAATAGCGGAACAGCCTGTGTTGATCCCAACGCTGAATGGGTCAAGAAACGTAAGTTGTACCAACACACAAACACACAAACACACAAACACACAACAGTATATGCACAGAAACACTGATGCTCTTTTTTGTCTCTCTGCTCTCTAGTCACTGCCAACATGAAAAAGCTGTGAAGCATCGTCGCCTGTCTGAGCAGAACATTTTCCTTCTGCTATTTGAAAAAGCACGCACGCACACACACACACACACACACACACACGCACACACACACACACACACACACAGTAATAATCTCTCTGAATTAACACATATCCATGCTTGTAACCAAGCTCAAACATATACTATATCTGCAAAAAGTGTAATATGAAGCAATAAATAAATGTTCTATCCCAAAAAACATTTCTGCTTGTATTAATGTTTCATTCATTACAAGATATTTTGCTGATCACGGTCTTCTTAAAGGTCATGTCACGTTGCTTGATTCCTTATATCAAACCTGACCCCTGAAATCAACTGCTATCTTGACTGAGAAAGACACTACAAATAAAAAAGGAAGAGATGTATATGACGTGTGATGATTTTGGATGTGTATCAGTCAGTTGATTTACTGGAAGCTAACAGAAACTACAGTATCATAAAGCTCAATGACTCAATGAAATTAGTAAAAGAACAGAAACTTTATTCTTACTGTGATACATTTGAATAAGTTAATTCGAAGGAGAAAAATAAGCCATGATATCTGCAACTACACCGACTGTCTTCACAAACCTGCACGAGCAACAGAGGGGAGCAGGTTACGCTAATGATTTTATGATTTTTTATCTTACCTTTTTCAGTATGAACTATCGGGTCTCTGGCTGAGAGCAACAGATGGGGTTGTCAGAACGTATTTAGAGATGAACTAACACACAGTTGGTTTTGTTTTTTTAACAAAAATATTTATTCTCATCAGCTTTGTCCTTTAAAATAGCTGTTTTAGTCTCTCAACAATGCCGCTTTTACCACAGACTGAACCAACTAAACGTCTAATCGGGCCAGTCCTGAGAGAGCAGTCCTCTCTGCTCTCTAATCGTTGCCTGTGTGTGTTGTTTTAATTGTGTTTGCCTGTCCGGACTGCCCTCATTTTAGATTGGAACATGGATTCATTAAACTATCTTTATCCTTTGATGACTGTGTGCATAAAGCAAGAAATAGAAATCAAGCTGTTGCTTCATTGACATCTCTCCCCACGTTCCACCATGGTGCCTTTAAAAGTTCTTTGTTAGTTCTCAAAGCTTCTGCAAAAGCTGCTTGACAACAGCACCACAGTTGCACAAAAACCATCAAACAAATGTTATAAAGTTATTGAATTTTATTGGGCTGAGAACAAATTAAGTTTAGGGAAACCTTGTATATAGCCTACACTCTGACTGCAACTGGTTTGGGTCAGCCACCAAACGGGATAGGGCCAGACTGCAATGGACAATGAGGGCTGCAGAGAGGATCACTGGAGCTGACCTTCCCTCCATCCAGGACCTGTACCGGTCCAGGGTCAGGAAAAGGTCAGCAAAACTCTGCAGACCCCTCACATCCTGGTCACAAACTGTTCACCCTCCTTCCCTCTGGTAGGAGATACAGGGCACTGTTCGCCAAAACCAGCCGACACAAAGCAGTCGCTCTGTTGAACGCTCAGAAACAGCCCCCACCCTCACGCTGAACAAAGTCAATCATCACTGTTCTGCTCATCTACCTCGTGTCTATTTCAATCCTACAATTACAATATTGTTATTAATATATTACCATTGCACTGAACTGCCTTGCACTATATTTATATTTACATCTTAAATCTCAGACTATACTGATATTGCACTATTCCTTCCCTCTCTTTTGTATATTATATATATATATATATATATATATATATATATATATATATATATATATATATATATATATATATTCTTTGTTATACTGTACACTTGACAGTATTTTGTTATATTCTTACTGTCATTTCTGTTTTTATCCTTATACGTTAAGTGAGTGTTGTACTTTGAGAGCAAAGATTAACCAGAGTCAAATTCCTTGTTTGTTTACGCAAACCTGGCCAATAAAGCCGATTCTGAACTTAAATAATATGTTTGTGCTTTTGGTCTGCCAGATAAATTGGGATATTGTAAAGCACTGGTACAGGTGATGTGTTTAAACTGGAGCTTTCAACTGGACTCTAGTGCCCTCTAGTGGCACGTCCAGGTGTAATGCAACTGTGAAAAACAAAACTGGAATGTTCCCACTGCTTATACACTTAGTTGCCAGTTTATTGGCTAAACCTAGCAAAAACTAATGCAGTCCAACACCATATAGCAGCGTAGCGCAGCTATATTTTATTTCGGCACCCAATCTGTACGGCCACACCAGGCACTGCAGCGATAGTTTTGGCATCTCCTCTATTTTTTTAGCATATGTGTCAAGCCAGGCAGGTAATCACATACAGGAAGACCACAGTGCAGCCGGATATTTTACCAAAATAAACACATTTCACAAAAAAAAACAGCCAGGTTTATGGTGATTTGGACTGTCTTGACTTCTCACAGCACACAGAGAGAGAGAGAGAGAGACTAACGGACAGAGTAAGAAGGCCAGACGCACGATCAGGCACTTATTTACTCTGCGTGACACTTATGCAGACCTGTCAACCTTGAAGAAATGCTATGAAATCACCTATTCTGGGGTAACTAGACCACCAACTAGCTGACCTGACAGAGCACCACAGTCCGCGGTGCTTTGTACCCACTGTGGGTTGACACGACGTTAGCTGAGGCGTTGTTAAGTGAGCTAGCAGGCAAACGACTGCTCTAATTCACATTAATCTGAACATTTCCGTTGAAGGCGAAGTGAGACAAGGTGAATGGGAATTCTTCTCGAAGAGAAACGGGTATCTCTCTCTCCCCCCGCCTGTGCCTGCTGCACCTGGCAGGCACAGGCTGGCTGTCGCGTCACTATATGGAGCTCCTCAACTCCTCAACTTTGAAGCAAATTGTCAATTCTGCAACATTTTTCGCAAGACTGCCTATATTTGAAATCTAAACAGTTCATTGCTCGCCTAAAACGTTCTCAGAAGTGAATTTAGTGATGAATAAGATGGCGAAAATTGTTAAAATTGTCCTGTTGTTGGTCTGCCAAAGAAGTCCCATTAACCTGGTTCAGACCAACTGGAAACTCAAGAACGAATCAACCAGCTTGTCTCCGAAAACCAGGGATGGAAATTCAATTTTTTGTCCACCGGCCACTGTGGCTGGTGGATTTCAAAATCTACCAGCCACTCAATGTTTTTACCAGCCACTTTCTTGTTTTTAACCGACAATGTGTAACTGCATGTGAAAATTAATACTACGAGATCTACAATACTTAAGCAGTTTATTTAATCTCAAGTCTCAATGAAACACTGACACTCTCTCTTTCTCTCTTATATATACACAAACCACAAACTGATATACATTTCATTAAATGAGTCGGACAGATTAAACAAAAAACTAACATTCCTCCACCCATCCTCCCCACTCCCAGTACAATTTCTCCTAAACAGTATTTTCATCTTATCCAACTGGGCCGTCTTCAGGCTGGTAAGTGGCTTCATGGCAGCCGTATTCTCCGGGGCTGCTTTTTCCCGGTGCTCTCTTTTTTACCTGGATGTGGCATTTGGACGATTCGTGGTCTTTTATGGCTTCCAGTTTTAGGTTTTTAGTCCCAACAATGAAACTATTAGTTTTGGCATCTTCTGAAGCGTGTTGACGGCCTACAGAGCAGTACATTATCAGATTTGTCTCGTCGTAAACTAACCAATTGCGGAACTCCCCATTGTCTGCTTTTCTCCATCGTTCTTTAAAAACAAAAATGTTTTTTGACTTTCGGCTCTTTGTCCACTGGCTCCTCCTGAGATGTTTTCTCAGCGGACCTCTTAACACCTGCGATGTAACCAAGGGGCCAGGCTTCTCTCCTCAGAGCGAAGCCGCGATGGCGCCATTTTGCTAGCCCTTTCCCATCCCCCCCGTTAGCATCCCATTGACTGCAATTCATTTTGGCGTCACTTTGACAGACAATGACTTTACATCTGAAGCGTTTAAAGACTTTATTTGTCCATTGTTTATTTCTAAAGAAACACGACAATGTATAAAAGGCTACATTACCTTGTACCTCACGTTATGGCTCCGTAGCAGACGTTTTTATAAAAATAGGCTAACAATAATGTCATAACCACGCGACTTACTGTCGTATTGTAGAGGAATTACCGTATAGTACAGGAGAAGCTTGCAGGCAGTTTCGACGTACATCAGCTGTTTAGTTTAAATACTAATGTTAACTAGCATTTTAGTTAGCAATAATTAGCCTGTGCCTATGTTATCTCCTTACATATACCTACGCTCTCCGTCTCTGATAGATTGGGAATGATTGAGATTTCTTTTGCGCAGCTACCAGAAGGCTTACAACGTTCAGACACGTTGGTCACGTCACATCTAGGGCGGGAAGCTCAGTTTGCAGCTGCGCAGTAACGCTCAGTAACCCTTTCCCATCACCGGAAAAGTGCTGGTAAGAAGTTTCACCCACATCCATGGGTTTCACTTGTCTCCGTCGAAAACTTATATACTGTCTATGGTCGAAAACAGCGGGATCGCTGTGTCCATTTTATATACTGCCTATGGATGAAACGGCACATTTTTTTTGAAGGTGCGCCGCCTCTGAAGTGTCCGGGTGAAACAGTATATGCTATTTTTATTTACCCGCCGCGGTGGCCGGTAGGTGAAGCGAGTTTCCCCGCCACAACACAAAATCTCCCGCATTTGGCTGGCGGCGGGTGCTAATTTCCCTCCCTGCCGAAAACGCTGGCTTGGAGGAAGAGAAACGGAAAATCCTGACGGCTCTACGTTCAGAGGGAACCATCAGGAAAGAAGTCCAAAGGGAGAGTAAAATCAGGGAGGAGAAGAAAAACGATTCACTGTCTCAGAGGAAGTTTGAAGGCAGCCAAAGTTTACTGGAGTGGTGAGTTCAACCGGGTCGTCAGGCTCTTGAACCAGGAGCAAGAGAAGAACAGAGAGACCCAGGAGAAGATTAATGGTACATTACCAAACATACCAAACAAGAATTAGATGGACATGGACGCAAAGCTCCAAACTCTGGCAGAGGACAATGACAGGAAGTTGAGCCATGTCGTCCAGGAAAAGGACGACCAGATCACCAGAATGATGGAGGAAAAGATGGCTCTAGAAACAACGTGAAGAGCGAAGCCAAGCTCATGGAGAAGGACAGGCAGATCCTCCTGAGGGAGGGGGAGTTGGAAACAAAACTCACCGCTCCGGAGGACCGAATGACGCGTGAGCTCGCGGCAAAAGAGGAGAGCTTAGAGAAACGGCACGAGCTGGAAAGAGAGAGCAGAGAGGAGTGGGACAGCAAAGAGAGCCGAACGGAGAACCAAACACACACGTACTGTAACCAGTCTAATCGGAGTGAGCTAATAAACAGGCCTAAGTACTTCTGTGTTAAAGATGAGTCAGACCAGGTTAACACATAGTCTTCTTCTGATTACTGAAGTAGTCTAAGTAATGATTAACTCATAAAATAGTTCAGAAGAAAATCGGACGCGCCGGCCAGAAATTACGTCGTTTTGATGTCACAAATGCGCGCGTCACTACACGCCGTTGCTCAGCGGCAGAATCAACGTCAGAGATGCAGATTGCATAGAAACTGAAACCTGCAAAATGAAAGATGCAACAAAATGCGTACACAGCGCTGTGGAGGAAGGTCTGGCAATGCAATACTAGAGCGGGGATTAAACTTAACTCCACCGCATCAATTATTTTATTACATTGGGGCACCTGGTTGAGCATTAGTGCTCACACAATGCATATAAAGCAGCAAAAAAAACAAACTATTTTATAATATATACATAATATTTTAGAACATATGCGTTTGGAGTATGTATGTGAGTGCATACTTATGGGAGAAAGAACACACATGACTCAGTCTCTCTATGAAAGAAGCGTTTATACATAAACATGGAGTCACACATTTGCAATTGTGTTCAAAAGCTTATACATCTCCCTCGACATATACATAACCAACATTAATACACCCAAGTGTGTAAAAAACAAGACATAAAATACATCATCTTTCTCTGTACAAGGCAAGTACGCTTTTTAGTTGTTTGTAGAAACCCTGATAGAAGTATGCACAATCTCAAGGGATGTATTTTTGGCCATTTGTATTCATTAATTTATTTAATTTAAAAGGAAATAAATCTCTTTTATGTTCCATCCTGAACAGTAACATTTCGGTGGGAAACACAAAGTCTAAGGCGCTCCAAAACCAAACAACTTACAGTATTCGTAATACACAAATTATTTAATGGTTTGTTTTTAATGTTCTTTGTTTTAAAGATTCTTCTTCCAAAACGAGATATAAACAACAACAAAAAAGATATATTATGATCATGGAATAATGAAATCAATCGTATAATAATAATAATTATATATATATATATATATATATATATATATTATCTTTACTGTTACATATGTGACACTCTGCTGTCTCCTAGAAAAATATGAGACAACTGAGAATATAGAAGTGTGTTGATTTTTTTATCCAAAACTGAGGCAGTATTTTGGACTGATAGTATTTACTTGCAACTTTAATATTAAATCATATTAGAACTGCAAAGATTAATCGAACTATTAAATTAATCGCAAACTGTTTTGATAATCGATTAGTCATTTTTCTTAATGAAAAAAAAGTCTAATTTCAGTTTCTTGAATGTGAAGTTTAGTTTCTTCTCTCCTCTGTGACAGTAAACTGAATATCTTTGAGTTTGTGGGACAAAACAAGACATTTTTGGGAAACACTGACCAACATTTTTCACCACTTTGTGACATTTTACAGCTCAAACAACTAATCAATGTGTTCATTTTGCAAATTGTATGTTTTGTATGCTGTTAGAAAATAAAAAAATTGTTAATCACAACAACAAAAAAAGAAGTGACGTATACACGGTCCAACAAGAAGTCCTCAGAAACGTCTGCAGGTCAGCAGGAGAAAACCATACGTCTGTAAAAGTGTCCTTCAGCGAAACTTTCAACCTCGACTGTACCGGCCTAAATGTGAACATCAGTTCTGAACGTCTTTATAAAAAAAGGCCGTCCCTGCCTCCCCCCTCCCCCTCCCCCTCCGGTCAGAGCACGGTGGTCTCACTCTGCAGGATGGACTGAGCTCGGGAGCTCCGGGGGAACTGAGAGCTTTCGTTGCCGTTGCGGCTGACAGACATGGTGTGCAGCCTGTAGTCCCGCCCCACGTAACGCTTGAGGGATAAACTCCTCCACGTCCTCCTCAGCTCGCTCTGGACCTTGTTGCATGCACCAACAAAGAAGAGTTTAGTGTGTGTGTGTGTGTGTGTGTGTGTGTGTGTGTGTGTGTGTGTGTGTGTGTGTGTGTGTGTGTGTGTGTGTGTGTGTGTGTGTGTGTGTGTGTGTGTGTGTGTGTGTGTGCAGACTCACCTCGCTGTTGAGGAAACAATAGAGGACAGCCACAATTAGACCCTAAAACACACACAAACACAACTGTTATTGTTGAGCATTATTTTATAGTTTTGTAAGGAGGTTAAATTTCAAAAGAGCACGTACTGTACTAACAAAAAGGCTTCTGGCATCAAAGCAAAAATGACTTTTAAGCTAATGTAGCTCAGCGTAAATTCAGACAGGGAGACGTCATTAATGTTACACACTCTCGTAATCAGCTGGTAAGTCCGATCAGCTGTGTGGTAGGAAGTAACTTGCGTCACGTATCCAATCAGAATCGGGCACGTTCGTTCAAGCCTATCGCAGCACAGCAACCATGTTTTAAAATTTGTTCTCTCTCAGTTGTCTTTGCAGACGAGCGTGCGACCCGCCTCCTCCCCTTCCACCTCCAGGCATCTTTAACCACGGGGTTCTCGGTCTTCTTCTGGCTGACGGACTCCTTTTGGTTTAATCACCACCGCCAGTGTCTAGACTCCATCGGGGGGGATACTGGCTTTTCTAAAACTCTAGAAATTGTATAGCCTGTATACCTTTTGTCCGTTGGAGTCTAATCTCCAAAGATTTGATGCAAACCTTTGTTACTTTGCATGCGTATTTTCAAAATAAATATTTGCATATCTACAAACAAGTCTCTCCTGATTGAAATGGTATTAGCTGTATATTTTGAGGATTTTTTACCCATTAAACATGAACATTTCAGAGGGAATCTGCAGTTTTAAAAACTGAGCATCAGATTAGTTCTGAAGTCAAGTACTGAGTCTAGGACTGTGTCAAAATATCACATTTGAGTTAAGACCGAGTTTTGAGGAGATAAAAGTACAAATAAATTAGAAAATAAGAAATGAAGTTCTATTTAAGACTGAAACATTAATGTAGCCTGGTCTCCACCAGACCCTTCTCAGTTGTAACTGAGAGCGGGTCTGGGGAAGCTTCATTCACAGCCCATTTCCAAAGGGGCGTCACCAACGGACGCCTCGCAAATGCTTCTGGGCGCAACTGGATAGTCTTTCAACCAATCAGACCAACGATCCGGGTGACGTAGCAGCGACAGCGGCATCAACGGGTCGCTGCGCGTCGGTGGCCGTCATGTTGAATGTAAACAAGAAGCTGCTCGCCGTCGCTGCGCTATTGTCATCGTGTAAAGCCGCCTCAACGCTTGTGATTGGTGCCTCGATTTGAAGAAATTGGAAACGGGCTTGAATGGCCAGACGGACCTGCAGAGCAAATCTCAAATTTGCCGGAAGTTCGTCAGAGTTTTCTCAGGCTAGAAATAATGTTCATGACTTTTCAAAAGTGGGAAAAAAAACAACCTTCCTGAGTTTACGCTTTAACAGCCTCCATGTATTCTCACCCCAGCACAACAAACGATTCAAGACATTTCGTTTATCTAGGAATGTGCATGTACACAAATGAGTCACACCTGTGAAAATATGTTACCTGGAAGGATCCGAGGCCGAGTTCAAAGACGATCTTGACACGCTGCATGTTTCTGTCAGTGGGCTCCATCAGGTAGACTAACACCACGTAGTTCACCCCAAACAGAGGGATCAACAGGAGGGTGGACTTCGCCAGACGTCTAGAGAGAACACGCATACACACGACAAACCAACAGTGTTTGCAAATGCTTCTCTTATTGACAAAATGTTCATTTCTGAGCCAAGTCGTTAGTGTAAAGTGCAGCATTTGTGTTCTTTCGCTCCTCCAAAAATGTAGGAAATGGTCTATTTATTTTGAATATTAAATAATTGATAAAAGTTTCCCCTTTTCCTCTTTCAATTACCTTTATGTTGGCTAATAGCAAGAGGACATTGTTTATTGCAAACCACTGCAAACTAAACAGTGTTTTCTGAAAGCACTAAAAGTTTGGGATGAGACATAACATTGGAAATGGTTCAAAGTCAAAAACAATGGGCTTGGTATTTATAGACCAAACTATGTCAGAATGTCAATGTCATGTTGGCAGAGAACGTAGACTGAGGCCTAGTCCACACATACAAGGGCATTTTGTTTTTTAAACAGAACTTTGTTCGTTGCGTTTAGCTGAATTGACTGGATGCTGTCGCCGTTTCCCTTCCTGCCCGGCTGCCTGAACGCCCCGCGGCTCGCGTGAAAATAGACTGGGCGCAGCCGCGCATATCTTTAGCGGAGCGGAGAGCCGCTTCACGCACACTTCTGGGACGCGCTGTGGCGCAGCTGGTGGATTATCAAACAGAGGGCTCTATTTAAACGATCTAAGCTCACGGCGTGAAGCGCCTGGCGCAGGTGCGTTCAGGGCGTGTCCAAATCCACTTTTGCTAGTTTGACGGCGGAAAAAAGGGTCCATGCACCGGGTGCCTGGTTCAAAAGGGTTGTTCTTAGTGTCTTCATTAATCATAGGTGTGTTTTGGGCAATCAACCAATCAGAGAGTCATCTCCCATTCCCTTTAAAAGCCAGGCGTGTTTGGACCTTGGAGCATTGCTGTTATGATGGAGGATTTGCACTGTAATATTTTTATTAGTAATCTTCTGCATGTGTGTGTGCTGCTGTGCGTCCCTGTGTGTGTAACAAGCATAGTGTGCACGTGCTGTGCACGAGCCTCGGAGCATTTTATTAATGTGCTGTTAAAATAACAATGAAATGCTGCGTTATTGACTTTAGACCAGGTTTTTGTTGGTCAATGGCGCCATCACTTCCCGCTGCCTCAAGATAGCAATACTCCCAGAATGCACCTGAACACACCTCCCTGTAAGACCAGCACGCCCAGAATGCACCTGAACACACCTCCCTGTACGACCAGCACGCCCAGAATGCACCTGAACACACCTCCCTGTAAGACCAGCACGCCCAGAATGCACCTGAACACACCTCCCTGTAAGACCAGCACGCCCAGAATGCACCTGAACACACCTCCCTGTAAGACCAGCACGCCCAGAATGCACCTGAACACACCTCCCTGTAAGACCACAGATGGGCGCAGGTGTATTTTCTATTTAAACAACGCAGGCGCTGGACGGGAAACTGACAACTGCGTTGGTCTTAAACTAGCAAAGACACTTGGGTCGGGCTCTGCACAGCGCTGCGCCGGGTGCGAGACGGGACCCTTTGACTTGAATGGCCGTGACTGCACGCGCCCGGAACACAGCACAGACGCGCCTGGTGGAAATTTGGGGTCAGGGTATAATACAGCGGCCTGTTGGTTTGGCATGCTCATGACAGTGCTTCAATTGTGTTTTTGAGTTTGTTTTTTAAACAGTGCGGATGGGATTTTTGTAGAACGGAGGGAAATATAGGGGAAAAATAACCGTGTACATGTGGAATCAGTCAGGTGGACTGTAACATACAGGTTTTCAAAGAGTTGTCAAAGTTTAGAAACATTTAGGACCTAAAATATGGCTGCGAGATGGTTCACTATGTCTCCTGGAAGCCCTGTTGCTACCTAAAGAAGGTCTCTGAATGAAAGCTGGCAAGATTTGTGCACAGACTTGAGTATGCAGATGTTTTTTTCTTCCATTACCTAAAAAGCGCTCTAAAATGTAAAAACCTAATTGATAAAAAGGTCAGCAGTAAAACACGTACTTGTATTGCGACTGCTCATTTCCTCCGACATCAGTGCAGCGCAGCTTCTGCACCAGGATGCGGATGATGCTGATGAACAGGATGAAGTTGATCTTAGAGAAAAACACAAAGAAGAGAGTTAATAAAGTTTCTTTTTCAACATCAGAAAGATCAGAATCTGAGAAAACAAATTCAAGGTACTTGTGCTTGAGGCTTTTCTGTTCATGCCACTTTATACTTCTACTCCACGACAATTCAGAGAGAAATAATGTTCTTAAACTGAACTAAACCAACAACCTCCTTCCTCATAATAAGACGTTGGTGCAAAACTCACAATGACAGAAACCATGATGGGCCAGTTCATCAGTCTGCTGGGGACAGGGTTGTCATTCAACTCCCAACACCTGGAAATAAGAAAATAAATCAGTGAGGGTTTTATTTATTTTTTGTATTGTTAAAACCAGAGCTGACACGATTTATAAGCAAACTTAACGAGCTGCTCTAAGGATGTATTTGAAACCACCTACCAGCAGTACGAACTGATTTGGACAAAAAATAGCATGTAGTATGCAAACAAAAGTAACCCAAAGCCAAATACCAAATCCACTGGTTAAGATTCTGCTGAATCCTCCTCCGAGAGCTGGTAACGGTCGTCTGGTTAACACCAGTTTTTAGCTGTGACTGTCCTTCCTTTGCTGTACCTGAAGTTGTTGCCGGATCAGAAGCCAAATCCTGGATCTGGTGCATCCCTAGTCTCAACTTTATTACAGTATTGAAAGAAAAACCAAACAAAAAAGAAATATTCAAATCCTAAAATACAAGTACGTGTTTTACTGCTGACCTTTTTTTTGCTGCATTCTGGCTGCTGTCTGTAGATTCCTTCATACACAACTCGTATTCTTTCCATACCAAATGTTGTAACAGTGGCCATGTTGTGTATTGTTTAGGCTCCTCGCCACCACGAGACAAATCGGCGTTGCAGACTGAACGTGTAGCGTGACTTGAACGGCCTTCTTTTGACTGAAAGTTCTGCCAAACAAACACGTTCTCTGCTCATCAGTTCCATTTTCACTTTCTCACAGCCTACTGCATTGAACGCTCCACCTACGTATAAACACCTTCCTGTAATCAACGGCGGCGCCATTACCAGTCCCTCCAGAAAAACAAGTTTTTTTTGTGATTGTTGCGGGCAAAAATCCTTGATTATGCGGCACGTTTTCTTAAAAAATGCGATGGAATATGCGGGATATTTATGCAATTTTATGCAATGAAATTGCGGGAACTTGCAAAAATTGCTGAGATATATGTGACTTTTTTGCAACGAAAATGCGGGGATTATTAAATCATGCAAGTCCCGCATATTTTGCGCGGAAATCGGCAATTTATGTGGCGAAAGTGCGGCGTATTTGAAAAAATGCAGCCCCCGCATAAATATGCAGACTTTGGCTGATTATACATTGAATTATGCGATCGCATAATCACGCTTTTCTGGAGGGACTGCATTACGTCGACCAGCGTAGTGCGCGTCGTGCAAGCGTAGGATTCGGTGGAAAAAAATTCTAAGGTTCAGCAGAAACCAGAACCCCGTCAAAAAGCCCAATATTCAGCCGGATCAGAAGCCGAATCCTGGATCTGGTGCATCCCTAGTCTCAACTTTATTACAGTATTGAAGGAAAAACCTAACAAAAAACAAATATTCAAATCCTAAAATTGAAAACCTACCCATTGTACAAATATCCGAATAGTTGAATATTCAGACCCAGCCCTAGAATGCCTCAGACCAGTCTACTTCTCCTACCCTGTCCCTGGAACCATGGGCTGGAACGGTCACAACAACAGTCACTTCTGATCTCCAAAAAACGGAAACTGGCTAACCCTGGCCGAGCACACTGCAAAATAAATCGATTTAACAGTGTCATACTGCAAACTATTGACAAACGCAGTAACGCATACTTTCATATTCCTTGGTAGTATGTAGTCGGCGGTTTCGAATACAGCCTCGGATTCAAGTTGAGCTCAGAGAAAACTTTCCCTCCTTTAGCAGAAGGATGTGGATGTACAGAAACAAACTGTGCTCATCCTTCTGCACAAACATTCAAGTGAAGCAACAATAAACACATTTTGAGTGGAGGGGGACTACTGGTTTACGGAGTAACGGAGGACATGACAGGTAAAGTTTAAAGTACCACGAGTTAAAGTATTCTCTCAATCAACACATGGACATTTTTTGAATCCCAAAAACCAGAGCTAAACAGTTTTCATCTGAAATGTATGTAGTGTATTCATTTCTGAATGAACAATACTATATACATATATATGTTGTTTTTGTACAGTTTGAACACCTGCATTTAAATATGTAACCTTCATTTTATCTAATCAGATTTTATTATTTTTCTTCTGTAATGCTGGCTGCACTGCTGGTAACTAGAGGGGGGGTTACACTTTACTTGAAGGTATCTACATAAGAGTGACATGACACCGTCATGAACGTGTCATAAACATTATAAACAAGTCATAAACGTTTATGACATAACGCTTCTTTTAGTGAGTGTCATTTGGTTTTTGTCATGATAAGTTATGGTTAGGGTTAGAGTTCATGTGTTCATGACTGTGTCATGTCACTCTTATGTAGATACCAAGTAAAGTGTTACCGAGGTTGGCAGTCGTCTTGTTTAGACGTGCAGACTCACCTTATGTCCTCCAGGTATACCCTGCTTATGATCCACGCTATCATGAAAACTAAAGGGATTCCTGAGAGAGGAGAGGAGAGAGGAAGGGTGTTTAGATTCTCAGTCTGCACATCCTCATGAGGTGCCACGCAGGAAATATCACACACACACACACACACACACACACACACACACACACGTGTACAATAAACAGCTGGAGCTGAATGTTGATGCATTAGGGAGGAAGTGTTGGCAAAGTGGTGATGGATGGTGGAAGAAGGTGTCGCATGGCAGCAGAACGGAGCTGAGCGAACACAGAGAGGAGAGCCAGGAGACCGTTCACCACCCGACCTTTCAGGAAATACACTTTCACCAGCATGACTGTCTGTCTTTCTCTCTCTCTCTCTCTCTCTGTATATATTGAAATAATAGAAAGATAACAATACAGTCCTAAACTTCTGTTATATATTCTTAAAGAAATGTGAAAATATCGGTACGTATTGTAGAATATTTGAGGATAATTTCCATGAATTCAAATGTATTTACGACCACTGAATAAACTTTTAAAACTATCTTGCAGTGCTCCTGTTGTGGTGCGGCGTACCCCAGCCGATGACCATGTACATGGAGAGGCGGGTGGAGTAGCTGTGGATGACGAGCAGCAGCGTGTGCAGGTACAGACCCTCCACCAGCAGCCAGAAGAAGTTGGCCATGACGAAGTAGTTGAAGAACACCAGGCTGGCCCTGCAGCCCACCTACAACAACAACAACACACCAATGTAACCACAATAACACTGAAATGTAATGACTGTAATGAAATATGATCTGATAATGAGTCAAAAAGATGACTAATTCCTGTTCAATTCAATTCAATTCAAGACATGTAGGACAATGTCACCATATAGATTAAAGGCAGGGTTGGTAATGCTGAAAAGCTAGCAAGATTTGAAAGTAGCATCTCCTCGCGGCTCCGCCCCACACACAGCTATACCAATGTTTACTCTAGTTTGTCCTCTAGCTGTATCTGCATTCATAGGCTGCGTTCAGACACGGCCATCCGACTGCCCGGCAAAACGCAGGTCTTTGCATTTGTTTTGAATGAGGGTTTAGTTTGCAGCTGCTAGCCTGGAAATCCAGACCCAAATCCAAAAGATTAAGGGTCTGGCATTGAGTAATGAAAATTGCCCAAATCGAGGGGCGGCACCAAGCATGCATTTGAAAATCTCACTGCACGCAATTGGATAACACTACGACCAATCACAACAATACACGGGGTGACACATCCAGAGCCCCGTACGCTCAGCTACCAGCGGAGCTAACTGGTAGATTAAACTGTCGTCATCTGTTTAGCTCGCCTCTGGCCCGCCTACATCAGATACACCGATGTGATTGGTGCAGCTCAGATACAAGGGCATAGTTAATGAGCAGCACTGCTCGATGCCAGAGTGACACGCTGAGCAAATTCAAATTGTGCTCTCGCAAGAACTCTGGATTTCCAGGGTAGGTTGCTGCAGGGAGGACACATAAAAAAAACGCTGCAGGCTGAAGCTTTGGGTAGGCGGGCGAGTGGTTGCAAGTAACCGTGGCAGTTTTCTCTTCCATTCTCCAGTAGACTAGCAGTAACTCCAGTGGCGAGGAAGCATTTCATTGGTTCTTAAAGAAGCAGAACGCGAGGCAGTGATTGGTGGGCATTTGTACAGGATTTCAGCACAAATGACAGATCTTTTTTGCTCCTTTTTCAGCGCCCCTAAATTAATGTATTGCTTTCGGGCATGCAAAGACCATTTCAAACAATATATAAAAAAGTGTAAATTGAAAAATGTTACCAACTTTGCCTTTAATTTGTAAAATTTGACTCATTAGCAGCCTTGTAATGTTACTACTCTGATGCTCGTTTGTCAGTAACAGCAAAACCTCACCTCCGTGACTTATATGGATTCATACGCTCTGACCATTCTACTATGTTGATTTGAATGTCAAGGGCTTTTCTATCCATTTTATTTCTACAGATGGATGTCAAGCAACAATAGAGAAGTTGACTGAACGGCCCTCTAAGTACAATTATACGTGTGTGTGTGTGTGTGTGTGTGTGTGTGTGTGTGTGTGTGTGTGTGTGTGTGTGTGTGTGTGTGTGTGTGTGTGTGTGTGTGTGTGTGTGTGTGTGTGTGTGTGTGTGTGTGTGTGTGTGGTCACCAGTGAGAGTTGCGTGCTGCAGTCTGTGTTTTGGTCGTCTGAGAAGAGCAGCTCGTCTTTGATCAGCACGGACACAGCTCGGAGCATGAACGACAAAAACAAGTTCACATGGATGTAGTTCCTCGTGCAGTGGAGCTTCCTGCACACACACACACACACACACACACACACACACACACACACACACACACACACACACACACACACACAAAGTGTGTTTAGAGAGGGTGTCGTGGTGTGAATCCAGTGAAAGATGAGGTCTCTAAACCTGCTGATGGAGGCTGAGTGAACAGCTGGAGTTGATACAGTGAGCTTCTACTCGCTCTTGTGTGTGTGTGTGTGTGTGTGTGTGTGTGTGTGTGTGTGTGTGTGTGTGTGTGTGTGTGTGTGTGTGTGTGTGTGTGTGTGTGTGTGTGTGTGTGTGTGTGTGTTTACCTGAACAAACAGATGATGATGGTGCTGGTGAGCAGAGTGATGAGGGACAGGCTGTGGCCCAGAGTGGACAGGATCCTCACTATCCTGTAGAAGACCAGCTGGACACAAACACAGAAAACAAGGAAAAAAGAAGAGATAACAAACAAGTTTTGGGTGCTCTTAGTAAACGGGGAATGAAATAAACTTCATCTATCCAGGCACCCAATTTGTTTGACTACTGTGGGTCTTCATCAGGGCTTAAAACAAACAAGAATAAATATAAAAATGAAATATAAAACATACATTTTAATGAGATAGAATTCACAGTTATAATAAAATGTATTCAGATATTTAGCAAAAGTATTAGCAGCAGGGCGCCTGGGTAGCTCACCTGGTAGAGCGGGCGCCCATATATAGAGGTTTACTCCTTTGTTGCATGTCATCCCCCCCCCCCTTTCATGTCTTCAGCTGAAGACATGAAAATAAAGGCCTAAAATGGCCAAAAAATAATCGTAAAAATATACGTAAAGTACCAAGAGTGAAAGTACTCGTCATGCAGATTAGAATTGGTTTTCATGACTTTAATGTTGCAGAATTAACTGCTTAATTCACTGCTGTGAAGCTTGATTTAAAATATTACATCATCATTTATTAGCCGATTTATATTTTATATTAAGAATCTGCAAAGTAACTGAAGCTGTCAGATAAATGTAGTAAAAAATGGAGTAAAAAGTACAAAATTTGCCTCTGAATTGTAGTGGAGTAGAAATATAAAGTAGCATAAAATGGAAATACTTCACTTCAAGTTCCTTAAATTTGTACTTCAGTATAGGTTTTCTGGTTGTTCTTTACAGCCACTAGAGAGTGCTGCTCTCTTTCTATTTATACTTTCATCTACATGTTAAATAAAGAAACAGCTGCATGAATAATTGTTTACACATTCAAAAAGTAAGCTAAGCGGTTGCCTGGTGACTGAAAACATCCCCAAGTTGTGTGGTCGTTTATAGAGCTAACGAGGACTCCTCACACATACATTTGCCAAATATACTGTAGTTTTAGGTGTTTCTTTGTACGTTTGATTAAATACCGATTTGTTTGGGTGAGTTCAGGTTTATTCCCTTTTCAAAATAAAATCTGCCAAAAGGCCCGTTTCCCCGCACTACCCAACAGCGATGAGACCGATATAGAAGCATAACGATGCATAAGACATTAACAGCACTCATTGAGCTTCTGTTGCCTCGTGTGTCTTTTTACAGCGTGGCGAGGCTCTTTCACAATAAAAGCACGTTCAGGATGAGACTGGTCCATTTCAAAACAGCACAAACTCACTGTAAGCTCTCCCTCTCTCAGGCCGACACACAGAGATGGATCTGCCCCCGTGTGTGTGTGTGTGTGTGTGTGTGTGTGTGTGTGTGTGTGTGTGTGTGTGTGTGTGTGTGTGTGTGTGTGTGTGTGTGTGTGTGTGTGTGTGTGTGTGTGTGTGTGTGCCTGGCGTTCATCGCTCTCTCGTCATCTATAAACAACATTCCCCCGTGTCTGACACGCCATCTGGCAATAAACCGGATGGTCACACACTTTCTCAGTATATACATGCTTTAGACATGCATGAGCACGCACACTTCAACACACTCGCACACATATTGTAAAGCCCCTTTCACATACTGTTAAACATTCATCTAAAAAAACACACAAACTGTACAGATTTGCACACCAACACATAAAGCACGCGAGCATGCACGCTTTACAAATGCCCTTTTCATACATGTTTAGATGCACAAATAATCTTCGTTGACATAATGCAACCCCTGCAGGTGGTCCTCACAAAGACAGGTGTAGAAGAGAGTGCTGTACATCCACTCATGCTGCTGCTGAACTTCAGCATCATATTCAGACACAGATTTCTGTTTCTGGAGACTTTCTCCTCTCCGTACTTTCTCTCCAGATTTCTTTTTACATCCTTCACTCTGTCCAATTTCTCTCTCTTTCCTTTGCTTTGTTTAGCAAGTATGTTTCCTTATTTCTTTCCTTCTTTTGTTCACATTTCATCTTTCACCTTTTGTATTTTTCATCATTCTTCTTCGTCTTTTGGTTTTACTTTTTCCTGCTTCAATCTTTTCTTTTCTCCCTTCTGACAAAGTTTTTGGGGAATTTGGAGATTTTCAATATTTATGCATAACACTCTGAAAGTAAACAGTCTTCCTTCTCTCATCTGTCTCATCTTCTTTTATTTCTACTTTTCTTCTTTCTTTTCATTATTCTATCCTTGTTTTTCTTCACTTTTTGCCTGCTTTAGTCTTCTCTTCCTTCTGACAAGTTTTTTTTTAAATCCTTCAATCTCCATATTTGAGGATTACTGTTTTGACATGTTCATGCATATAAACACGCTAGTAAGTAACTAGCCTTCCTTCTTTTCATTCCTTTTTCCTTGTGTTTTTTTTTTCTTCTTTTCATCCTTCCTTCTTTTTTTCCTCCTTTTCATTCTTCTTTGTTTTTCTTCACTTTTCTCTTTTCTTCTTTCTGACATGGTTTCCAAAATCCTTTGATCTCCAGATTTGTGGATTTTTCATCATTGACGTTTTAACGTCTTCATGCACATTAAAGAGACAGTGATGTTGCATGAAGTTAAAGGGTTAGTTCAGATGCTCCAAAGTCACCCAATAACACAAACAAACTAACCGATGGAGGCAGCGTTATGGTGCGTTCTTTTTGCCTCGGAAGTCGGAGGTCGCAACTGGGAATGACGTCACACACGAGTTGAATGCGTTCTTTTTGCTAGTCTGATTTCCATTGTTTTCATTAGCTCTAGCCAGGTTAGCCGTTGTTAGCAACGCCAGTTTAAACAACGTATACGCTGTTTTATGTGCATACAAACCGCGTGACAACACAGATAGAAGACAGCGCTGCGTGTACGACTGATTTAGTGTGACACAAATAACACAGAAGTGCTTATAACTATGTTACTACAGCTTTTACAACTGTCGATACAGGGGGCAGCCATGTTGGATTTTCAGCTCGGGTACCTCGGTGGATGCACGAGTTCCGAACTCGTAAATACGAGGTCAGGGGGCGTGTTTACGACTTTGACCTCGTAAAATATGAGTTGCGAGGCAAAAAGAACGCACCATTAGAGCAGCAGGGAGGAGGGGGAGGCAGCATGTGACTGTGCCGGCCGGCCAGTAGTTATCCGTCCCTGAATCTGGGGGGCGGAGCTTCTGAAGGGGGGGGGGGGGGGGGGGGTTGTATTTGTTTGGCAGTTGAGTTCAAATACCAACAATCTTTTTTCATAAGATTAGTTTTCGGGGATTTTAGGCCTTTATTTTTGACAGGACAGCTAAGACTTGAGGGGGGAGAGAGGGGGGGGGGGGGATGACATGCAGCAAAGGTCCGCAGGTCAGGGTCGAACCCTCGACTGCTGCGTCGAGGACTGAGCCTCTATATATGGATGCCGCTCTACCAGGTGAGCTACCCAGGCGCCCACGCTTACTGCACCATTAATGTTTTTAGCTGCTGCCCCGTCCACAGCAACACAAAGAAATCCAAATAAAGACATTTAAATAAGATTTCAGTGCCTTTAAGTAAAAATGTAAATGCAGGATTTTATCGGAGTATTTTTCCGTTGTAGCATTACGACTTTTACAGTGCTTCTTCCACCACTATCTGTCCACTCTAAACACACATGGACAAATATGTGAGGCTACACAGACAGTCACGGCCTGGCATCAGCGTCTCATTCCTGAGTTTGATTCTCAGGCCTTCTGGCTGGGAGCTGATGACCTGCTGGCTCTGGTCTACTGCAGCCACATTGCCTTCTATGTCCAAACACATCTCCATCCATAAACTCTGGCTCGCTCGCCCTTTCTGTCTTCCTCTCCGACACCAGAGAATTAAAGCGATGTTGAACTTTAGGCTGAATGGCTTCCTGGCCACGAAAGAAGTCTAAATCTGGACCGTCTTTATCTTTTCTGCTCCTGTGTAGGTTTTTAAATCAAGACCGAGTCAAGACGGACCAGAGAAACATGAAGACCATCAGAGCCAGGGATGAACATTCACGCAATTATTTTCTGCCAATATTTTAAAAGAAAAGACAAAATTAGTCACAAATTTTGGTTAGAATACAAATAAATGCACAATCAATATAGATCAGTTTCACTGGCAGAAAACCTTAACGCTGCATACCGAACATCATCATTTAAACTGAAGTGTTACGCCAACATTTTGGGGACACGTGCACAAGGTATGTGTAAATACACCGAATATAATGACCATTTATGGGCTTGGCTCAGTTTTGGGTTGGAGATTTAAAAATAAAAAAAATAAAAATCAGCTTTAGTGTCTGATTCTGGATTTAAATTGTTGTTAAAGTTGTGCCAGATTTTGCTTCCTATACATTTCTACGAAGAACTGGATGAGACGTATTCGCTACCGGTTCGTTGACATCTCACACAGCAACAAAAACAAGTCAAATTTCTTGTATGTGTTCACAAACTTGGCCAATAGAGAGGTTAGGAAACAAGGGAGAGAGATGCAACACAACCCTGGCCAGATTTAAACTGGGACGTTGTAGCAGGGCTGTAGTACTCGAGTCCGGTCTTGGACTCGAGTCTGGACTCAGAACGTTTTTTCTATGGTCTCTGACTGGCTGGTATTTAGACTTGGACTTGTCTCGGTCTCTGCCACTGGTCTTGCCAAATATGGCTTTTGGTCTCGACCGAGTCCAGGTGTCTTTATTATGTTTATAATAATATTGGAGGGAAAGTGAAACACTGGCCACCCGATAACCAATCACACACTAGATTATCTTTGCACGCCCCGCATCTGCGTGCCCTGCTAAGGTTATTGCCATTCATTTTCATTGATTCACACACACACACACACCCACACACACACACACACACACACACACACACACACGAAGATGTCCTCCAGTTCTGCTATAATCGAAGATGTCCGCCAATTCTGCCATAATAGTAGAAAAGAAATTCTGTCCTGGACTGGTCTTGACTCGGACTCAAGCCTCTTTGGACTCGGTCTTGTCTTGGACTCGGTCTTGTCTTGGTCTTGACTAGTCCTGGTCTCGACAAAGGTGGTCTTGACTACAGCCCTGCATTGTGGTGCATGGTCGGGACCAGACTATTGTGCTTCTAGCAGTTTATTTCACTGTCGCTGCCCTAAAGTGAGTGAGTTGTAAATAATTCAGACTTTGGTGTCACAACTGTGCGCTGGATTTACACCGATGTTCGGCCAAGTCAGTTTGGCTTCCTGAGGAGGTTTTCTTTATCAATATCTTTATAAACAGCAGTGCTCCAGGTGGATTTTTCAGCGTGTCACAGATGTTTGACAGAGGTTTTGTTATGTTAACAGATGTGCTGTGTAAAGACAAATGATGTGTTCTTGTCTGTGTGTTTAGCATCGAGCACATCATTTACATTCTCAGCTCAAACTGAAGTTTTTTCCCCCTCATGTTGCCACTTTACTGGTGCACAATGAATTATTTCCACACCTCGTCTGCCTTTACGGTTGTATCAGTCTCTGACCTCAACAACCTGCTATTTATCTATTTATCACAGTAGAAAAGCCAGTGCTTCTCGTCGAGGAAATCATAACAAATGCGATTTGGCTGTAGCTTCCATTCGATAAAGAACACTGGCATGTAATGAAGTTAAGTCTTTTCCGCTCGCTGGGTACCTTTTGTGTCTACTTTCTCGAAGCTTCAAGTCACAATTAAACGGTCTCCTGTCCTGTCTCTCCATCGCTGAGTCCACATGTGCTTGTCGATTTGAAGATCTGTTTTGTGTCGCAGTGAGAGTGATCAGAGAGGACAATCAGCTGGATCTACAGTGTGTGTGAAGTGCGAGTATCTGCGTGAGTGCCAGCGGTGTCGTCTGGTCTCAGCTGAATGTTTTCCAGACGGAAAACCTCCGTCTCTTCCACAGGAAACAAAAAGAAGCTTCACTGAGAGAGTCGGAGTCCCACACCTGAGGGCTCTGGAGAGGATCACAGTCCAGATGTGTGCGCGTGTGCGTGCGTGCGTGCGTGCGTGCGTGCATGCGTGCGTGTACATTCATCTTTATGTTCTGCTGTTTTCTGTCATGCTGCTCCGTATATGCAGGGGCGATTCCAGGATTTTTTAAGTGGGATGGCACGGGGGTGGGGGGGGGGGGGGTGGGGACCAATAATCAGTTAGGCGGGATTTGATCATTGTGTATCCCAATAAAATACACATTTTCTATGGGCTCTTTAGGTTCAAAATGTGGATAGTCATCATGGAAACATTAATAGGTCATGTAACACGGGCTTTTTTAATAAAGTGCAATACCACTTACAATAAACTTGCCTCAAACTTCAATGAAAAAAACCTTGCAGTACATAGTTTTCAGATAATAGGAAACAAACAGAAATAAAGTGCAATACACTGCATTTCCTACAGTAACAAGTGCTCTACAACGAGTTCAATATGTTTTTACTTCAAACTGGCCTCAAAACTTCAGCAAATTACACAGTATGTGTGTTTACAGTATATATCCATTCACCAAATGGAAAGGCAGCGATTGGCTGAACAGGCAGCAAAGTGACAGTACTCTGATCCAATGGGAATCAAATTTGTCAGATTGACAGCACTCTAGCCCAACGGATAGGTGGGTGGCAAATCATATTTCGGGGGGGCAGGTGCCACCCCAGGCCCCCCTTCTAGAACCGCCCCTGTGTAGATGATTTATTAGTTTCTGTTGTGTTTATTTGTTTACTGGCTCCTACCAACTCACCTCCTCGCTGCTCTGTTTTAGACTTTGCAATTAAACAGAGATAATTAAAAACAACTGGTCCAGTATTAAGCAAGACCGCTGCAGTCAGCAGCAGCGAAACAAGCTGCAATGTAACGTTGACGGGGCAATCGCGCACCTTCAATTTACGTCCACTAAACGTGTTGTTTTTACCACTGACAGGCTCAGATTATTATTCTAAACTTCTGACAACATAATGGAAAGAATCCCTATAGAAATAGACCTTTTTGTTAAAGAGGGAGAAGTATATTATGAGAAAAGCTGTATAGAAATGGCAAAATTCATCTACTTCTCCTTGGTCTAAATTTCAATATTGCGGGGTGTCAGTTAAAGATGAACTTTCAACCAGACTGCGCTGTAAAGAATGACAGAACAAGGGGAGTGTGTGGCTTTATTCAGCGTGGACACAATAGTGGTTCCGGATATTCTGTTAAACCTGGATACCTGTTACTTGTTTAAAGCTCAGTATAAACCAAAGGGTCCTGGAATGCAGCCGGGACTGAAAGCAATAACTGGTACGGTCGGAAAATAAGCTCCGTGGCATCGCACAGGATCAAAACACACAGATACAAACACACCGACGCAGCAGACAGATAACGCAGGTTCACTGGAAAAAGATTTTGCAACATATTCTGCTTCATAATCTTTCTCTAGAGGGAAATAAATTCCTTCAGACCCCGCGGAACTCAGCTGGAGGAGTGGAGGGTTTGCCACAACAATATACTGTGTGCAAGTCTCAGCTGTTCTCCAGTGTTGGAGGAAGTATTCAGATCCTTTTACTTGGGTAAAAGTACTTAACCACACTGTACAAACACTCTTGTTAAGTTAAGTCCTGCATGGAAAAGTTTCCTTCAGTAAAACTCTGTAAGCAACGTGATATCATGACTTCGCGTAAACATACACGCCACTTTCTAAAGCCAAGCGGCGTGTTATCTGTACGCATTTTGAGCTATCGGCCTGTATGTCTACGCTGTATACAGCTGACGGGTTGGGTTTAGTAAAAGAAGAACGGGATGGTTGGGTTTAGGAAACGTGACACGCGGGACACGATCTTCGGTCTCCTGGGTGAAAGTCCTGTGTTGTTTGACCCATCCGCCCCCCCAACCAACCTCCCAATGCAGATTTTCGGGCTTTCATACTACTCGCTACTACCGTTCTTTTCTCAGGAGAACTTGGCATACATTGACATGCAATCGCAAGGTAATGCAAGTCAATGGAGGCCAAACGGTCATACTGAATTGAACTTTGTCCAAAAGTCACCTCTGTGCTCCCACAACTAGAACAACCGTCCTAAATTTTGAAGAATCTAAAAAGGAGGCTCTGCACAAAATCTAAATGACTTTGCATCTTTGCTTTTTAAATTTCCAAGCATTATGGCTGCAAACTTAATTACGTTTACTTCTATTGTTTTGTGCTAGAGCAGGTGTTCTGGAGTGGTTTACTGGTCTTGGCCCACCTGAGATCAAATCAGGGGGTCTGTGGCCCAAGAACTAAAATGACCTCTGGGCTAGTGACAGACATCTCAGAGGATATTTTAACAAGTAAGTGAGAAGAATAGCTATTTTTTCTTTGTCATTTTTGGTGCTCCTAAGTGCAGAAACACACACAGTGTTGTAGTCAAGACCACCTAAACTGAGACCAAGTCAATACCAAGACCAGAGTGTATCGAGACCAAGTCAATACCAAGACCAGAGTGTATCGAGACCAAGTCAATACCAAGACCAGAGTGTATCGAGACCAAGTCAATACCAAGACCAGAGTGTATCGAGACCAAGTCAATACCAAGACCAGAGTGTATCGAGACCAAGTCAATACCAAGACCAGAGTGTATCGAGACCAAGTCAATACCAAGACCAGAGCGTATCGAGACCAAGTCAATACCAAGACCAGAGTGTATCGAGACCAAGTCAATACCAAGACCAGAGTGTATCGAGACCAAGTCAATACCAAGACCAGAGTGTACCGAGACCAAGTCAATACCAAGACCAGAGTGTATCGAGACCAAGTCAATACCAAGACCAGAGTGTACCGAGACCAAGTCAATACCAAGACCAGAGTGTATCGAGACCAAATCAATACCAAGACCAGAGTGTACCGAGACCAAATCAATACCAAGACCAGAGTGTACCGAGACTGAGAGGGGCTGAGACCGAGACAAGACCAAGACTTTGAGGGGCTGAGACCGAGACAAGACCAAGACTTTGAGGGGCTGAGACCGAGACAAGACCAAGACCAGAGTGTATCGAGACCAAGTCAATACCAAGACCAGAGTGTATCGAGACCAAGTCAATACCAAGACCAGAGTGTACAGAGACCAAATCAATACCAAGACCAGAGTGTATCGAAACCAAGTCAATACCAAGACCAGAGTGTACCGAGACCGAGAGGGGCTGAGACCGAGACAAGACCAAGACTTTGAGGGGCTGAGACCGAGACAAGACCAAGACTTTGAGGGGCTGAGACCGAGACAAGACCAAGACCAGAGTGTATCGAGACCAAGTCAATACCAAGACCAGAGTGTATCGAGACCAAGTCAATACCAAGACCAGAGTGTATCGAGACCAAGTCAATACCAAGACCAGAGTGTATCGAGACCAAGTCAATACCAAGACCAGAGTGTATCGAGACCAAGTCAATACCAAGACCAGAGTGTACCGAGACCAAATCAATACCAAGACCAGAGTGTATCGAAACCAAGTCAATACCAAGACCAGAGTGTACCGAGACCGAGAGGGGCTGAGACCGAGACAAGATCAAGACTTTGAGGGGCTGAGACCGAGACAAGACCAAGACCAGAGTGTATCGAGACCAAGTCAATACCAAGACCAGAGTGTATCGAGACCAAGTCAATACCAAGACCAGAGTGTATCGAGACCAAGTCAATACCAAGACCAGAGTGTATCGAGACCAAATCAATACCAAGACCAGAGCGTATCGAGACCAAATCAATACCAAGACCAGAGCGTATCGAGACCAAATCAATACCAAGACCAGAGTGTATCGAAACCAAGTCAATACCAAGACCAGAGTGTACCGAGACCGAGAGGGGCTGAGACCGAGACAAGACCAAGACCAAGGCAGGGAGAAACCGAGTCAAGACAAAGACCAGAGCCAGACGGCCCGCATTCACTTTCTTGGGAGTTCTTGGGAGTGTGTTAAAGTATCGGGGGGGTGATTAACAGTAACAAATTTCCAATTAGGAATTAGTCAACTTATTGGTTGCATTTGAAGCAGGACGTTTATCATCCAATTACAGTAATGCAGAGGCAGAGACAAGACCGACATACATTGATTTTGAGACAAGACAGAGACCTTAAGAAAAGTGGTCTTGAGTACTACAACACTGCACACACAAACACAATGCTGTGAAGGAAAAGGCTGATTTCACGGTGGTCTGAAGAGAGATAAGAGAGCTGAGCCGAGAGATCAGCTGGAGTTCAGAGATCTGTCAGCCAGTAACTCTCCTTCCTCTCGACCCTGACATTTCTCCTCGTGTATCTCTGTCGGAGCGCCTTCTCTCGAACAGATAAACACGGAGACGCAGAGATGCCGAAACGCACTGTAAGCTGATATGAAATCAGCTCATTTACTTCACCACAGCGTCTGAGTGAGGAAACTGGTCAGAATTTAAACTGATCATCAGTGACAAGAACAAGCTTCCACTCCATATATGGTGGATTAATGGGCTTTATGGGCATTTTCAGTCTGCAAAACAACGGTCAAAGTGAGTCTGTTTGAATTTAGTCATTTCAAAGTCCATCTGTAAGTATGTAGTGAGCAGTTGTATCACAAGCCACACTGAAGCTGTAGGACTGAGCTGCTTTGTCATCTTTCCTGCAGGCTTGTTTGAACGTCAGTCGGTTGATTTTGGAGAGATGAATCTTTTGTTAGTTCCCATTGTCTTATTTTCACATCTGCATTAAAAGCTTTAGGGCCCTAATTTAACTATCTAAGCGCACGGCGTGAAGCGCCTGGTGCAGGTGCGTTTAGGGCGTGTCTAAATCCACTTTTGCTAGTTTCACGGCGGAAAAAAAGAGTCTGTGCGCCGGGCGCATGGTTCAAAAGGGTTGTACTTAGTGTCTTCATTAATCAGAGGTGTGTTTTGGGCGTAACATGCAATCAACCAATCAGAGAGTCATCTCCCATTCCCTTTAAAAGACAGGCGCGTTTGGACCTTGGAGCATTGCTGTTATGATGGAGGATTTACACCCTAATATTTTTATTTGTCATCTTTTGCATGTGTGTGTGCTGCTGTGCTTCCCTGTGTGTGTGTTTGTGTGTGTGTGTGTGTGTGTGTGTGTGTGTGTGTGTGTGTGTGTGTGTGTGTGTGTGTGTCTAACAAGCATAGTGTGCGCGCTGTGCACGAGCCTAGAAGCATTTTATTAATCTGCTGTTAAAATAACAAAGAAATGCTGCGTTATTGACTTTAGACCAGGTTTTTGTTGGTCAATGGCGCGATAACTTCCCGCTGCCTCAAGATAGCAATACTCCCAGAATTCACCTGAACACACCTCCCTGTAAGACCAGCATGCCCAGAATGCACCTGAACACACCTCCCTGTAAGACCAGCACGCCCAGAATGCACCTGAACACACCTCCCTGTAAGACCAGCACGCCCAGAATGCACATGAACACACCTCCCTGTAAGACCAGCACGCCCAGAATGCACCTGAACACACCTCCCTGTAAGACCAGCACACCCAGAATGCACCTGAACACACATCCCTGTAAGACCAGCACGCCCAGAATGCACCTGAACACACCTCCCTGTAAGACCAGCACGCCCAGAATGCACCTGAACACACCTCCCTGTAAGACCAGCACACCCAGAATGCACCTGAACACACATCCCTGTAAGACCAGCACGCCCAGAATGCACCTGAACACACCTCCCTGTAAGACCAGCACGCCCAGAATGCACCTGAACACACCTCCCTGTAAGACCAGCATGCCCAGAATGCACCTGAACACACCTCCCTGTAAGACCAGCACGCCCAGAATGCACCTGAACACACCTCCCTGTAAGACCAGCACGCCCAGAATGCACCTGAACACACCTCCCTGTAAGACCAGCACGCCCATGGACCACAGATGGGCGCAGGTGCATTTGCTATTTAAACGACGCGGCTGCTGGACGGGAAACTGACAACTGTCGGTCCTAAACTAGCAAAGACACTTGGGTCGGACTCTGCGCTGGAAGCAAGATAGGGCCCTTAGTTTTAAAAAGGACCGGTTTTTAAGTCCCATATGTACATTGAAAAAAAAGGTTTTGCATGTTGTAATTATTTCCCCTTTTTATACTGGCCATGAAACATCCCATGTGTTTCCAACGTAAGTGACGAGGGACAAACTCCACAGTCCTGAAGTTATCTATATCTATTAACTATCTATTAACTTCAGATAAGCTTTTGTTGACTTTGGAACTAATGGAAACAAAGAAAGTCTGTATAGTACCAAGTTTTCTTTATGGCAAGCACAACCTCTTTCAATTCAGACAAACCTGATCAATCTGAACATATCCTTCAAGCAGACCGTCCTCACCCAGAAAACGGCTGTATAGGTCCATCGTGCACGCAGCTTATAACGATCCATATTTACCCGTATTACGACCCCAAGGGATGCATACTTGCCAACCCTTGCCAACAGTCACGTCAACCTTTTATGGACCCAAGTCTGACGTAGTTACATCTTCATTTTAGTAGTTTAACAGGACTCATTTAAAGCCAATTCCTGATGTTTTCTTATACCTAAACAAGTATTTTTATTGCCTTCACCTAACTAGTTGTTTCACGCTAACTAGGAATTTAAAACTTCGAACCGCTACGTTAAATAGAACGGCCATTTGTCGTACTGGGACTCATTGGCGTTGTTTATGTATGAGGACGTGTTGCTTTAAGTATCAGCTGCTGTGTTGAGATCTGGTTTTGGAGACATGGAACTTTTTAACATTGTAAGCAAAACTAGAATATGCTTTTCCTGCAGAAACTACGGTGTAAACGCTGACAGCTGAAAAACATTTCGAACAGCTGCTGGAAATGTCAAACGAATTGCTTCAAAAATAGTGATGCACGGAAACATTCAAAAGCGTTTAGTTCATTAGCAAAAAGTAATACGTTTAGTTTATTGGCACATAATGATTAAAAACTAAAGTATATTACAACAAAGAGCAGCAGCATTAGATTGTGCAGGAGAGGTTAGAAACATACTGAAACTAGTCTGTGGTTGGCGTTTGAATACCAGATCATGAAAACTGTCTGTGGTGGTTTTTACTTTTCGCAAACAAATGATTCTAAGTGGGTCAGACTGAGATATGACCCTGTAATGTGTAGACAAGACTTTCCGCTCTGCTGCGTGGGACTTCACACGTACACTCGCTCCGATTGAAAACGTAAAAGGAAACCATTGTGGTAACTGCTTAGAAGTACGAGTACTTTCCTGGTTTCTTTGTTAAAACTAAGATAAATAACTTGGTACTTAGTGTGTGTGGTGTACTGTCTTAGATTGTCATTCCTTCCTTTAATTAACTGCGTATCAGTCACTGCTCAGGCACACACATTCATTCTCCCTTGTGGGGGGGAGGAGCTTAGGAGACCGTTTTGGGCTTTAGCAGAAAGGGGGGGAGGGACTGAGAAGTTGTTGATGTTCAAATTCTTTGGCTAAGTCCTGGATCTTCACAATCCGACCTACGGCACCTTTAACTTCGTCCTTCATGAACTCCATTCCCCTGCTTGAAAGCGGTAGATGCTAGATCACACCCGATACAAGTGTCGATGTCAACACGAGCATACTGCTCAGGCATCAACACTTGGGTTTCCCATCCGTCACTTCAGCCAAAGACTGACTGACTGTACCGGAGTATAGCTGCACTTTCTACAGTTCATTCAGAACATTTAGGACTTTCCTACAACTTTCTCTGCTAGTATCCACCAGAGTTGCACAATCAAACATGAAACATGAAGTATCAGTCTGCAGCAGCTTCACAGTGGGGATAAAACTGAACATCATCACTGGCTAACTGTAGCCACACAGCTCACACATAACGTCACACAGAAAGTAGTCTATACTGACGACTTTTCATTTCAGGGATTATTATGATGCCATGTGGACTAGCCAGACCCTCCTCCGCAGCGCTGTGGAGGAAGGTCTGGCAATGCGAGACTACACAGAAAGTGAACAGACAGTGAACTCACCTCGCTGGGTTCAACCGTGTTGTTGGACCAGCAGGCGGTGGTGATGGCGGGGTAGACGTCAGACCAACCTTTCTCTGTGCAGTTCCTGCTGAGGTTACCTGAGACACACACGTTCAGAAACAATCAGTCGATTCATTTATGTGTTGGAATTCAAGGTTGGGTCGATTTTATATTGTATTTTTAGACTTTGTTTACTTAGATTTGCCTACTTTAATGCCAACAAAACATTACAGGATTCAGTTCCGAATTGTATTCCTGGCAGCTTGGAAACATTTGTGTTAGGAAATAATATTTACAGAGAGTGTAATTTAACAGGTAACTGAATAAATAACTAATAAATAATGTGTTATTTCAGAGATGTGGTATCTAGAGGGGACAAGGGGAGGTATAATCCTGACTACAGTCTTGTGTAACACAATCAAAAAAAATGAATTTAATGTACATCTCGTGAATGCAGCATTAGAAAAAAATGCTCTTTATTTCCACCCTTAACAGTCCACATCTGTCCGAGTTACTAAATATTTATTAACTTTGAAAACTAAAATGACAGGATCCAATCAGCCGTCTGAACTGGACGTAAAAAAACAACTTCTCAGTGTCCTCATGTTAACTGTATTTCTCTGCAGGTCTTATTAAATCTCAGAGTAAATAAAAGTGTAACAGACTGGACGGACTGGAAAAGGTCGGCCATAATAAAAGGTCCTCAGCAGTTGCAGCAGATTGTGTTTCTAAGCTGTCTTATTGTAAATACACTTGATTTGTGCTCCACGACAGCCTGGCTGTTAATGAGGCTGCTGGCCCGCTGACAGCTTGTTCACGTTAACCGATCTGAACTCAGGAGGACGAGTACGGTGGCCAAGAGGGTCCAACACACTCCTGTGTACACTCGACTCACTTGTGAGAGAGGGAAACTGCGCTAAGGTGCCAGCAAGATTAAATAAAGTTTTAATAAAAGTGGTTTACAAAAGGGGGAAAAAAATGGCCTTTAAACATTTAAGTACATTTATTCACAATTCAGTTCATTTTAAAAAGTTTAAAAATTCAACCAATTAATCTGAAATTATACTATAAATGTTATAAGTCTTTGAGATTTGTGTGTTCCTGAAAGCAGTTTACAGCAAGTCTATTTAGATTTGTAGATGAATTACATAGAAAACACACATTTACACCCAACAAACCACAAGATGCATCAATCGAACGTTACATTTCCCGATAAAACTCTGCCGCGGTATCTGCTGCACACAGGAAACTATTTCTTGCTCAAGAACACCAACTTCCTGAAGTGTCTGCAGGTAGCAACAGCTCAGAGACCACACATAGTCCAGCAGAAAACCCTCCATGAAACTGAATTTTCATTGTCACACTTTTGTTTTTATACCAATTAAACTAACAAGAGTTTAATGGGTTAATGTGTGAGCTTTGGAGGTGATTTCTGCATATTTTTTTTTAGTGGTGGAAAAAGTATTTAGATACTTGGAATTTACACTCCTACAAAAACAGCAGTTGTCTCAGTGTTGTCGTCTCTCTCGCACAGCGAACAGATTCAGATGTACAGTAGACAGACAGGAGAGAGAATCTATTTAACAGTCACGTTCTCAGTCAGTGACTTCTGATGTGGAGCAGCCGCTGCTCTGTGGCGATTACACGCCTCATCCTTTAACCAGGACGATCTAATGCTCTCCACGTCTGCGGGGGGAGAAACGGGGCCGCTGACAGATGCTGCTGAGGGCGAATCGCAGTGAAAATGTGGGCCAGCCCAGATGTTGTCAGCTGCACGGCGAATAATTAGACTCGTTAAGTGAAGGAGCTCGAGCAGCGCGGGATGGAGGGAGGAGAGGAAAACACAGAGATGAAGAGAAAGGGAGAGAGAGAGGTGTAGCAGAGAGTGAGAGATCAAACAGAGATGAAGAGAGAGGGAGAGGTGTAGCAGAGAGAGAGAGAGATCAAACAGAGATGGAGAGAGAGAGAGGGAGAGAGAGGTGTAGCAGAGAGTGAGAGATCAAACAGAGATGGAGAGAGAGAGAGAGAGAGAGGTGTAGCAGAGAGTGAGAGATCAAACAGAGATGAAGAGAGAGAGAGAGAGCAGTGTAGCAGAGAGTGAGAGATCAAACAGGGATGAGAGAGAGAGGTGTAGCAGAGAGTGAGAGATCAAACAGACAGAGAGAGAGAGAGAGAGAGAGAGAGAGGTGTACAGAGAGTGAGAGATCAAAAAGGGATGGATGGAGAGAGAGAGAGGGAGAGAGAGGTGTAGCAGAGAGTGAGAGATCAAAAAGGGATGGATGGAGAGAGAGAGAGAGAGAGAGAGAGAGAGAGAGAGGTGTAGCAGAGAGTGAGAGATCAAACAGAGATGAAGAGAGAGAGAGGTGTAGCAGAGAGTGAGAGATCAAACAGAGATGAAGAGAGAGAGAGGTGTAGCAGAGAGTGAGAGATCAAACAGGGATGGAGAGAGAGGGAGAGAGAGGTGTAGCAGAGAGTGAGAGATCAAAAAGGGATGAGAGAGAGAGGTGTAGCAGAGAGTGAGAGATCAAACAGGGATCGGAGAGAGAGGGAGAGAGAGAGAGAGAGGTGTAGTAGAGAGTGAGAGATCAAACAGACAGAGAGAGAGAGAGAGAGAGAGAGAGAGGTGTACAGAGAGTGAGAGATCAAACAGAGAGAGAGAGAGAGAGAGTGAGAGATCAAACAGGGATCGGAGAGAGAGGGAGAGAGAGAGAGAGAGAGGTGTACAGAGAGTGAGAGATCAAACAGAGAGAGAGAGAGAGAGGTGTAGCAGAGAGTGAGAGATCAAACAGAGATGGAGAGAGAGAGAGAGAGAGAGAGAGAGAGGTGTAGCAGAGAGTGAGAGATCAAACGGAGATGGAGAGAGAGGGAGAGAGAGAGAGAGAGAGGTGTACAGAGAGTGAGAGATCAAACAGAGAGAGAGAGAGAGAGGTGTAGCAGAGGTGTACAGAGAGTGAGAGATCAAACAGAGAGAGAGAGAGAGAGAGAGAGAGAGAGAGAGAGAGAGAGGTGTAGCAGAGAGTGAGAGATCAAACAGAGATGGAGAGAGAGGGAGAGAGATCAAACAGAGATGGAGAGAGAGAGAGAGAGAGAGGTGTAGCAGAGAGTGAGAGATCAAACAGAGATGAAGAGAGAGGGAGAGAGAGGTGTAGCAGAGAGTGAGAGATCAAACAGAGATGGAGAGAGAGAGAGAGAGAGAGAGAGAGAGAGAGAGAGAGAGGTGTAGCAGAGAGTGAGAGATCAAACAGAGATGGAGAGAGATGGAGAGAGAGAGAGAGGGAGAGAGAGGTGTAGCAGAGAGTGAGAGATCAAACAGAGATGGAGAGAGAGAGAGAGAGAGAGAGAGAGAGAGAGAGAGAGGTGTAGCAGAGAGTGAGAGATCAAACAGAGATGAAGAGAGAGAGAGGTGTAGCAGAGAGTGAGAGATCAAACAGAGATGGAGAGAGAGAGGTGTAGCAGAGAGTGAGAGATCAAACAGATGGAGAGAGAGAGAGAGAGAGGTGTAGCAGAGAGTGAGAGATCAAACAGAGAGATAAAGGGAGGTTTTACCATCTGAAGCAAGTTTCTGTTTGTCTGAAAATATTGACAAAAGTATTAAAGTAATACATCAATAGATTTCCATCAAATGAGTTCAGAAACAAACACTTGAGGAGTTATTGTTCTCCAGAGTCAGCTCATGTCATTTTCTACGCCCAGAGGAAAAGGATGAGTTTTGTATGTAGACACTTTTCTAACAAAACTTGCCAAAGACACTTTTCAGCTGAGACAATTTGTTGCAGTTAGTTGAGCCAAACTTCCGTCTTTATTTTTGGGACAAAAGTGTCATAAATCTTTTCTTAAAGTGTAACTACCGCTTTTTTCAACCTGGACTCTATTTTCCTCTGTTTTTGTATCTGAGTGACTGATGGGAACAACAATCTCTAACATTGGTCCAGTATTAAGCCAGATCGCTGCAGTCGGCAGCGGCGAAAACAAGCTACAATGTAAGTTAACAGGGCGATTATCCAGCTTGTATTTACCTTCACAAAAGTTCTCGTTTCGCTGCTGACAGGCTCAGATTAATATTTTAGGTGTCTGACAACATTATGAAAAGGATTCCTTCAGAAATAGATCTTTAAAACCTCTTTGAGACGTTTCTGTTAAACCAAAAAACAGCTCTGAAGTCGCTAGCGCTAAACTCACCAGACTCCATTTAAAAAAGCAATACGTTTAGCGTGTATGGAGCCAACATATTCTCACATGTAAATCAGTAAACTATGTGTTTATTTCAACCAGAACTAGAGTTGTGATGGATGGAAAAGTGGAAAGACGATCCAAAACGGCTTTTCATAGTTTTATTTTGTTTCTGTCGACTTTGAATGAAGTGTGTTGTACGATGCTAATTTACTGTTTATTTACATGGAGTCTGGTGGATCAGCGAACGCAATTTCGTGAATGTTTTTATGTTTACTTAAAACTTATCTTTATCTTTACTTTATCTTACTCTTTAACAGAAAGGTCGACCTCCTTAGAAATCCTTTCCATAATGTTGTCAGACACTTAGAATATTAATCTGAGTCTGTCAGCGGCAAAACAAGCACTTTTGTGAAGATAAATACAAGCCGGACAATCGCCCTGTTAACTTACATTGTAGCTCGTTTCTCCGCTGCCGACTGCAGCGATCTCACTTAATACTGGACCAATGTCAAAGATTGTTGTTCCCATCAGTCACTTTGACACAAAAACATAAGAAAATAGAGGGTCCAGGTTGAAAAAAAACAGTAGTTACCCTTTAACAAGACAATTTTAGCAAGCGGCAACATTTATAGGAAATTGGCTAATTGTAATACATTTTTTTAGATACATATTTTTATTCAGAAGGACAGAGAAAAGAGATGTAAGGTACAGAGAGAGAGTGACGGATGGCTGAGGGGGAGGAAGGTTAATACTGCAGTGGGAGAGGAGGGGCTGATGGGAGAGGAAAGAGAGGCAGAAGGAAGCAGAGAAGAGGAGGATGGATGAAAGACCTGCCGGCCTTTAACGTGCACAGATGATGGCGGCTCGAGAGGATCAAAGGTAGACGGGCAAAGGGGCGGTCGCCATGATGGATGAAGCCGAATGGGCGGACTGAAAGACGAACAGCTGGCAGGAAGAGAGCTGAGACAAAGTCACGATACGGTACAGACTGAGCTGGTTCAGTCACAGACAGACCAGCTGCAGCCAGTTATTATTATTATAATAATTAGCCTGTTATTAATAAACCAAAAGTCATATCTACATTATTTTTTCTCACTGTACCTGAAACTTAAAAAAACTAAAAAAAAACTAAAAAAAAACAAAGAGAAAATGACCATTTTACAAACTGTGATCATTACTTTTTAATTAATGGAAATTAATTGAATCTTCACAAAAAAACAACATTAAATTATTAATTAATTGAACATTAAAGTTCCATCTTCATGATCAGTCCTTCAATCAAAGGCTTTATTCTACATTTCCACCTTTTTCATTTCTTAATAAGCTTCACCCTCCAAGTCATAAAAAATGACTTAAACCGATTAATTCATTATCAAAATAGTTGGCGATTAGTTTAATAGTTGATCGTCTATATCGACGACGTTTCATTTCCGGGATTGTTCAGGTGCCGCCGGAAATTCTGCCAGATGTCCCTCATTTTTTTCCCGTATATCCGTCACCTTCCTCTTCCTTTGTGTTGGCGTTCTAACCTCCGGCTGATTTGTGAGGACTCTGGTTAACTGCTCCTCAGATCTCTGCAGGGTAAATCCAGACAGCTAGCTTGACTATCTGTCCAGTCTGAGTTTTTCTTCCTCGCACGACTAAAACAAGATTATTTTTTGGCCATTTTAGGCCTTTATTTATAGGACAGCTGAAGACATGAAAGCAGAGAGAGAGAGAGAGAGAGAAGGGGGGGGGGGGAATGACATGCAGCAAAGGGCCGAAGGTTGGAGTCGAACCCGCGCCCGCTGTGTCGAGGACTAAACCTCTGTATATGGGCGCGCCCTCTACTCTATCAGGTGAGCTAACCAGGCGCCCGACTAAAACAACTTTTGAACGTACACATGTTCCACCAAAACAAGTTCCTCCCCGAAGCTATTTTCGCAAAGGGCGCCGCTATTGCATCCTGCGCTTAGCCCCGCCCCAAGACGACTGTGATTGGTTTAAAGAAATGCCAATAAACCAGGACACATTTTACTCCCATCCCAGAATGCCGTGCGGACTAGCCAGACCCTCCTCCGCAGCGCTGTGGAGCGTAGAAGTTTTCTACGGCTGCATATTCCCTGACGGTGCACAAATGTCCAGATACGAACGTCAACGTCGGACGCGACGATGATGTCAGACTTACCGTTTTTTCCAAACAGGTGCAGGAGGGGGTCGGGGCAGCGGCGGGTAATCACATTGCCGACCGCTGCACTCTGCCAACACGTGAAATTGTCCCACTCGCCGTGACATCCTGGACAAAAACACACACATTAGAGGTATAAATCACAACTTCCTGTTTGGTCCGAGCTACTGGTTTCACTGATCCTCTGCCTGCTGCTGCACCAACACTCAGGATACATAAATCAACATAAAAGCTCGGTGGAGCCTCTGACGTTCAGACATTTGGCTCTACAGCACATTCAGAAGGAAACAGACACCCTCAATTTAACAGTTTTACTCACTTATTTTTCATAGTAAGGATGACAGTCGTAAAACAAACAAATCTTAAAAAAAGGACCAAAGTTCTGCTCTAAATGTTGTTTATGCCACTCAGTCTGCTTGCACACAAGGCTTTGATAACTGTAAGTGCATGTAAGCGACATATAACTTCATTCTGAAATAATAATAGCTAAATTCAAGGCATCAAATTCAGAGATTCAAAGGGTAATAGTAACAGTAACTTGGACCCTGTTTTCCAATGTTTTTGTGTGCAAGTGACTGATGGGAACAACAGTCTTTGAAATCGGTCCAGTATTGAGCGTGGACGCTGTAACCGGCAGCCAAAGACCGTAACCCTATGGGGCAAAGGTTTACTTTGTATTTATTTATTATTTGCTGTTTTTGCCACTAAAAGGCTCAGATTATTATTTTTGTCTGACAACATTATGGAAAGGATCCCTACAGATATAGGCCTTTATAAAAACCTCTCTGAGACCTTTCTGTTTAACCAGAAACAGCTCTGAAGTCGCTAGCGCTAAACCCACCAGACTCCATTTAAAAAAACAATACTTTTAGCGTCTATAGAGCCAACATATTTTCACATATAAATTAGGTAAACTATGTGTTTATTTCGACCAAAACCCGAGTTGTGATGGTTGGAAGAGTGAAAAGACGACCCCAAAACGCCTTTTCATAGTTTTATTTATTCTGACGACTTTGAATGAAGTGTATTTTACGATACTAAAATTACTGTTTATTAACATGGAGTCTGGTGGGTTTAGCGAACGCAATTTCGCAGATGTTAATATGTTTAGCTAGCACTTTTGTGAAGGTAAATACAAGCTGGACAATCGCCCTGTTAACTTACATTGCAGCTTGTTTCTCCGCTGCCGACTGCAGCGATCTCACTTAATACTGGACCAATGTCACAGATTGTTGTTCCCATCAGTCACAAAACACAAAAACAGAGGAAAATAGGGTTTAAGTTATTTTTTGGCCTTCATGTATAGATTACTGAACGATTAACGAACTTAAAGCTCCTATATTTTTATATATCAACTACCTAAAAGATTATTTCTGCGCAACATCAGAACTATGTCTGATCATTTTGATGTAAACTCTGCAGGTATGTCTGCCAACAATCACCATTCTGGTTTGGTTGAAATAAACACTCAATTTTATAAGAGGGTTCAGGTTGATGAGATACCGAAATGACCATTCAAGTACAGCACTTGAGTAAATTTACTTAGTTACTTTCCACCTGTGAAGAGGAGGATACGTTGTAATCTGTAAAGCTAAAAAAAAAAAAGGTTATTGGCATGTTTGACCTCCAACACAGGAAATCAACAGATCTGAACTGATGATGACTGATAGGAGAATCTGATGGTTGTTTGTGCTCTAAGATACACTCTGTATGTACACACACACACACACACACACACACACACACACACACACACACACACAGGCGTGAGAAAGAACCCACAAGCCTCAAACCACACAGATAAAATGCTCTATTATTATCACTGTGGTGAAACATTTGAACACACATGCACATGAACACAAAGACTGTGCTTCCCCACGATTCCGAGTATTTCACCAAGAGGAAGATTAATGATTGATTTGCGAGCAAGTGTGTTGCAATACAGACTGAAACTGCATCCAGACACACCCTCCTCTTCACATAAATGAGACACACACACACACACACAGAGTTTGTTTTAAGGTATTTTTCTGAGTTTCTGTTTCTGCAAATGCCAAAATTGTTAGTCACCGCAAAGCTGTCCATCCTGCATTTATTTCACTTTAGAGCTGATGGGAATTTCCAAACAACTCCTACAGTGTGTGTGTGTGTGTGTGTGTGTGTGTGTGTGTGTGTGTGTGTGTGTGTGTGTGTGTGTGTGTGTGTGTGTGCTACCTATGCTAGCAGGTGTCTGTTGCTGTAGTTTTGTCTGACACTCTCTCCCGGCTCTCTGCATCTCCCACGCGAACTGGCAGCTAGGAAACTTTCCATTAACCTGTCAGGGCGAGAGGAAATAAATATTATGAATATTATCTTCAACGTGAACAAACCTCCTGCGTCAGTCAAACGTTTGCACTCTGGCTCTCCGTGTCTCGGGCTAAAAGCTGGTGTTTGATAAACGTGCTTCAGTTTTCTGGACTAAAGTTCACGATTCTGTAATCTGCATTTTTCTCCGGGACGTGTTTAGATAAACTGTTCCCTCAAAGATAAAAATTCATGCCCCTGTGCACTCAAATGGTAAATGGACTGCTTTTCTAGTCTTGGCGACCTTTTGAAAGTGCTTTACACACTTCAGGCACCATTCACCCCAACATTCATAGACTGGTGGCCGAGGCTGCCATACAAGGAGGGTCATCAAGAAAACTGACGCACACCCAGACACGGGACAGCCAACAGGAGCACTTTCGGTTCAGTATCTTGCAAAAGGACACTTGGCATGTGGATCGAACCGCCGACCTACCATTCGTTAAGGACAGCTCTGACTCCTGAGCTACAGCTGCCCCAAATGTACTTATTCCACAGTTTTATTTAACTTTGTCCCAAAATCTATAATCTATAACGTCCACCAATAATTGAATTTGTCAAATGTAACAGTATCGAGACAACGCCCCCTGCCACCCACTGAGCCGTTATGTGCTCGACTCCAGTGAAGAGCGTGAAGAGAAAAACAGGAAGAAAGCAAGTTGCAGAGACTCTTCACTGTTAATTAGCCTCATCTCGTTAGCACCTGTTGTACCTACCAGTCCGGTGTGTGTGTGTGTGTGTGTGTGTGTGTGCATAAGACATTAACAGCACTCATTGAGCTTCTGTTGCCTCGTGTGTCTTTTTACAGCGTGGAGAGGCTCTTTCACAATAAAAGCACGTTCAGGATGAGACTGGTCCATTTCAAAACAGCACAAACTCACTGTAAGCTCTCCCTCTCTTAGGCCGACACACAGAGATGGATCTGCCCGTGTGTGTGTGTGTGTGTGTGTGTGTGTGTGTGTGTGTGTGTGTGTGTGTGTGTGTGTGTGTGTGTGTGTGTGTGTGTGTGTGTGTGTGGCCACGTTCAGCCCAGACAAAACGTAGCAACACGTTTTTTTAAAACTGAAACGGCTGTGCGTTGAACATCCTGTTGTGTGCGCAAGCGCTCTGCCTTTTAATCACCACGAGTTTACAGCGACGTCTCTGCTGATTGGGTATCACCTGTGGCAGCCAATAAACGAGAGACACGCCCACCAAACGAGAGAAAAGGAAGGAAATACGAGGAAATATGTCGTTCAATCAAGAATCCGGTGCACACCGTTTTGAGTTTGAACGTAGTCTCGCTTTGCCAGACCATCCACACGCTGCACCGCGGAGGAGGGTCCGGCTAGTCCACAAAGCATTCTGGGATGGGAGAAAAACGTGCTCTGGTTTATTGGCATTTCTTTAAACCAATCACAATCGTCATGGGCGGAGCTAGGCGCCAGACGGAGCCACGGCGCCTCGGGAAGGAACTTGTTTTGGTAAAACGTGTAGAGAAAACTCAGATTGGACAGATAGTCTAGCTAGCTGTCTGGATTTACCCTGCAGAGATCTGAGGAGCAGTTAACCAGAGTCCTCAGAAACACAACACAAAGAAAGTGGAAGAAAACGGCGAAAATGCCGAATTTCCTGCGGCACCGGAGCAATCCCGGAAGTGGAACGTCGAGGATATTAATATTAACGGTCTATGATATAGACTAAACTGACGGTAACCACGGACACACACTAAAATTGAATGTAAACAAAAAAGGGCAGCATGGAAGATCTTCACAAAGAAGAGAAAAACACTTCACTGAAATACTGATTTACCGTGTGTGTGTGTGTGTGTGTGTGTGTGTGTGTGTGTGTGTGTTGGGAGGTCTGTTTACACTGAGATACACTGCCGCTCTCAGCAGTATTTCAGACCTGCCTGTATGTTTATACCACACACACCCACCCACACACACACACACCCCCACACACACCTTGAGCTATCGTTACTTCTCGTCTGTCCCATTGAGTCATCGTTTGCAGCCGATCAAACTGTCACCTTATCACGTCGACCAATCATACATCACCTCAAATGTGTTTTTTATGAACAACGCCTTCACACCTGTTGATGATGGAGCTGCATTTCCTCCGACTTTCTGTTTCCACTAATTATGAAAAACAGCCCAAACACCTCCGGTAAACAAACAGGTAAACACTGTCTTGCTCGCTGTAGTTTTTAATCAAACAGGAGGAAAAAGTTCTTCTGTTGGGGACTATTTTTAGCAGCGGATTAATCCACACTTGGTGCTCTAGTGAGTATCTGTGACAGCAGGACGCTGTGTGTGTGTGAGTCAGAATAACTACAGCGTGTGTGTGTGTCCATAGTTCTGAAGGAACATGTGACCCAGTGCAACAGTGTGGCTCACTGATGCGTTTTCATAGCACAGAGGAGGAAGAGATATCACACACACAAGACTTGTTCGTACATCTTTTCAGGGATTTGTTTACACTAACAATACTTCATGACTGTTTGCCAAAGAGTGACTTTTGGATGTAGTTTTCCCCTCACAGATTTTATATAGTATTTTTTATTTTTTTCCAAATTGATACAAAAATCAGCCTTCAAAAGATCTGAAACTACCAAAGTCAACATCCTGTATGAACCAATTTTATTTCAAGTTACTTTATTATTTTGTAGGTTGACTGAAAAACGGTCTGCTGGTCATCTGTTACGCTCAGGAGCTGGTGGAAAGTGATTATTTAACACTTTAACTGTAAGATGCTGTCGGAGAATCAAATTGACAACAAACGACAAATAAATATCAGTCCCTCCAGAAAAACAAGTTTTTTTGTGATTGTTGCGGGCAAAAATCCTCGATTATGCGGCACGTTTTCTTAGAAAATATGATGGAATATTTATGCAATTTTATGCGATGAAATTGCGGGAACTTGCAAAAATTGCGGTTTGATGAAAAAAGAAAATAAAGGGATTCCCCCCCAACACCGTGTTCTCAATAGGCGAAATGACGTCACTTCATAACGTTCCCATGGCAACAGGGGAAAATGGCTGCTCTTGTGTGAAGTAAACGCAACATTTTTCAACTTTCTGCTGAGATATATGTGACTTTTTTGCAATGAAAATGTGGGTATTATGAAATCATGCAAGCCCCGCATATTTTGCGCGGAAATAGGCAATTTATGCGGCGAAAGTGCGGCGTATTTGAAAACATGCAGGCCCCCCGCATAATTATGCGGACTTTGGCTGATCATGCGTTGAATTATGCGATCGCATAATCACGTTTTTCTGGAGGGACTGAATCATGAATGACAGAAAGGATGATGTGTATCAGGCTGCTTCCTTCTCTATAAAAGCTTCGACAGTTAGGCTTCAAAGTAGGAAATTTATTTAATAAAGTTCACACTGACATTTAAATCAACAGGTGATACATTTGAATGTTGATTTACAGGTGAATGTCTGTTTTTTTTAATTTAATTTCCTCCCTCAGGCTGTGAACTTCCATAACTTTTAGAGGTATTTTTTTTAAAACATGATAATAATTTGATAATATCATGAATTCTGATGTTGGCGCCACGTGTCCCTTGTGTCACTTAACCCTTGTGTTGTCTTCCCGTCGACCATTAACTTACTTTTTTGGAACTTTTTCACAATGTTTTTGTCATTTTTTCAAAGCTTTTTTTGACTCATGGTCAATAAACCTAATCTTTATGACATTATACCTATTTTATTTTATTAGTAGTTAAGATCAGAGGATGTTGAGTGGATATCACAGACTGCTTTATATCAAAGTTTAGTCAGGATATACTGTTGTGAAAACCATTTAAAAAATGTTTTCAAATGCTTTAAAATTGAATAGAACACACAAAATTAAATTAATCATATATATGCATCAATGTTCATTTTGAAAGAAACACATATTTCTGATATATAAAAAACAACAACATTGAAAATGGGTCAAATTCGACCCGAGGACAACACAAGGGTTAAGGGGTGCTGTGATCTTCATTTGTTTTATAACTCATCTGAAATTTTTGATTTGGATTCATGTCTTTCCATATTCTGCTTCTCAAAACAAAAAACTATAAATAGAGAGGGGAAAGGTCAGAGGATGAACCGTTTGACCTTATTTAATCCAACAAACATCATAATCTCTCTCTTCTAATGAGCTCTAATACACACAAATACACAGAGAAACACACAGATCCATTAAGGATAAAATGTTCTGGATTAAACTAAACAAATTGTTGGTTTTTTTTGGACCTCTTCTGACCTCGACTCCGTCCAACAAATATCACAGATTAGACCCGATTTATTCACCGAGAACAATAATCGCACCACAGTCTGTCTCCTGTGTGCACATGCAATCATCCAAAGTAAAAAGTAGAATCTGATTTTGTCAGGATGAATCGATACCAGTCTAATAAGACAGTGGCTGGTCCCATGATGCTTTGGGGGGAGGGAAGGGAACAGGAATAATAATGTTGCCATGGAGTCAGTCAAGTTAGCTGAAGGCTACAACTTGAGCCCCGGTTTTCGCTGAGACTATATTTGTTCACATTTTGAAAATAATGGTCTCCATTAAATGCCGAATTAGCTTTTAGCAGCTCCTGTTTGTAATGAATGGATGTAGAGACAGCTATCACTGGATTACTTTGATGCTGAAGAAATCTTAAAAAGGTGATGATTCTCAGACAAGTTCTGAAGCTACAAAGAGCTTTTTTTTTCTTCTATGATTTCTAAGCAGAATTATGGAAGTTATTTCTGATGGATATCAGATAATTACATCGTCAGACAGTGTACATCACACTGAATCTATACATCTTTCATATCTGTGAGAGAACAAGTGTGATATTTGACACTAATCGCGGCCATCGAGAGACAGCTTGAAAACCACTAAAAAAAAGGTATTATTGATCCATAGCTACGTTATAAACTAGAACCTTGGAGATCAGGGACAGGTCTTCTTACTTTCCTCAGAGACTTACTTAACTAAACATCAAGAAGCAGAAGTCAGTTTTTATGCACCACATATCTGGAACAAATCTCCCAGAAAACTGCACTGCACTTCAGTTCATAATGGAGGATCGTACTTATGCCGAACCACAGGAGAAGGAATCCTCGTCGCCAAAAAAGCGAAACACATGTTGTCGTAGCTTCTTGGTACATCACGGCCACCGTAGATGCAACACGCATTTGAAAAAGCGAGGCGCTAGAGAGCACTATTCGTTTGAATGCAAAATACAATTTCACCGCTAGATGGGAGAAATTCCTACACAGTGGACCTTTAAAAATCAACAACATTTCTGTTAGTTGAGAATGTTTACTTAACATACTTTTCATATATTACTGATATTGTAATATTGTGTCGTCTTTTCCAGGTTTTACAGGCTGCATTAAAGTAAAGTGATGTCATCTTCTGAATTTACCAGACTGTTCTCGCTGTTCTATTATTCCCTTTACCCATTTAGTCATTGTATCCACATTATTGGTGATTATTTAAAGGGCCCATGGCATGACATTTTTTTTAACATTAATATGAGTTCCCCCAGCCTGCCTATGGTCCCCCAGTGGCTAGAAATGGTGATAGGTGTGAACCGAGCCCTGGGTATCCTGCTCTGCCTTTAAGAAAAAGAAAGCTCAGATGGACCAATCAGGAATCTTCCCTTTATGACGTCATAAGGGGAAAGGTTACCTCCCCTCCCCTATAGTCAACCCTACAATATCGTCGCAATAACGTAATATAATGTATTGGGTCACAAATCTCGTGATATTCGATTTTCTCCATATCGGCCAGCTCTAGGGGGGACATTTCCCAGCATGCATTGGGTGAGAGTTAGGGCACACCCTGGACAGACAGAGTATTTCAGTTACAATATATCAACATCTTGCTTTGAAACAATGAATACATGTAACCTACATATATGAATGTTACTGCTACTACATTGCACATATCTGTACATGTTGTTCATACACTGTTCATATTACATAGCCATATTTATCCTGCTCTTATAAGGTCACTGCTAATACACTGCACATATTTATATTTCATTATATCACCTTCTGTAAACCAACTGTATACTACTGTCTACACGGCACTAGATTTATTGTCCTGTCTATGCACCACCTGTCTATACTTTGTATATCACGTTGCACTTTTCATATTTTTTTGCAATTCTGGTTGGACGCAAACTGCATTTCGTTGTCTTTGTACTCTGCACAATGACAATAAAGTTGAATCTAATCTAAAAAAGGTTCACTTTTCAACTATATTTAGCCTAGTTTTCTCCCAGACATCTTTCCGCCTGCATATCACTAAACCAATGCTCACTGGAACACCAAGAGGACATTTAAATGCCATTCTTCTCAGCTGAACTCATGAGAAGTCAACGCACAGAGAGCGATGATCAAAAGCTCCAAACTAACCATCAATCTGTCTGCTAACCGGCAGTGAGCCGAGTCCCTCTCTAACATCAGCTTTCCTCTTTAAAATGTCTTCTATCGTAACAGATGAGCCCAGGTGGTCGACGTGAGAGGAGTTTACTGATGTCACTCTGCAGGATTTTCCTGCTGAACGTCAACCGTTTGTCTGCTGCAGCTTTTACAGTCAAATATTTAAAATACATTATTAAAAAAACAAGAATTAAATCAGTGCATCACAGTTTAGCTTTAATCCACAGTTAGGGTGAATAACTCACTAACTGTTTTACCCCTTTTTTTGTTTTTAGACTCTTTATATAGAAAATGTGCACAAAGTGAATGGAATAAGCCACGCTTTCCAACCTTAAAGCTTCTTAAGAGGAAATGAAAATGGCCAAGATGTAAAGGGGAAAATAAAAAGGATCACCCTTAAAATCAAAAACACAAGACTAGAAGCTGCAAATCATGTTTTTGGTGCTTTTAAATGTTCATTTACATCTGAATTGTCAGCCTAAATGAACCGAAATATCAGTTTTAAACTTACAAAACGGTTTTCTATCTCTAAATGAAATTTTTCTGGTGTGTAAATATACGTCAAGACTTGAGGTCAAAAGAGCACAACATGTAGGATTTTTGTGGTTGCTATTTTTCTTCTTATGACAGCTATAAAAAAGAAGTTACTTCAGGAACTGCAAGTTCAACCTTAAATGAGTCACTTTTCTCTCAGTCCAGTGCATTGACGTCACCTTTACAACCTCTACAGAAGTTACATTTAAGTAAATCATCCACTCGAGTTGTCTGGTGTTGCATTTAAACCTCTTAAAAAAGGAGCAGTCCTGGATTTTTAAGCTTCTCTAAAAGCTGATAACTTATTAACATACAACATATTATAAATGAGATGGTCTGCAGAGTCTAAGTATAGAGCACGAAACAGACCTGACTATTAAAAATTAACCAGCAGCAGCCAGAAAGTTCATCATTAATTCACGTTTTCACACGGTGATAGAATAGAGAACACTGCTGTTTATAGAGGAGAGCTGCTGCAGCCGAGTTACAGTCCACTCAGTGTTAAAGTATCGAGAGAGCAGAGAGGGAGTTTAGAAAATATGACTATTAAGACACTTCCTGTGGTGACTAAAAGCTGCAGAAACCTTGAGAAATACATCTTATAATGCACAAATGCAACACTCCCAGTAGGAATATTAGAGGAAATACAAATAAAGCAAGTAGGAAGAGGTCACAATAAGCTCAATGTGTGACTATTTTAAGAATAGTATGGCCTAATTATAATTTTAAAAGGTCAAATATGTAATATATTTACTAAATAAATCAAAGAATTACCCCAATGCATCATCAGATATTAACCCTTGTGTTGTCTTCCAGTTGACCATGAACTTGTTGTCCTTCTGGGTCAAAATTGAAAATGCTTTTTAAAAGTTTTTGTCACTTTTTTCAAACGCCTTCTTTAATTCATGGTCAATAAACTTAATTTATATGACATTATAAAAACAAAATTCAAAAAAAATGCAGAAATTATGAATTATCCAGACTAATAGTTAAGATCAGAGGATGTTGAAACCATTTAAACAATTATTTTAGGGCAGTTTGTTTGAAAGAAACCCATATTTCTGATTTAACCCAACGAAAACACAAGGGTTAAGGAAACTTGTTAAGTTGAAATACTATCTTTTCTGACAACAATGCTAATACCAGTATTTTCTCCTTTTGAAATTGTCTGAATGTCTGTTTGTGTTTTGGTCTGTCAGTAAACAAATGAACGGGATCAATGGAGACAGATTCTATCAGACCTAAAATCTGGCATGTTTCTAACGTGACAAACCAGAGTAAATATTGGAGATGTATTTGAAAGATGGAGACAGCTTAGAGCCCAAATACCTAAAATATCTCCTGTCTATACGTAATGTTTATGTTTGACTATAGTTAGAAATCCACTCACACTCTACTGTTTACTTATTGTTGGCCATCTTGGCCATTTGGAGGTTGTAATGTATTAATAAACATATGCATGTGTTGTTTTTTGCTTTGTACAGTATGTGTACCATATTGCTAATTGTATTTTTTCATTTTTTTTATTCCACTCCTCTGTTGTTATGTAATGGTTGTGTTATATGTTGGGACCCCCTCGGAAATTAGATGATACGTCTCAAGGGGTTTATCCTAATAAACACATTTTAAACTTCACACATAGGCACAAAGCAAACGTCACCCTCTCCCTCCGTTTCTCAGTCAGAGCTGTAGGGGTGCCTGGCACCCTTTTAACGTCATTCTTTAAAACGTTATTCTACTGTGCCAGCTGTGCATTTTACCATCAAACGCTGAATGATGTAGGCCGACTATAAAGACTGAGCCACAGGGCCGTTACTACAGAGGTCAGGAGGAGGTATTACAAATGAAATCAGATAGTCATCTATGGGAAAGCAGACATTTGCAAATTGCAGTATCAATAACATCTGAAAAGATTTATGTGATTTTGATTAATGGCTGAATCAGAATTCAGAATTTCTCTTTCTGAATGATGTGGCATCTGGATTCTGGGTTGCTTTTGTTTCACAATGCTGTGATATTCCCAGAGCAGAACTCCAGCTCACAATAGACTGCACAGACTTTAGTTAGTTTTATTTTTTAGGGATGCCGGTATCACGTTAAAGTGCTATAAAATGGGACACTCCGTACGACCCGGGCAGCACTCCACGCAGGCTGGACTGTGACTAGTAATCATGTGTTGGGTTCATACAATAATCACATAATCACAAAGGAATGTATTGCCACAGGAGTTATCCAACGTGCAGTTTGCCTTGGTGATCGGTGCATTCATACACAAGCAAACATATCAAACGTGTATAAGAATAAAGACTGAATACAAAAACAGAAACACAAATATATACAAAATAGCTGTTTGAGTAGTTTAACACTCCTGATGTCCTCGGGTCAAATCTGACCCATTTCCAAAAGGTTTCTATAGCCTACCACATTTTCAAAAGAAATAACGTGACTGGCTCCCTACAACGCTATTCGCAAGTTTTACTCAATTTTATAGCATTTAAAAAAAAAAAAAGATAAAAGAACGTTGAAAAAAGTGACAAAAAACACAAAAATGTCAAAAACATCGGTGGAAAAGCAACAAAAGTGTCGAAAAAGACGACTAAAAGGTTGAAAAAAAAGTTTAAATGTTGACCCAGAGAAGCAAAAGGTCGACGGGAAGACAACACACGGGCTGAGATGAGAGGGACTGACCGTGAGGATGGAGGTGAAGCCGAGCAGCAGCAGAGCGAGCCGGTGCGTAAAGGCCATGGTCACATCTCATCCAGCCAGCCGGGCAGCAGCTCACCTGACGGACATCTCAGCAGGAAACACGTGCACTGGAGCGAAACGCCACCGAAGTGAAGTCTGGGAAGTTTTAACGAGCAGTGTCGCCTGTAAATCAGTTTGTTCTTCTTCTTCTTTTTTTTGGCACGTTGGTTTTTGCAGCTTTACGCACGAGTCCGACCTCTCTGTGCTTCACAAAGAGAAGAACAGACAAACCAAATGTTTGCGAACAAACATTCCAACATGAACCGCGGAGTTCACACCCGAAAGAGCCCAAACTGACACGAGCCGCTTCCCGTCGGTGGTCCGGTTCACTCCCTGTTCACTAACAAATAAGTGCGCGTCCCCGTCACACCTCGTCTCTCAGGACGCCCCGGACTGATGCGCGCTCCTGCCGACCTGAAAGAAGTTCCTGAGTGGTTTTAATATGAAATAACAACAGCGACACCGTGTGGCCCATTACACATCACGTGAGTGTTGCTTGTGGTCAGTGGTGGGTATACTGTACTTCATATATATCTATTGGCCAGAATCTGCCTTTTTTTTGGGGGGGGGGGGGGGGGGGGGGGGGGTGTATCATAGTGGGGGGTCTGGGTGTCCTCCCCCAGGGAAGTTTTGAGCGTCAACAACTTCATTTCCTGTATTCTGATACACTTTTATGCACCAATTTACAATGGAAATGCCTTTATTTAGCCTACATGGAGAAGAAAAACACAGATGACAATTGAAAATATATCAAAAATATAATGGAAAGTATGTTGTTACGGGTCATTGGGCATTTTAAGTGGATATATGGAAATCCTGGAGCTTTCTTAGTGAGTATACAGCGTATACCTGCGTATCACGTAGACTGCACCACTGTTTGTGTTTTCTTATTGGTCTTTTATCCATTCCTCGCTGCCATTTTAGCTCCAACCCTTTGGAATGTTCTCCCTCAGTCTGTCAGCTCTGCTGGATCTCTGGACCGTAAGGGTCTTTAAAAACCCTTTATGCTGTATTTTAAATTGAATTTGTATTTTGTGACTCATTAATATTTTTATGTATATATATATATATATATATATATATACATAAAATATATATGTATATATTTGTATGTATTTATAAATAGTCTTGCTTACTGTATGAGGAAACATTATCTGATTTTATTTGTCTGTTTCAAAGTGGTTTCATGGTTTAAGTATATTTTCCTAATTATAAGGACTATTTTTAATGCGGGACTTTGACTTGTAACAGAATACTTTCATATTGTGGTATAAGTACTTCTACTTCAGTGAAGGATCTGAATACTTCTTTTTTGTTAAGATTATTTTTGGGGGGGCTTTTTCCTTTTAGTGTACAATGACAGTGGACAGACAGGAAAGGGGGAGAGACATGGGGGATGACACGCAGCAAAGGGCAGCAGGTAGGATTTGAAGGACGCTCTTACTGGGTGAGCTAGAGGTCCCCCCCCCCCCCCCCCCCCCCCCCTTCTTCTTGTTTTTAACTTTAGTCCTTTGTGAACTGTTTGTGTAACTGTTTACAGACTGAAATAAACCCTGAACAGTATTTGTTGCCAATGAAAGGACAGATCCTTTAAATCAGTCAGGAATGCTTTTAACAGTCTGATGGGCCCTGAAGAGACGAGAGCAGATTAGAAACAGAAAGAAGATGAAGATTAAAAGAGGTAAACGGTTTGTATTTATACTGAAGAGTAAATCATTCGGTGTTTGAGCATTTTTATCGTTGGTTTCTGTCTTTTATTAGCAGTTGCTGCATTTCTCTAAATACTGTTTGCATGTGTACAACTTTCTGTTCTTCCACCTTTTCATATTCAAACTTTATGTAGAACATCTACATTGTGTGTTTTGTACACGTTCTGTCCCCGGCACCGCCCCGGTAGCTCACTGGGTACGGCGCGTACCAGGGTTTGAGTCCGGCCCTGGGCCCGTTGCTGCACGTCTTCCTCTTTCCTCTGTTTCTGTGTAAATAAAAGCATAAAATGCCCCCCAAAAAAGTGACAGTGTAAGGCTTTTGGTCATACAGCACTGTCAATAAACCTGAGCACGTGTTTCTCCCATCCAGGAAAGCTGTGTGGACTAGCCAGACCCTCCTCCATAGTGCTGTGGAAGAAGGTCTGGCAATGGAAGACTAACACTGCCCTGACCCTGCTCACCTCAAGAAGCATAAAACATGTTTATTGTAAGTCTGAAGCATGACGACAAACCAGTCACATACTAATAATAATAACAAAAACTAGTCTGAGTTTTAGCCAATCAAAGCACTTTATTGCACTGTATAGTGTGACGGTGAGCCCATAGCAGGCTCTTATAAAAGTGTCATTTAATCTTTTTATCATGTGTACAAAACAAGTCACACACACTTGTACCGTACAAAATCAACACTATTTACATACAATACACTCTCTCTCTCTTTCTCTCTCTCTCTCTCACACACACACACACACACACACACACGCACACAAACACCCACGCAGGGACTGAAACATGACCGCGACGCTGCTACCAACAGACCCAAACTGCTATGTTAGCCAAACAAGCGCTAAGCAACTTCTGATATGCATAAAGTTTATTTTCTTCTGATAAAAAGACAATTTAAACAAATGAATGTTTATGAAGTATTCTTAATAACAGTTTCTATATAACCTGGAGACTCACGGACAGCCTGACAATTCCCAGAATTCACAGCAAGGTGTGGATTACTACACCTAGTTTGGGGACAAACTGTTGCCTTAAAGTCTCTTTAAATAATAACAATATTCCCTCTTCTATAGTCACACAGTGCACTTTGCTTTAAATCAACTTCTTTATTGATACATATTGCACTTCCATGTGTGTGTGTTTGTGGTCAAAACCTTCATGTGAGAAAAAGGCTGTTTTTGTCTCCCAAGCTTCAATCAATGTGTTTCTTCTTTTTGGGGAAGTTTTTTTATTTAAAACAGTTTAAACTTTTTCGTGTTTCAGGTCTCCATAAAAACATTTTTTCTTATTTGTGGATAACGATCAAAAAATCTGTTGCGTGAATCACATTAAAAACTATGTCAGATGTCTCTGTCACACACACATTAACACATGATGAACGAACGAACACACACACACACACACACACACACACACACACACACACACACACACACACACACACACACACACACACACACACACACACACACACACACAGGGTGCAGGTGGAGAGAGCTGCATATAGGGGCTACTATACCTCATTGTGTTTTAGGTACCTCTCCATATAGATTATTATGTCTATGTACAATATTTATATTTTTACAATTATCTGGCTGCCCCTGTTTCTAATTGAGATAATACCCCAAATCTGGGATTTTGAATCGACCAGTAAAACATGATGACAGACACAGTCTCTAGTTACTCTCCCTCCCTCTCTCTCTCTCTCTCTCTCTCTCCATCTCCTTTTTAAACCTCTGAAAAACGCTCGGAGCTGCCGCCCCGTACACAGTGTTCCCCTAAGGCTTTCTACAGTGACGAGCTCCCGGTAACGGTCACAAGATTGAACGGGGGTGTAAAAAAAGAAGAAGCTCATACTCCCACAGAACAATCAATCAATCAATCAACCAACCAACCAACCAATCAGCCAATCAACCGGCACAACACGACTTTAAAGAAAACGGACGACTTGACACCACACCATATGCAGGTTCAAAAATACAGTACATCTTGATTCTGAGAAATAAATGAACAACGGCAATATGCACGGCATACAAACGCATGCTCGCTCACTCCTGAACACACACACACACACACACACACACACACACACACACACACACACACACACACACACACACACACACACACACACACACACACACACACACACAGGCTACATGTTGTAGGCCACGTAGATGGGATCCAGCTGGTCTTGTAAGAAGCCGTCGCGGAGGTGCATGCGCTGTTTCTCGCCGCGGGAGTTGATGGGGATGACGCCGATGTCCGTCACCACGACCACGCCCACGATCAGGTAGTGCTCCTCCAGCACCGCCTTGGTCACCATGGGAACCAGGTCCAGGGCCTCCTGCTCGGAGCCCTCCAGCTCCACCACCACCACCAGCAGGTTGGTCCAGGGGAAGACCGCACTGAGGGGGACACACGTTTGATTTCTTAGGTTTCTCCGGTTAATAAAGCTGCAGTCATTGATTTTATTTTGGGCCACTAGGGAGCAGCAGAACTCCTCAACAAGCTTAAAACAGACCTATGATGCACCGTTTATAGGTTCATACTAGTATTCTGGGTTTCTACTAGAACATGTTTACACGCTTTCATGTTCAAAAATCACTCTGATCCTGCCCATGGCTCCTGTATTCACCCTCTGTCTAAGACGCTCTGTAGGAGCGCCTGTCTTTTTAAGCCCGCCTTCCGAAAAAGCCCAGTCTGCTGTGATTGGTCAGCATTTCCGGATCTCCAGAGTCTCTGGATCGGTGCTCTGCCATCGCTGCCAAATAAAGGCTTCTGAGCCAAAAACTACACAACCGACCGGACATGTTCCAGCAGGACTGTGACCCGAAACTGGGGATAAATTAACATTGGCTGCCCAGATAACAGCTTTCCCTGGTTTTAGCATGTAGCTACATGTAGTGAGCAGTGGATTGTAAGGGAGTACACAAGCGGACATCTGCAGCAGAAATGTGACCTGACATTTGGGAGAAATTATCAACATTTGCAGCCAAGATTCCCTGATGTTAGCATGTGGCTACACGTGGCAGAGTATGTAATGTAAACATTGCAGTAGCCTGGAGCAGATGACCATATATGGAAACCGGCTCTTTATGACGTGATACGGAGCCGAGAGTAGAACAAACTATTGAAAACGGAGCGTTCAGAACAGTGGGAATTCTGAGGTTTTGGCTTGCAGGGATTTCTTTTAAATAGGGTTACCTCATTATTTGAAGCTTTGGCCACGTTTAACATGACCAGCCGACATTGTAACATTATAGATATGACAGAAAATATAGAAAAGCCTAAAAGGTCTCCTTTAAGAAACACATCTGACCCTTGTCATGATAAACATTTGACTATTTAGACAAACATCTGTCTCTTAAGCTGCTAGACGTTCCACTTCTTCCCCAGCTGGTCTGTTTGATGCAGGTGGCGTGCACATCCAACCTACCACTCCATGATGCTCTTGTGCGCGCGGATGACGGAGGTCTCGATGTCGATGGGATGGTACCTCATTCCCCTCAGCTCCATGGCCTCCTCCAGAGCTCCCACCACAAACAGAGCATCGTGTCTCTCTGTTTGGACAATTGATGTTTCGGGTCATTCACAGGTTAAATAACTGATTGGGTGAGCTCGTTCCAATCTGTCGTCCCCGGCACACTCACGACACAAGGGAAAAACATCTGGGCACTGGTAAAAAAAAAACAAAGGCTGAAGTGTACAAGCCTGAGTTTAGTGTGTAGCGGACCGCAGATCTGGAACGAGCTTGATGAAAGCTTGAAATTGTTGCATTCTGGCTCCATCTTCATATCTGAAGGAAAACGTGCTTATAACATATGATTGTTTAATATTCTTAGAATGTTATAATTGTTCTGGGATCGTCTGTATATTGTGGTTTTTGTCTGTGTTTTGTCTGTGAATTGATTATTTTAGCGTCTGTATATTCTCTGTTGTATGTTTAATGCTAATGGGCCCCCTCCGAAAAGCTTTTAGCAGCTTATTATGTTTGTTTATTAAAAGGATCCACATTAGCTGATGCTGTAGCAGTCAGCTACTCCTCCTGGGGGCCACTCTAACCCCCAATACATACACATTACATCACATCATCATTACAAAGATATATGCAAAATCACATCAATGTGCCATACACTTATCACACCCACATACATACACATGCAGGTGGACACCCCCAAACATACTGTACACACATGTACATTTCCCTTAAAACAAGAGATCAAACTAACAGTAACACTCAGGAACTATTCCATTATAAATAACCCACAATCTACAACCTTTCGCACTGGACAAGCATTTTAATTTAAGTTTAAGAATCATACGAGACTAATACAGTTACTTTCCAGTATTCAATCTTTAAAGGTGCCGTAGGTCGGATTGTGAAGATCCAGGACTTAGCCCAAAAATCTGAACATCGACAACTTCTCAGTCCCTCCCCCCCTTTCCACTAAAGCCCAAAACGGTCTCCTAAGCCCCTCCCCCCACAAGGGAGAATGAATGCGTGTGCAGTAACAGTGATTGACATGCAGTTAGACACTCCCCCCTTGGCCCTGATTGGTGCATCTGAACAGGGAGCGGTGGATTTCTCACTCCAGGCTGTAGGTGGAGCCAGAAGAATGACCTGCTTGAGGTGCTTACATACTGCACCTTTAATCTGCATGATAGATGCCTCTGCATGTACTTTTTGAAAGATTATTTATATTTAATTAACCAAATATTCCCATTCTCCATTTCACGCGTCCTACATATGATCATTGTACCTTCTGAAATTGTGTTTTATTGATACGACGATGAGGTGTGAATAAAACATTTTTAAAAAGAGAAAAAGAAAGAGAGACATGTTGGTGCAGCAGGCGGAGAGAGCGAGCTGAGGAAACTGACCTCCGTTGGCGTCGGTGAGCTCGGTGCGGCGGAGGAAGCCCAGGTAGCCCGTCCTGGCCCAGACCGTCTGAGTGTCCCCGAAACTGAGTCTGGAGTTGAAGTGATCCGACTGCAGGACCTCCTCGCCGTAACCGCTGTAGTAGCCGCTGCCGTTATGAGCGCTGTGCACCCAGATCTGCAGAAACCAACAGAGTAGAGCACAGACCGGTGGTTGAACTTCACTCTGCTACACATTAATGAGGCTGCCTGCTACTACTTCATTACTATCCATTTCAAAGTTTGGTGAAGAAATAATGCAGGCGACAACAGAATATTTCAGCGTGGAGACTCGTAAATAGTGAATGTGAAAGTACAAATTGGGAAGAAAATAAAGATGGGCAGCTCAGATGAATTCATTCATAAATTATATGTTCAGAAGATTTTAAGGAAACAGAAAACAGCCAGAAGAGATGGAAGGAGGGAACAAAGAGCAGAGGGACAAACAGAAAAGGAAACAAAGACAAAAAGAAAAGGAAGACTAAAACAAAAAGATAGAAAGACAAAACGGAAACAAAGAAAAAGGACAGATAACAAATGAGAAATAACATCTCAGAAAAGAACAAATAAAAATAAAGGGATAAGAAAACTGAAAACAGAGAAAAACCGGAACCGGAAAGAAAGAAAGAAGAAAAAAACATGTGTGGACCTCTCCGAGGTGGGAGTCTCCCAGCGGGCCTTTGGTCTCCGGGTTGGCGATGATGATGCGAACTCCGGGGAGGATCTGAGGAAACAGAAAAAAGAAAGAAAGTAAGTCAGTTGCCATGGTTACCGCTTCACTCTGACTCCCGTTTTTGATTCCAGCACAAACACAAAAATAGACCCAGCTGTTTACATTCAACTCGCAGTCACAGTTCACGACTTCATCTTCTTAACGCAGATTGGACTTTAGGACAGACAGACGAGTCAGGGACAGACGAGGCAGGGACAGACGTGTCAAGTACAGACGAGTCAGGGACAGACGAGTCAGGGACAGACGAGGCAGGGACAGACGAGGCAGGGACAGACGAGGCAGGGACAGACGAGTCAGGGACAGACGAGGCAGGGACAGACGAGGCAGGGACAGACAAGTCAGGGACAGACGAGTCAAGGACAGACATGGCAGGGACAGACGAGGCAGGGACAGATGCAGACGTGATTAGATAGATAGATACTTTATTGATCCCCAAGGGGAAATTCAAGGTCACAGTAGCTTAAAGACATCACATAACATCACACACGCACACACAACATACATCATAAACAGGATGATAAAATAACAAATCCACATGAATAATATGGACAATAAAAGAAAAGATACTAAATAAAAAAATCCCCATGAATGTACTAAGGGATGTATAAGCATGAGAGGCTTGCAGGGAGAGACCCTGTGGTTCAGTCTGCATGGTAAGGTCTATGAGAGGGGGTGTCATGGTGGTAGTGCAAATAAGTCCAGTAGTGCGGGGATAAAGTCTAGACACCAGCATTAAATATGGACAATATAAGAGAATAATGTAGACATAGTCATATAAAAACTATATAGCAGTGCAAGGATAAAGTTTTAAAAAAATACAGCATTAAATATGAGCATTATAAGGGAATAAAGCAGACAGTAGGATAGACACCTCAGATATTACACCTCACACAGCCACACTTTATTACCTTTATCGCATATAATCTTCCAAACACAACAAACAGAAACCCAGCCAAACAGTATGTTCAGGTAGCATTAAAAGAAAAGAATGGGCTGACTGGTGAACAGGCTGTTTTCCATCCGTCCTCCTCCTCCCACATACAGTGAGTCAAACAAAGCGCGGGCTGATCAACGAAACCATGACGTCCTCTATTTGTGTGTCAGTGTGGGGGAAGAAGACACACCGACGTCTCATCGCACTCCGAGAAAAGATCCATCATGCTGCTTCCTGCAGCTACAAAGGTTCACTGCCCTCGCAGATCAGGACTGGACGTTTATCAGACAGACAGCTTATTTCTGTAAATCTGTTAAACATGAGTTTCCACAACGTCCTGAAAATAGGGCTGCACGATACGAGATATGAGGAAAATATGCAATAAAGTTGTTAAATATCGCGATAACGATATTACCTGCGATAAATAAACAGATATTAAAGTGCACTCAGTTCTGCATTTCTACTGCTTTCAGTGTTCTGCTAAAATACAACAAATTGCACGTTGAATTTAAAACAAACATTCTTTTATTGAAAAAACTAAACATTGAATTGAATTTAAAAGGCAGCACTAAAACAGGAAGGACAGTTAGATTTTAAAGTGCAGTTTTAAATTTTTTGGGGGGCATTTAAAGGTATAGTGGAGGATTTTCTTTTTCCGGGTGGATCATCAAGACTATTGGTCCTCCTGGTTGTCAATCATTCTGCGATATGTTTACGTGAGGCCGTCGTACGTGCCGTGACAGGTCAGCGAGCAGACGGCCACGGCGTCCGACCATAGACAGTATATAAAAGCCTCCGACCGCTGCCCCCCCCGCTCTCGGCGATAGCTTGTTTGTTGGCCTGTAGCGTGCTAACGTTAGCTATAGAGATGCTTGTCCTAAATAGATTTCCACTTACCGGTGGCGAGTCTGACGTAGTGGAAAAAGTGCAAATCTTCTTTTGGAAAGTCGGCTTGTAGAGCCATGCCGACAGCAACTTGTAAACAGAGCGTGCACGAGGAGGACTAGGCTCGTGCACGCTCTCTCGTGCACACGTTTAATAGGCGTTCCCTCTCGGGAGCATTTTTCAAAAAGTGGAGAGGGCGGTTCTTTTCTAAAATTCGGGAAAATCCTCCATTCTACCTGTAAGGTCTTTAAAAGGGGAGGGGGGGGGGGGGGGGTATGACATATAGGAAAGGGCCGCAAGTCGGAATTGAACCCAGGCCGCTGTGGCATGGACTGGGACGTCACCCAACATCGCTGAGAGCACCTTTAAGTCCGACTCAGTGGTGAGTCAAACCGAAGCAGAGGGACAGAAAGAGCTGTGGGCGAGCCAAACACTTTTTAATTCAATAACTTTATTGGTTATCAGGCAAATAAAACGCAGATACAGATAATCTGCAAACTGATAATCGGCCAGGGCCAATAATCGGTCAGAATCAAACCGTCGTGGTTAATTCACAGTTTCAGGAACAGAGTATTTCCTCACTGATACATGGGACTGACTTTCTGTTTCATGTCAGCAATTGTTCTCACAAAGTTATGGATCAATTAGCACAGTCCTCTTTTCTCTCAGGTTGGCTCTTGTATATTTAGACATTATGTGACGCTGTCAGCTCTCCTGCTGACCTCGCTGCCAGACCTCGGTTAGTTGCTAAGCGATCTGTAATGAAACTGAAATAAGTGCTGCTCAGCGATCAGATGAGCACAATGTAATTTGCTCGGGGATGAAAATCTGCAGCTTTGAAGTGCTGCAGGAGGACTCAGACGATAAGATGATTTTTTAAAAAGCTTTTCAGGGACATTTCACGTTTGCAAGTTGTCAACTAAAGACACAACAGCAGCAGTTTAGGATCCTCTTTTGTCTTTGTGCTGTTGCCAAGGTAGAACTGAGAGGTTTACCGAGTTATTTTACAATAAAAGAACTGACAATGATCTGTTAGTTGTAGCCGATGATCATTATACAGATCTACAGAAATGTGAAGAGACAATAAAGGCTGACTTTTTAAAATGACCAGTGTACTTTCCTACAGCCAATACAGTTTATTGTAAACAAATTGTATTTTAATAAGAATAGATTTTCTCTCCTAAACTGCTGCTGTTGTGTCTTTAGTTGACAACTTGCAAACGTGAAATGTCCCTGAAAAGCTTTTTAAAAAATCTATTCTTATTAAAATACATACATATTTGTTTACAATAAACTGTATTGGCTGTAGGAAAGTACACTGGTCATTTTAAAAAGTCAGCCTTTATTGTCTCTTCACATTTCTGTAGATCTGTATAATGATCATCGGCTACAACTAACAGATCATTGTCAGTTCTTTTGATTGTAAAATAACTCGGTAAACCTCTCAGTTCTACCTCGGCAACAGCACAAAGACAAAAAAGGATGATTGTTAATTATGAATGACCAGAAACAAAATGTACAAGTTGCTCCAACGTGTTGTTTTTAAAATGTCCTCTATAAATAAACTCAAATAAAAGAGGTGACTCCGTCTCCTGAATGTGGGGGCGAGAGTTGTGTACTGCCGGTCGTGAGATCTTCTTCCTTCACCATCTGCCAGGAGGTGATGAGTGGTTGCAATCATTTATAATTATCTCTAGATCAGGAGTTAACTATCTTGTTATCTTGGCAAAACAAAATGTGAGTGAAGTTATAACTGATCATTATCTTGAGTCAAATACTTTCAGCTTCCTCACAAAAAAACAACTTTGTTAGTCAGACTTAAAGCTCTAGTTCGTAACTTTTTGACATTAATACACGTCCGTTACATTCAAGCCGTTGCCAAATGAGATGCTACAAAGCTAATTAAGACTCTCAGCTCCTCACAACTCTCTCTGTGTTTCTCAGTGTGACTGTGTTCAGAAGATTGTGGCGTCCGATGACTTTCCCACGCAGAAACTCAAGTGAAGAAAATTACTTCTTCTGAAGTCCGTCATGTTTATTAATCCTCCATGTCCTCCTTGGCTACTAGCAACTGTGTGTGTGTGTGTGTGTGTGTGTGTGTGTGTGTGTGTGTGTGTGTGTGTGTGTGTGTGTGTGTGTGTGTGTGTGTGTGGGCTTGTATCATGTTAGAATTCTAAGAATTCCTCATGGACGCACTATAGCTTTAAAGAGCAAAGAGACGTTTCATTTCCAGGATTGTTCAGTTGCCACTAGAAATTCCACCAGATGTCCCTCATTTTGACTGGATGTCTGTCACCTTCCTCTTCCTTTGTGTTGGCGTTCTAACCTCCGGCTGATTTGTGAGGACTCTGGTTAACTGCTCCTCAGATCTCTGCAGGGTAAATCCAGACAGCTAGCTAGACTATCTGTCCAATCGGAGTTTTCTGTTGCAGGAATAAAAACTACTTTTGAACGTACACATGTTCCACCAAAACAAGTTCCTTCCCGAGGCTTTTGTGCAGAGGCACCGTGGCTCCGTCTGGTGCTTACGCCCAAGACGATTGTGATTGGTTTAAAAAAATGCCGATAAACCAGAGCACGTTTTTCTCCCATCCAGGAATGCTGTGTGGACTAGCCAGACCCTCCTCCGCAGCGCTGTGGAGGAAGGTCTGGCAAAGCGAGACTATGCAGAAGTGTACTTCTTCAAATCACTGGACATGTATACAGCGCATTCGGAATCTGCGTCTCAATCAGGGTTTTTACCACAGTTTGCGACAGTTTGCGGCCTCTTGCCTGTTTAGGGCTTACGGTCAGCTCTGTGCGTTGCTATGGTTACTGTACACAAACCAACCAGCCAACCGTTTGCAGGGCTGCGGTAGAGATGCATGCCCAAAAGAAAAGAAGGAGAAACTCAGCTACTTTTAACTTTATGAAAGACGTGGATATCAACAGGTTTTCCGATATGTGCACACATCACAAGGCTGAATCTTTTCAAGAAGCCGGTTGAAGGAATGGAAGAGGGACGCTGTGTTCGCACGGTCCAACAAGTCCGCCACCGCTATAAAACTCTGAAAAAATCCTATTTTGCACAGCTGCTTAAAACGGGAATATCAGTGGAATATTCACTTTCATTTGCAATGTAAACAGCTTAGTCTGATATATGTCTTTTTCCAAATAAAGACAAAAACAGGAATAATATGTGCATGTAAATGTAGCCATTGATGGTTTCTGGTTTCAGGATTATTACCAACAAAGAAAGGTAACATATCGGACAACCATCTGATGAATGTGATGTTATCCTTCCTCCGCCCACGTCTCCACAGACAGACAGTGTGGACTCAAACCTGCTGTCTGCCTTGACTCAGCCGATGTGGGAGGATGTGCATCGAGAACAGAAATAGCCCGATCTTCTGTCATTCCATTTGCTGCATCCGTTGTGAGCTTGTGTCTGTCGTGCGTCAGTTGTGCCTGATATTTAAGCAGGGTTTTCTAAATTAAAGCTCTAGTTCGTAACTTTTTGACGTTAATAAACGTCCGTTACATTCAAGCCGTCGCCAAATGAGATGCTACAAAGCTAATTAAGACTCTCAGCTCCTCACAACTCTCTCTGTGTTTCTCAGTGTGACTGTGTTCAGAAGATCGTGGCGTCCGGTGACTTTCCCGCGCCTAAACTCTAGTGAAGATAATGACCTCTTCTGAAGAGTCCATCATGTTTTTTTAATCCTCTATGTCCTCCTTGGCTACTAGCATCTGTGTGGAGGAGGGGGGGAGGGTGGTGCGCGATCACGTAAGGCTTGTATCATGTGGACGCGCCAACAATGTTGTTGTCATTACTTATAATTCCTCATGGGAGCGACAGAAACTACGCACTGCAGCTTTAAAGAGTCCTTGGCAAAATGACTGTTGTTTAGTTTTTTTGTGATTGTTGCGGGCAAAAATCCTTGATTATGCGGCACGTTTTCTTAAAAAATGCGATGGAATATGCGGGATATTTATGCCATTTTATGCGATGAAATTGCGGGAACTTGCAAAAATTGCGGGAACTTGCAAAAACTGCGGTTTGATGAAAAAGAGAAAAAAAGTGATTCCCCCAACACCGTGTTCTCAGTAGGTGAAATTACGTCACTTCATAACGTTCCCATGGCAACAGGGGAAAATGGCTGCTCTTGTGTGAAGGAAACGCAACATTTTTCAACTTCCTGCTGAGATATATGTGACTTTTTTGCAACGAAAATGCGGGGATTATGAAATCATGCAAGCCCCGCATATTTTGCGCGGAAATCGGCAATTTATGCGGCGAAAGTGCGGCGTATTTGAAAAAATGCGGCCCCCGCATAAATATGCGGACTTTGGCTGATTATGCATTGAATTCTGCGATCGCATAATCGCGTTTTTCTGGAGGGACTGTATTTTGATCTCCTCAGGTTGCTCACACAAAGTCATGAATCATATCTCGCAACGAGGGAAATAAATCAAATAAAGCGTGCCGTTTAATTGGATCAGTTTGGAAAAAACATTGTGTGGGCTTGGTGGGTTTTTAATAAACCCAACCTGCAATCACAGTTTAGTTCAAGTCTTGAGCTTGACAACATGACCACATGCCACACAATCTTAATGTGAATCAAACTCACCTTGCCAGACTCCATTAATGGCAGACTGTGAGGAGAACCTCTTTCCACCAAGCGGACCCTGAAACACACACGTGGAAATGTCAGAGTTTTGTACCCTGAAGAGAAAGAAAAAGAAGAAGAAAAAAGCTGACAGGACAGACTGTGGTACCTGTCATGACGCAGCGCTCTCATGTCCACGTACACAGTGGTAGGGTCCGGTCCTGAAGTGCCCTGCAGCCAATCACAGCACAGACGCAGTGAGCATGAGAACTGAGACAAAGAGCATAGCTACCACTTCTTTTTGTTTGTTTTCTGGCTCGTGCTTCCAAATGTGGAAGATTAACAGTGAATTTGGCAATACCAGTAACGATAGCATGTTTTTCTCCCAAAACTCTTTCATCATTTAGCAGAAGACAACACATCTTTGAGTCCGTGGTGTCGGTGTGCAGCAGCGTCTGTTTCTACCTGCAGGCAGATGGCCAGGTTGACTCTGCAGCCGAAGGCCGTGCTGACAGACCGCGGGTGAAGGCCCAGGTCTTTGAAGAGCTTGGAGAAGGAGTGTGTGAGCGACATCCTGGGCCTCTCCTCCGCCACCACGACGCAGGCCCGAACCCGGGACAGATCCAGCCCCCGAGCCTGGACCAGATACGGGAAAACACACATTTTATCACAAAATAGACAACGGAGGGGCTTCGACCTTCGACCTATCTTCCTAATCTTAACTGTAATCACAGATAATTGTCACAGATGTATATAAATAATATCAGTGTTCAAGTTTTTTTTTTTTTTTCCACTTGTCCGGTTGCCGGATTGTTACTGGCCCCTATACAATTTTTGTTGAAAAAAGTTTTACTGGGGCGCCCAGATAGCTCAGTTGGTGGAGCGGGCGCCCATATGTAGAGGTTTGCTCCTCGACGCAGCAGGCCCGGGTTCGACTCCGACCTGCGGCCCTTTGCTGCATGTCAGTCCCCCCCTCTCTCTCCCCTTTCATGTCTTCAGCTGTCCTGTCAAATAAAGGCCTAAAATTCCCAAAAAATAATCTTTAAAAAAAAAAAAAAAAAAAAAAGTTTTACTAAAAATAAATAAATAAAAAAGCTGAGAAAAAAACGTTATTAATATATAAAAGAAACTCTCTGACTTTGAAAAAAAAACTGTCAAAAAAGCTTAAAAATGCATTAAAAAAGCACCAAAAATGCAAACAAAAACGTCAAAAAACTAACCAGCATTCAAATCAAATGATTATGATACGATGATGCCTGAACAGGCCGGTGGGTTGTTGCCCCGGGCCATCGGGCAACCCTTATTGTTGAACCCTCAATATATTTCTTTGTTTTTTAAAGAAGCCGTCTGTGACCAGACGGAGAGGACGCTGGCGCTGTTTATTCGCCGCTTCTCTGCCTGCTCTGATGGCTGCTTGCCCAGAGTGATAGAGAAAGACACTATCTCTATGGCTCTGTGCTTGCCTATGTCTGGGTTACCTCCACCCCCCATTCCCCCCATTCCCCCCCATTTCCCTCCCCTGTTGCAAGTCATGTGTTGAATCGTGTTGTATGTGCTTATTGCCGAGGTGTTTTTTTCCTGTTCCCACACTGTACTCTGTACTGTACTGAGCATAGTTTGGGAGTCGCTTTTTTTTCTCCTCCCCTTTCCTCATGTTATGCTGTATTTTCCTTACTTGTAATTCTTCCCTGTAAAGCGACTTTGAGTCTATGAAAAGCGCTATATAAATTCAATTTATTATTATTATTATTATTACATCCCTGATTATATTTCTTTTTTTTTTTTAGCCTTTAGTTTTTAGGAGGTCTTTGTATAAACGTTTAGCTTCCTACCTCTCTGACACAAGCTTTCTTTTAACTTTAATTATTAGAGTAAAAACATCCAAATCCATCTTGTCCAGCTGCTGGACGAGACACAGAAAAAACACATTTTACTACATAATACAGGATTAAGGGGCTTCTTTCTATCTGTTTTGAGTTTTTCTTTTCATTAGGAGACTGACTGGGCCGTTGTGTTTTATAAAGGTATTTACAGAGTTGACTGTTGGACAACTGTAATCAGAAATAATGATGCAAGGGCACACTACTAATGATGTGTCCAGTGGCCAATCGACCCAAAGATTTAGCTCCCACCCAACCTGGATAACCCCATCAGTCGATCGCCAACCACTCCCGACAACAAGACAGTTTGGAAAGTGCTCACCACCTATTGGCACAAGGGCCAGGTGTAGCATCTCGTCCTGTGTTTACTGAGTCTTGTTGTTTTGTGTGTAAGCCCTCATTATTTTAATTGAATGTAATCCTGTTTATACTGGCTTTAATTTTGAGGAGAGGTCTTTGTATAAACGTTTAGTTTCCTACCTATCTTACAAAAGCTTTTCTTTAATACTTTATTGGAGTGAAAACACATCCAAATCCATCTTGTCCAGCTGCTGCGTCCCAAGGTAGGTGTGTGTGTGTGTGTGTGTGTGTGTGTGTGTGTGTGTGTGTGTGTGTGTGTGTGTGTGTGTGTGTGTGTGTGTGTGTGTGTGTGCGTGTGTGTGTAAGTAAAGAAAATTTCTCCCTTTCACTCTGTGTTCAGCCTTCGGTCTCCATGGAGACTTAAACAAAAAAAGGTCTAAAAATCACTAAAATGAACTCTGCTGTGACCAATCAGAGGCGTCGGAGACTTGAGACGTGGCCTCAGGCTTCAGCAGACAGCGGCGGAGTTAATTAGCGCCGAGTCAGAGGACAGACTGAAGTCATTTGGACAGCGTCAGAGTGGGAGGGCTGCTCATATTTAGCTACAGGACCAGTTTTAGTCCATCTGTTTGGATTCTGACTGTGACTGGTAATCAGACTTCAGTGGGGGGGCGGGGGGTAATCTGCAGGGAGGACAGTGACAAGGTGGCCGATACAGTGACATCACTTCCTGTCCTGTACAAGACTTCTCCCAGAGAAAGACTTGTCTCACACTTACTTCGAACAGAAACAGTTTCTGTCGGGTGAAAAAGAATTCTGATTTATCAGCATTATTGATAATCTCATCGTAGGCGGCGATCTGAGACTCTAATTTTAGCCGCCGAGAGGCTGAGTAGGGGAATAACTTGCCAGACGGGCTTAATGATCACGGATTCCAGATTTATTTACACTAACACAAACAAGTTTCTGCTTCCGATACATCCCATAATTGTGTTACTGGCATATGAAGTTGTTTCCAAAAGTCATAAACAGTGTTTAGAAAAGCGTGAGAACAGCAATCAACAAAAAATGAGACTTCCCCCTTTCACCCCGTCTCTTAGTCACAAAACCCAGAACAGGTGAACAGATAATATTACTTTGCTTCCTCCGCCCCCACCAGGTGCCTTGATTACCGTAAATGTCCTTTCAAAATAATAGAACTACACCTGGCTCTTACACTCATTATTATAAATGATGTAATCAGATTTAATAATTGGCTAAAACAGACTCAGGACATCAGAGCTGTTGTTCTGCTTTTCTTCTGTTGGAGTCTAACCGTCAGCCGCTAGTCTGCCATCACCATCACCACCATCACCACCACCACCATCACCATCACCATCACCATCACCACCACCACCACCACCACCACCACCACCACCATCACCACCATCACCATCACCATCACCACCACCACCACCACCACCACCACCACCACCACCGCCACCGCCACCGCCACCATCACCAGCATCACCAGCATCACCACCATCACCACCACCACCGCCACCGCCACCGCCACCATCACCATCACCAGCATCACCACCACCACAACACAATGCAGAGACTAATTCTGCATTCGAATTACCTCGGAAGTCGGAGCTGGTAATGACATCACACGCAAGTTGACCGCGTTACATTACAACAAGTCGGAAATAGCGGTTATTTCACTGTGGGGATTCAGTCCCTCCAGAAAAACGCAGAGTTTTTTTATGATTGTTGCGGGCAAAAAATCCTTGATTATGCGGCACGTTTTCTTAAAAAATGTGATGGAATATGCGGGATATTTATGCAGTTTTATGCGATGAAATTGCGGGAACTTGCAAAAACTGCGGTTTGATGAAAAAGAGAAAAAAAAGTGATCCCCAACACAGTGTTCTCACTTGGTGAAATTACATCACTTCATAACGTTCCCATGGCAACAGGGGAAAATGGCTGCTCTTGTGTGAAGGAAACGCAACATTTTTCAACTTCCTGCTGAGATATATGTGACTTTTTTGCAATGAAAATGCGGGGATTATGAAATCATGCAAGCCCTGCATATTTTGCGTAGAAAACGGCAATTTATGCGGTGAAAGTGCGGTGTATATGAAAAATAAATATAAATATGCAGACTTTGGCTGATTATGCATTGAATTCTGCGATCGCATAATCACGTTTTTCTGGAGGGACTGAGGTTTGCTCTAGCCTGGTTAGTATAATGCTTTGATCTATGTATTCATTTACTTCTTAAGTTAGTTTTCCATCCATCCGTCCATCCATTTTATTGTAGTATATTCATTTTATTTTGCTTATTTATTTAACTCATTCGGCAAACTGTGTGTGCTCCGCTGCTCTTGCCTGGGTTACCCGTTTGTTGATCTGCTGCTACTAACGTGTTGGATGATTGAATGACTGCAATGGTCTTATTCTTGTCTGCTTTTATGTGGTCTCGCTTTGCCAGACCCTTCTCCAAAGCGCGCTGGATTGGTGGGATATGAGTACATTTAAAAGTAGTTGTAGACGTGCAACAGAAAACTCCGATTGGACAGATAGTCTAGCTAGCTGTCTGGATTTACCCTGCAGAGATCTGAGGAGCAGTTAACCAGAGTCCTCACAGATCAGCCGGAGGTTAGAACGCCACCACAGAGAAAGAGGAAGAGAACAGATATCCGGCCTTAATGAGTGAAATCCGGCGGATTTTCCGTCGGCAACGGAGAAATCCAGGAAGTTTTATGTGACTGGTTGACTACAAAACTGAATTGCCCTTTTGGGATAAATAAAGCTGTTTGATTCAAATTGAATTGAAATAAATGTCAGAAATATCGACGCGTGGGTTTGCTTCAGCGTCTTGCTGACCTTGAGCGCCTCGGTCTGCAGGCCGAGTCCTTTGGTGCACAGCTCCATGACGCTGTAGGAGCAGAAGGTGTCTCGCACCCTCAGCTGGCTGACGGCCAGCAGCCACAGCGCCGGGTTGGACTCCAGCTCCACCGGGGGGATCAGGATGGACTGGTGGCCTGAATACACACTGCAGAAAACACACCGAACACACGCACGCACGCACACACACACACACTTTCTTTTAATGGTTAAATGCAACAAAGAAGCATTTATTCGTTATATAACCAGCTGTTGAGATGGAGATGTATTTACCTTGACAAACATGGGAGTCGTTCATAACAACAGTCAGGTGTAAATGTGAGTTATTGTTGCTTTAAAGTCGCTGAGGCTGAGAAAACTCTCATACCGGAGGTGATTTGCAGTCTGCTTTATTTATAAGACATTCAGCAGCAGAAATCTGCTCTCGCCAAGCTCACAATTTATGAGCCGAGGATTTCAAGCTAAGCAGGCCTGAGATCTGGTCTGTTTTTGTTATAAAAGGACAACGTTGTGACATAAATCACAGTTTGAGTATATCATGTAGCTAACCTGCTATAACCTGCGGTGAACTATGACGACAGATGATCGTCGGTGATTATAAAGAACATATATTATGTGGCCAGAAGTACTGGGAGACTAGAAATTTGCAATGCAAACTGGACAAACAGATGAGTTGAATTATGGGAAATGTAGGAAATGTGGGAGCTTGATTCATATCAGGAGTTAAAATTCAGAAAGAAAGTAACATTAGATATATAATATTAAAGCTGGCTAACTAAAATACAGGTGTGTACGTAGACGGAGACGCCGACCTGCAGAGACACCACAGGACGAAGCCGAGGCCGCAGTAGGGATCCAGACAGATGGCCACTTCTCTGGACGGGTACAGCTCACACTGCAGCTTCACCGACCGACAGAAGGCTCCAACGGCATTATGGGACATCTGGAGAGAGAGGGAGGGAAGGGAAGAGAAGAGAGACACAACAACACACACACACACACAGACGAACAACAAACAGGGTAGAAAAATAGACAGTTAATCTTAAAATGTCATACTTTTTTTTGTGTACGAGGAGTAAAAACTTTTTTTTTTAGACTTGGCCTCTTTTCCCGAACACAACAAGACCTGAAGATGCTCAGATTTATGTTCCATACTTAAATAGTATCTGCTCTGGTGTAAACTGGGAGAGGACACACTTTCAGAAGCTCTTATTCTGCTCTTTCATAGGCCTGAAACAATTATTACATAATTGTCTAATTGTCAATTTTTAACCACAACTAATTGCTAACATTAGCTAAGGTCTTAAGATTGGTTGTTGTTAATTCTTTTTTAGATATGCCAAATTGTAATTTTATAAGTGATTATTGGTCGGACTATATATTTTGATTATTATTTCAGTTGTTAGTTGTTCGCTCTTGACCCTGAACACGTTCAGAGCAACAAAAATCACAAGGGAGGGATACAGTAAGAAAACAATGTTTTTATGATAATAAAGGAGGCGTGGATTACTTCATAAGCTGTGTATTTGTGTTATTACATTATCTGGGTCACATAACTGTGATATATATATATATATATATATATATATATATATATATATATATATATATATATATATATATATATATATATATATATATATATATATAACCAAAATATGTATCCTGGGATTCACTGGAAATTTTAATTTGTTTAAAAAAAGTAATAAATCAAATAAATATTTTTAAATTTAACTGAAAGAGACAATTAATTGTCCAGCAAAATGTGGAATGGTCACAGCTCTACTCTTTCACCGTGTTTCCTGTACAGTCTGTTCTGTTAGTGACTAAATGGAACAGGGAGCCACATATTGTATGTCGTTTATGGTCTCATTTATATTATTTGTTGATTATTATATCGTGCACTTATGTTGTAGGTGGTGGGCGTTTTCATCACAGTTTGAGTGGAAGTGATAACACCTGTTCACCTGTTTTTTAGGGCATTGACAGGGGGGGGGGGGCCTGGGAGCGAATACTTTCTGTTGACCGCCGCACTTATTTCAACTCACAAAGTAACTTTACATTTGGTAACTGCAGTACTAGTTGTATTTTACGCGTGGAGGAATAAATCATTGCAATGCAATCTTGAGCGCGTCACAGTGTGTTGATGCATCTCTCGGTGTTTAGTCCCTCGCGGCAGCACTTTGTTGGACTGCTTACAGCCGCAACAGGAGGGACGTCTGTCCCGGCGACGGGACGAGAGGCTGTGAGCTGTTTTTGGTTCATGTGCTGAGGATTAACGCTGAGCTGACCTGAACTCCGGCCAGCATGCCGGTCGTGGACACGCTGAAGTCCAGATAGGCCAGGCCGTCGGGGTTGGTGGGCTTATAGAGAGCTGGAGGCTTCTTCTTTGGCAGGTCATCTGCAGTATACACACACACACACACACACACACACACACACACACACACACACACACACACACACACACACACACACACACACACACACACACACACACACACACACACACACACACACACACACATTTTTGTTTTATTACAGTCAAGAGGACAGTCTGCTGAGTTACATTCAGAAAGACTGACCTCATGTTGAACCCACAGCGCTGTAAGCGGTCACTGATGGAGGTTTAAAACGTCCCGCTGTAGCACGTTTTGTTACATGGCTGATACTTAAGTTACTACTTCAAACCAGATTCTTTTCATCTTCATAAAATTGAAATATTTTACATTTCAGGTCGGGCTGTGCAATTAATCGAATTTAATCGCGATTACGATTTCGGCTCCTAACGATCACAAAAACAATGCGGTCGAGAAAAACAATTATTTTGTACATTTTGCGAGTAAACTCTTATTTTGTCTTGTGTTCTGAAGTATAAAGGGACATTTCACAGTTCAAGGTGTTTTCCCTGTTTCCCTGTTTTTTTTTAAGTTCAATGAATGCAACATCTTTCCAAAAAGTCAACGAGTAATCGTGTTAAATAATCGTGATTTCAATATTGAAAATATAATAGTTGCGATCATGATCTTTTTCCATAATCGAACAGCAGCCCTACTTTCAAGTGGAGAAAAAAGTCAAAAGTTCACATTTTTATTTTCTTTATGACTGAATGTTTACTGCAATTTATTACATGGCTTGGTTGAATTCTAATGTAGAATGCGGTCTGTAATTTCTTCATAACAGACCGCTGCTAAGCATAACACACCGTTGCCATGCAAAAGAAGAGGGTTGCTATGGACGCAGTTCTGTTCACTCTGGAGGACATCTATCAATCAATCCGCTGAAAGAAGTCCGGATAATTTATCAGCTGTGGCAAAAAGTGGAGAAACGCCGTCGAGCAACTTCTGTCGTCCAAGTCAAGCAATGACAGCAGATCTGGTGAGCGCATATCGCTACATCTTTATATACGGTCTATGATCGCTACATCTTTATATACGGTCTATGATCGCTACATCTTTATATACGGTCTATGATCGCTACATCTTTATATACGGTCTATGATCGCTAAGCAGTAACTTCAGCTGTAGTATAGGGACAACAACGCTAATTAGTTAGCTTACATTGCACGTTTAGGTGTGTCAACATGCAGCGGCTGTGCAAAAAGGAAACGAGATGAATGAGGACATGAAGCCATTTACCTCGTCTCACTTCACTGTCAACAGAAATGTTCAGTTTAATGTGAATACGAGCAGCCGAAAGCCCGCTAGCTCACTACAACGCGTCAGCTATGTCGTGTCAATTCCTGCAGTGATTAAAACAGCAGCTGGGTCATTTGTCCACCACGGCAGCACCCCATAACATATATGGTTACTACCACAGCCCGTAAGGTGGTGTTGAGTAGTAGATGAAGGGTTGCATTAGCTTAACAGATACAGAGTTTACGTTGCTATGGACGCAGGATTCCAACCGTAGACGGAACGGACTATTTTCTTTAGCGGAAGAAATACAATCGTATTTAAATCAATAAACTCCTTTTTAAATCAATATTTTATGTCAAATTATTGATTTATTTGGAAAGTAGCCATGTAATAAGCGGGATAATGTAGAGCGAGGCGGTTGTTATAGCGAATACAACCCCTTCAGGCTGATTCAAGACCCCTCCGCTTCGCGTCGGGGTCCTGATCACCCTGTCGGGGTTGTATTCGCTATAACAACCGCCTCGCTCTACATTATCCCTTACTTACTGCATACCTAAAAAAAATTAAATAAATAAAGTGCACTCTGTAATAGTGAGCAACAGCAAACCCAGTGGGACTCCTTTCACAGGTTTACATATCTTAGGGTTGAAGTGCAACACACACCAGCAGTCTTGTATAAAGTACTCGAAAACGATACTTGAGTAAAAGTACAAGTATGTTACCAGAAAAGGACTTTGGTAGAAGTTAAAGTCTCCTTTTAGAATATTACTTGAGTAAAAGTCCTAAAGTATCTGATATTTTCTGTACTTAAGTATCAAAAGTAATTTATGATATTAAATGTACTTAAGTATTAAAAGTAAAAGTAAAAGTTAAAAAGAAATGTGATTATGAACTTTTATTGTAGCTCCCTTATAGTGAAGCGTAATACTCAGGGTTTCCACACCTTCTTAAACATCACGTCTGACGTCAACAAAGAGGAAAACACAAACTGAACTTGACTGTTTGTGAGAAAGGTAACGAGTAACTAAGATGCTGAGGCGAAATGTAGTGGAGTAAAAGTATTCACTTCATTCAGGATATGTAGTAAAGTAAAAGTAAAAGTTTCCAGAAATATAAGTAACGAAGTAAAGTACAGATATGTGAAAATTCTACTTAAGTACAGTAGCAAAGTATTTGTACTTTGTTATGTTACAACACTGCGCACCAGATATGTCAAACAGACGAAGAAGTAAAAAGTACAGTAACCATTATCTTCCAATCCAGGAAGCACATGTGACAAAATTGCAGCTTAACGTGAAAAATAATGGTTGACTGTTGCAGTTTTCGACCAATATTGGCAACGGTGGAGCACTGTTTGGATGAGCGCGTCCACGTTTTGTTTGTATCTCATGCTGTTGACGGTTTCACAGTACAGCTGGTGGCGGTAACGCACCAAGAAACTTGGCAGTTTTCCATTCAAATGCAGGAAAACAGAAGACGGCTGGCTAGAAAATGTGGACGTAACCTGAAATTGACTTTTCTCAGGGGAGCTTTAAGGTCAAAGTTAAGGGTGAAAGCAGAGGAAGAGTTAGGATCATGTTCCTCGTGATTGTCAATATTACGGTTCGTGCTCTGGAATGAATTTAAATACATCGGTGTGTGAATGTGAGTGTTTATCTGATGAGCAGGTGGCGCCTCGTACGGCGGCGTTGGCCACAGTGTGTGAATGGGTTTGAACGGTGAATGGTAAAAAAGAAAAGTAAAAGCGCTTTGAGTAGTCAGTGTTGTAATGTAACAAAGTACAAATACTTCACTACTGTACTTAAGTAGAATTTTCACGTATCTGTATCTTTACTTCGTTATTTATATTTCCGGAAACTTTTACTTTTACTCCACTACATTTCCCCTCAGCATCTTAGTTACTCGTTACTACAAAATAAAATCTGAAGAAATTTGTTACACTGGAGAAAAAAAAGCAGATTTGGCGAATCATTGCTCCTAAATTGCCGAGATAATACTCGCTCCATTTCAGTTGGTGACCTGATGCCTGTTTGTTGCCAAGCAGCAAAAAAAACTAAAGAAGAAGAGGAGGAAGCATAATAACTGCTACAAGCTCTGCCGCCATGGTAACAGACGATGACCACCCCCCGACGACAGTGGTGATGAAGATAACGTTACACACCTTTGGCCATAAAGTTCATAATCAATGTTTTTTTTCTACTTTTACTTCTAATTACTTTTGATACTTAAGTACAGTAAATATCAGATACTTTAAGACTTTTACTCAAGTAATATTCTAAAAGGAGACTTTAACTTCTACCAAAGTCCTTTTCTGGTAACATACTTGTACTTTTACTCAAGCATTGCTTTCAAGTACTTTACACAAGACTGGTATTTAAAGAAAAGCGCGATATAGTCCACACAGTCCGTTTACATTTACAAATACACGTCTCCACAAGTACAGTCCAAGAGGAAAAGCTGTGGTACCGGTGTCGAGGACAGGCGGCCAGTTCCTGATGTCCACGGTGGCCGTGGCCTCTTTGGAGCGCAGCAGCTTACAGATGACCGCCGTGGTCATCACGCAGGCCGAGTGGCTGACCTGCAGGGACAGACGGGGGAGGATCTTCAAGTTATGTGATAAGGGTTTCCCAGATAAGGTCAGATGTCAGCTACACAGCGGCGGCCCTGGAGCTAGCAGGGCTAGCTAGAGTCCCTAGCTTAGATACCTTTTCATATATTTTAATATTAGATACAAGCAAGGAAAATAACAAAAGGACGTTAATGGGACTTGATAAACAATCATTATCTTTGTCCCAAAGGCCGTCCATGCCTAGATTTGAGTATTTTTACGGTCCCTGACCTCCACGATCATCTTGACAGTGGGCAGGGTGGTGGCGATGTTCTGAGGGTGGGGCGGTCGCACCGTGATGGGAACACAGCCGGCGTACAGGGAGCCGTAGAAGGCTGCGATCAGGTCAATACCTGCAGGACACACACGCACACACGCACACGCACACACACACACACACACACACACACACACACACACACACACACACACACACACACACACACACACACACACACACAGACAGAGAGGTGTCAATCAATTCAGTTTTGTCCGATGTTCCTTAATCTGCGTGTCTGCTTGAAAACGTTATTCTGTAAATTTAGTTTAGTTTAGTTTACACATATACAAATACTACAGATTAATATACACATAATCAATAAAAGATGTGATGGAGAGATGCAAAAAAAAAAACTCAGAGGGGCTTAATCCGGGCACCTTCCAATGCATAATTAATTAAAATCGAAAGAAATGAAAATATTGATAAGACAAGAAAAGAGAATGGGGGACCTGGAGGGTAGACCAGAGCGACGTGGTCTCCTTCCTGCAGACCGGCTCTCTCCATCAGCAGAGCAGCCACGCGCTCCGCCCTCTTATGGAGCTGCAGACAGGTGAGAGAGCTGGACACCGCCCCCTGGAGGAGGAGAGGGAAGAGGAGGAGGAGATGGAGGAGGAGATGGAAGAGGAGGAGAAGGAGGAGATGGAGGAGGAGATGGAGAAGGAGGAGGGGAGGGAGGAGAACACAGGGAGGAGGAGGGAGGAGAGTAAAGGGATAGATGGATTTTGAAAGTGATCAACTTTGTACTACAAGAACCTTATTATAAGACATCAGAGGCTTTATTGTCATTGCGCCAATGTCTGACAGAAATGACGTTGGTACTCCCTAAGTATTAAAAAACACAACATCAATCACAACAAACACTAAAAATGTACAAAAAAGTATATATTTATATATTTACATTTTTAAAAAGGCAGTTGAATAAGAGCAAGAGGTGAAAATGACCCAGCAGTAGATAATGCACATTACAGATAACAGATTAGGCACATAGCAGCCTCAGTAATAAATAGGTCAATATATATATAAGTTATTATTATTATTATTATTATTATAAGTATTGAATATGGTAAAACTGTCTGTAGAAAAGAAATATTTATAATTTGTTAAGATTTTAAGATACTGCAACATTTTATCTGAGTTAGATCACAGGACATGTGTGCTTTATTTATGGTTTTAAAATGTCTGCAGCTCATAAAAGAAGGGGAAAGCTGTGGCACAGCTGAGAGACTTAATAACATGTAAGGTGTGGTTGGTGGTGTGTGTTGTTACCCGGGAGCTGAGCAGGGTGTAGAGGATGTGGTCTGGTGTGGTCTGAGCTCTCCACTGCAAAACCTCCGACAGGAACAGGAACTGAAAAACACAGTCGGAGCTTAAGGTTCAGGACTTCATCACATCCAGATCCACTTCAAATTTAGACTTTCTTTGTGCAAAACAGATCTTATTCCTGCACACATTTCCCCACATCTTGAAGTTTAAAAACAGACTCAAACAGACTTCACCCAAAGTTGAAAGGTGCTAGCTGTAGGTAGGATTGAGAAGATCCAGGACTTCTCAATGTGAACATCAACAACTTCTCAGTCCCTCCCCCCTTTCTGCTAAAGACCAAAACGGTCTCCTAAGCCCCTCCCCTTCAAGGGAGAATGAATGTGTGTGCCTGAGCAGTGATTGACACGCATTTAGACACCCCCCCTGGCCCTGATTGGTGCATCTGAACAGGGAGCGGTGGATTTTTGCAAATCTCACTCCAGGCTGTAGGTGGAGCCAGAGGAATGACCTGCTTCATGTAGTTCTACTGGAACATCGGGTCAGTTTCAGCTAATATGACAGAAAGGTAGTTTTATAAGTCTTACCTACTGCACCTTTAAGAAATCTTTCTGATCTAAATTCACTGAATGAATAACAGTAAAGGTTCCCAGAGGCCAGAACATAATGTGTTTCACTAAAGAATTTTCTCCAAACGTCAGCAGGTGAAACTGCACAGAAGACACAAGTAGTTCAAGTTTGTATGCGGCCGATACTGGAGCTGTCTCATCCGTGTGTGGGTCAGGGTTAATAAATCTTTAGTTTCATCCCTCATATTGAGCAATGCTGCTGCTGATAGTGCATGACGTTTTAACTGCAGCGGCCGGGTCTCTGCCTTTTATCCAGAACATTAAAATGGTTCAATCAATACCACAGAAAGTAAAAATTTCAAAGCGGGTAAGAAACGACCTGCCGATGCGTCAAACTGCCTCTGAAGTATCAATTTATGACCATTTTACTGATGCAGCAAATGAAACAAGGGATGGGCCTGTGGAGAAATGACTGTAAATTAATCAGAACTCCTGACAAAGTCAAGAGTGTTAGCTGAATTATTCTCTAAAATGTCAACTTCTCAATCAGGAACTAATCAAAATATTCTTGACTTTCATTTTACATGTAGTTTACAAACTTCTGCAAATTGTGAAAAGTTTCATGCAAATGAGGTATCCCAAAATCATCATATTGGAGAAGCAACCCTGCGGCAAATTGCCGGATCGTTTTTTTTCTTCTTACCTGGTCGTTGTCGTCAGTCTGTCCCAAATCTCTGCCGCTGGCCTGAGCGATCCTCTTCCCTGACACCAGATTCCCCACCATCACAGAGGCAGGTCCAATCTCTGCAGCACACACACACACACACACACACACACACACACACACACACACACACACACACACACACACACACACACACACACACGCACACATTAACAACTGTGTTCAGCAATGTGCTACAGGCCCAGAGCGTTCCCACACCTGTGAACACTTCCCACCTGGCTGTTTCTGCCGTGGTTTGGGCAGGTTGGTGACGCAGGTGTGGGGGCACATGAGGACGTTGCAGGGGTGCAGCCCCCCCTCCAGGTACAGCTGCTTGATCTCTGACAGGTGGATGCCGCCCAGAGGAGTCTTAGGCAGAGTGTTGGCTGGTACCAGAGCCAGGCAGAACACGCCCACCCCGTGGATACTGTCAATGGCCTGGGGGAGAGGGAGAAAGAGAGAAAAAGAGAGAGAGAGAGAGAGAGAGAGAGAGGACAGTGGAATTATCCGCTGCTGAGGAATTATTGTAAAATTATGGGTTAAGAAACATGTAGTCCAAACAAATTAGGTACGACCAAATGATCTAAACAACCACGTCCATGGTTTAAAAAACGACTACGATTCAAAGTTTCTCCACAAACAATCAGGCAAAAGCACCACTTTAAATCTTGTGTTTACCAGAGATGTGCCTATACGTTTATTTGAAAAAAAATCATAAAACATGACCAATCAACTAAAGAAATCTTAGTGGAGTAAGACCAACATGACTGACTAGTCAACTAATGGACCAATAGGGGTCAGCCTGGTTGGGAGAGAGTTTGCATTTTTTTTTTTTTTTTTGTGATCCTGCTGGAAAAGTAGTGACACAAGAAGTGAATCTGGTCAACGTAACAGGTGAGACGTGATGTACCTGCAGCACGCGGCTCATCCACTGGAAGCTGTCCTCCTCGGTGGAGTCGGGTCTCTGCTCGGCCACCACCACGATCCTCTCGTCCCTCAGCACGGTCACCGAGAACACCGCTATCCTGCAGGAGAAACAACAGAACTCGCTGTCACCTTCTGATCTTCTTCATGTGTCTATTTCAGTGTACTGTAGCTGTTTGCTGGCCCTAATACCGACTCATATCCTGGGCATACTGTCACCAAAAACCCTCTTTATCATAAATCAAATGAGTCAGGTTGTCTGTGAGCACAGATCTAAGACCTGATGAAACTTTCTGGAGGACTCCTAGGAAGCTTTGTGCTGGGGAGAGACGTGTATGTTGGGCTTATGGTGTTGTCATTTATACATATATATATTTGGTTTATAGTTTATTGTCTATGTTGTTGAATGGTCTGGAATGTTGTATTTGTTGTGTCATCTTTTCTCGATTTTTGTCAAAGTGGCTGGTGATCACAAAAAAAAAAGACCCTTTGCCAGACCCTCCTCCAAAGAGCGCTGAAGGAGGGTCTGGCTAGTCCACACAGCATTCGTGGATGGGAGGAAAGCGGTTTAATGGCATTTCTTTAAACCAATCAGAATAGTCATGGGCGGTGCTAAACTCCGCACAGAGCCGCTGTAAAATAGTCGTGTGAGAGAAAACTCAGATTGGACAGATAGTCTAGCTAGCTGTCTGGATTTACCCTGCAGAGATCTGAGGAGCAGTTAACCAGAGTCCTCACAAATCCACCAGAGGTTAGAACGCCAACACAAAGGAAGTGGAAGGTGACGGAAAATACATATATCCGGCGGAATTTCAGAACTGCAGACGGATCAGAAAGTCTTCCTACTCCAATGTACTTTTTATTGACGGTGCCTGAGCGGAGCTCCAGCAGATGTTCACCGAGGTTCAGCAGTATATAACAGAGGGAACGTAAACAGGCAAAAAAAAAACTATAAAGTGTGTGCGGAGAAGAGAAGGAAGGATATTACACATCAAACAATCCCACTAAAAAACTCAGCTGATTTCATCAGAACATTTGTTCAGTAAACAGACGACACTCCAGCGCCGGCAGGAATAAAAACATAAAGAGATAAACAAAGAAAGAAACCAGAGACGACAGCACAAACAGAGCACAAACAGCACACACACACACACCAAAAAATAAAGAAATAAAATCATAATCTAATCAGTTTTAACTTGACATGTCTGAACAAATGAGTCCTTCCTTTGTTCACTCCTTTGTCCAGAAGCTTGCATCTTAAACAGCTCTCTGAAACGTAACCACAGCCTGTCGAGTGAAAGATGGATTTCCTCCTCGGTGGCCGTGGACACGATTAAACTTCACTCTATTACTGTTTCTGGATTCGTCCACTATTGCTGTACTTTATGAGATTAATAAGAAGCGGGGGGTTAGGCTCATTTGTCAGGCTGACAGAGTGAATGTGCCAGTGTTGGACATCTGGCTGCGTTTTAACTGCTGCTGCTGGGATTTTGTTAAAAACTATAAATACGACTTTAAACCTGACTTCCTGGGTGTCTGGCTGGGTATCGTTCCTAAATGTTCCATACCGCTACCATGACTTCGCTAACAAAAACAACATTTGACATTACGGCACAACTCTTTTTATTTATTTTTCAGCCCCTACTACGTGAGCCCCGTCTCTCTGTGTAACGCAGAGTATTTCCTGCGTGTCTCTACGACGTGTAGCGTTAGACAGCCAATCACAGACATTATTAGATCTTGGTAGAAGCATGTTTTAAGATTTACTCCTCAGGTACTGAATGACGAGGCATTTTTCGATACTCGATTCGTTCGGTGCCTGAAACGTCTTGAATTGGGCCCCCGGCCCCAGCTGGGTGTCCTGCTCACCTGCCCCTGTAGACGAACTTCATCGGCTCCACCGCCAGCGCCGTGGCAACGATGTCGTCGGCGTTGTGCCTCCGCCCGCTCACCATGATGAGCCCGTCCATCTTGCCGGTGATGAAGACGAGGCCACCGGGGCCGATGAAGCCCAGCAGGCCGGTCCGCACAAAGGCGTACTCGCTGACCAAACCCCCGCTAGAGCTCACCGGGTAAACCTGCAAACCAACACACACACGCACGCACACACACACACGAACGCACACACACACACACAACACAAGCATGCACGCACGCACGCACACACACACACAACACAAGCATGCACACACGAACGCACACACACACACGCACACACACACACAACACACACACACACAAGCATGCACGCACGCACACACACACACACACACAACACACGTTTCAGCTGCGAGGTCGCCATGGCAACAGGCCAGCAATACAGCAGAGCTGCATGATAGAATCAGATAAAGATATTTTTAACTTGGGACTTTTATATTGATAATGTCACGCTGCTGCTGTGTAAAGGGGCTTTTATGGCCAAGCAGGCGCTGCAGAGCAACATTAAAGACACATTGCAATATTACAGAGATTAATATCCCAAAGACAAAATCATTCTCTAACCTCAAAACAGAAATGCAAAACATCCAAGTCATTTTCTTACAACATGTATGTTAGAGTGAAAACAAAATGAGCTTTTCATCTTTTTTTGCCAATTTTCCAAATGAGAGAAAATCAACTCAAATATTCTCGAATTAATAACGAATAAAGTAACTAAAAAATGCTGTGCTAAATTGTGTGTAAATTATGGTGAATTTCATCAGGAGACTGCTATCTAAAATAATCCGCAACAATTTTGAGAATTGATTCATTGTTTAAGTCATTTCTTTAAACATTAACGTCTAAAATCTCCGGGGTTTTTTTTTTTAAATCTTCTACGAAAAGCAAATTGGTTTTGGGCTGTTGGTCGGAAAGAAGTCACTTCAGGCTCTGGGAACTTAAGATGGACATTTTTCATTATTTTATAGACCAAACAACAAATACATAATCAAAAATAGCCACCTCACCTCAAAGGTGTTCTTGGTCATGCCGGTGAGGCCGTAGTAGGAGGTGCCGGTGGCGATGGAGCAGACGCAGAACTCACCGATCTCGTCTGTCTGACAGAGCTGAGGAATGCCTTCTGGTTTTACCACACACACCAGGCCTGGGGGGGGGAGACAGACAGAAAGACACAGAGACAGAGAGACACACAGAGACAGAGAGAGAGACACAGAGACAGACAGAAAGACACAGAGACAGAGAGACACACAGAGACAGAGAGAGAGACAGACAGACAGAAAGATACAGACAGAGAGACACACAGAGACAGAGAGAGAGACACAGAGACAGAGAGACACACAGAGACAGAGAGACACACAGAGACAGAGAGAGAGACAGACAGACAGAAAGATACAGAGAGAGAGAGACACAGAGACAGAGAGAGAGACACAGAGACAGAGAGAGAGAGAGAGAGACAGACAGAAAGATACAGAGAGAGAGAGACACAGAGACAGAGAGAGAGACACAGAGACAGAGAGAGACACAGAGACAGAGAGAGAGACACACAGAGAGAGAGAGAGACACAGAGACAGAGAGAGACACAGAGACAGACAGAAAGATACAGAGAGAGAGAGACACAGAGACAGAGAGAGAGAGACACACAGAGAGAGAGAGAGACACAGAGACAGAGAGAGAGACAGACACAACAAACAAAGGGTTAACAACTATTAAATCTCTTCTGTTTCCATGAATACATTTCTATTTTAACAAAGTTATTTTTTCACACAGGGAAACAAATGACGATCACACCAGAGTCCACTCAAAATGCACCTGTTTATGGGAATAAATATCTAAAAGTAGGTTGTTCTAACCCAGTTAGACGTCATGTCTGTTTCAACCTAAAACCAGGTTACAGGAAGAACTGGGTTAAGAAGAGAATATCTAAACAACAGGAATCAGTGCCAGCAGTATATTCTTAAAGACGTGGTATCAATATGGGACTTTACTGTCTTATAACACAGAATGGCCGAGTGGTGCGAATTAACTAAAGTAAGTAAATTGTTTTTATTATTATTTTTATTTAGTAAAGACGCCCCGATCAGACAGAGCGTTTTGCAGGTGCGTCTTTTTGTTATTCTTGCTAGTTATTTTGCTGTGAAGGTAATGACGTTGAGCACTTTTTTTTCGCTCAAAGCGTTCAGGGCGCTGCTGCAAAAACACGAGGCGCATACAGCGGGAAAACGTGAGGCGCTCAGCAATACAAAAGCAGCGAGTGAAACGCTGCTAAAACACACTCTGTCTGATCGCAGCCTTTAAATGAGTACTTTTACTTTACATAAAGTACTTGTTGCTAATACTTGGGTAAAATGCAGGACTTTAACTTGTAACAGAGTATTTTCAACTACTGTGACGCTGTCCTCAGAGACAAAACGGAGTTGATGAGAACGGATTGCAGCCATATTGGAAATCCTCCCGTCTTTGTGGGTGTTTTTTCACGTGTTTGAAGCTCTTGAAAACCGTAAAGCTGAACCCACTTAACTCAGTCATGAGGAGAGAGAGAACGCTCTCAAACAATTGGACATAGATGAGAAGGAGAGGCTGCACATTTACACACCCTTAAAACTAATTTCATGATTTAATGGACTTAATGGATTTTTTTTTGCAATTCAACGCATGACAACACTGGAGGCCGACGGCTTAAAAGGGATAGTTCAGATATTCTGAAGTGGGGTTGTATGAGGTACTTAGCCCCTTTTATACAAGCATTTCAAAAAGCTCGGAGGCCTTTAACGTTTGTATTCAGAGCACATTAGGTGGCCAATGGCACTTCTGTAAATATTAAAAGGATAGAATGGATCTTTTGAAGTGTGTTTGTACGAGCTACTTCTCCATAGTCGGTGCGTCAGCTACAGTAGATGGCGGTCGGCACTAGGGACGCACCATATGAGGAAAATATCTAATTGCAATTATTTTTACTTATATTGCAATATGACTCACGATATTGGATGGAATGATAATGTTTGTATTATTCAGGGTTTCCCCCCTAGTGTTCTTAGGCCACATCCAGACGAAGACGTATTTTGATGCAAACGCACATCTTTTGCATCGTTTGGGCCGACTGTCCACACGAGTCCTGTAAACGCACTGCCCGTAAACGCACTTTTTTGAAACCTGGTCCCAGGGTGAATAAAAAAAAAGCCGGCTCACGTTTGGCTTCGTGTGTACGGCGAAACCGCGTATGTGCGTATCGATGATGTCATCCCCACACACCTCGGCCTAACAGCTGACCGCCTTCAACCCAGCTGACAGCTATTATAGCAGGGACGCAATGCTGCTTATAAAGTGGAAGTAGAGAATTTATCAACTAGCTAGGAATCTGTCTGCTCATCAACTCCTTGAACGGATTATAGTAACTTTTAGCACCGCTTATTGTAGAAAGGCTACCGCAAGAAAAACGTGTAGCTAGATTATCAAAAAGACATCGGATCATTCATGTTTGTGTGACTGCCGATGTTGATGTTAGCTAGCGCGCTAACGCTAGCTCTGCTAGCTGCAATCATGTCCGATAGAATGTAAACAAAGTTTACATTCTTTTTCTAGGTGGCCTTTATATAACGAGCAGTGGTGCAAGTTATTAAAGTCTAGTCCATGGATGTGTTAAGCTAAGAGAACTAGCTAACAGTCATGTTATGAAAGAAGTGACTGAAGGCTGCTCTTCCTTTTCGTTCCGTTAATTTCTGTAGCAGTAACAGCGCCGCCTACAGGCCTGGCATATGAAGTACCATGTTGAGTCATTTACATATGGATTCATGTGGACGTGAATTTTCTTGAACCGAATCCAGGGAAGACGGATGCGTTTTCATCCTAACGTCTTCGTCTGGATGGGGCCTTAGGCCCGGTGGCACACCAGGCCTAAGTTGCCCCCTCCCACCAGTCCCTGGGAATCATGTTTTAACCCTCCTGTTGTCCTCGGGGTCAAATTTGACCCATATTCAAAAAGTTTCTATATCTTCAACCTTCTATATCCTTCTATATCTATACCTTCTATATCTTTCTTTCAACCAAATTGTCAAAAAATAACGTGGATGGTTCCAGACAACCATTAACTCTTCACAAGTTAAATAAAAGATCAGCTCAGTACTTTCATTGAATTTGGGTGTTTTATTCAATTTTATAGCATTTGGAGAAAAGAAATGATAGAACGTTGAAAAGAATTACAAAAATGTCGGAAATAGCTTCAAAAACGTGGGGGAAAAACGTCAAAAAAAGCGCAGGAAAAATGTGACAAAAACATCGGTAAGAATTGACAAAAAAAAACTTTGGGGAAAAGCGACAGAAATGTTGAAGAAGAGGAAATTTTGACCCAGAAAAATGAATATTTGGACGGTCGACGGGAAGACAACACAAGGGTTAATGTATTTTTAAGACTGAAGTTACAGTCTGCAGCTCGGTTGAAAAAATTAGACATAGTCATGTTATCTCCAGTTAGCTTTTTGACTCAATGTAGGGCGCTGTGGAATCTGCGTTCAGCTTTTTTTAAATTCTCAATTTCCTGATTCTGTCCATATTTCTGTTTTGTTATTACTGGCTCACGGGCTTAACCATTTTTTTTTGGGGGGGAAACCCTGTTGTTCTTATTTTCATTTAAGAATATTAAAATTAAAAACAAAATTAAATGATTATAGGATCTTTACCAAAAAAAGATTATTTTCCTTTAGTCTGTAGGGTACTGATAGGATATATTTTATTGTAATTCAGCATGTAGTAGGTTCAAGTGTGTGCATTCAAGCTCTAGCACTTCCAGCTATTTTGAGAAATGCCTTGAGCATCAGGTAACTGAGTCAAACAGAAACACATCTTCCCATAGCAATTCTATTCACAGATAGCGCCCTAAAAGGTATCGTCTGAGGGCTGTAGGATGACAAGTCAGCTCAAGTTATTTAGGATGAAGGACAAAAGCGTGTATATAAGACCTCTCGCCACAGACAGAATTTAGGACATCTTTGGTGCCCACGTTGTGGACATCTTTAGATGGTCTCATGTCATGACAGATTTGTACTTGTGAATAAAGCGCCACTTGAATCCAAGATCACCTGATTCCTTCATCTGTTGCGGTCTCCTGACTCACTTCCGAACCTTCAGGTACAATTTGCAGGCCGGGACGTCTCTGCAGCACCACAGTGCTTAATCCAGAATGGTTTGACGCATATTTTGCCTTTAGCTAATATTGCCCCCGCCTGCGATTTGGATATTGCACTAGTCCATATTGTGATTTTGATAAAATTTTGATTATTTGTGCAGCCCTAGTCGGCACGCCCCCAGTTTGGAGAAGCAGGCAGGAGTACCGACACGGAAGCTAAGCTGATGTCCTGCTGTGGACGGGGGCAAAGTGACGTACCTCCTGGTGTCACAGTGCCAACGTCCTGCACGGTGAGCACCGAGAGGCGTTCCTCTGTGTCCACCCTGACCACCGAGTAGGTCAGACCCTGCATGGACAGGACGCCCCGCCCCGGAGGCTGACTGCTGTCCTCCACCGACCTGAACACAAAACACACTCAAACTGTCATTAACCAACGTTACACGGGTTTGACAATACAGCGAGCAGAGCCTGTTGTGTGACTTTTTGACTGAGCATACTGTTATTTCATGTGTACACTTGCATATGATGATGTACAAATGGCCATGTGTATGTGTTTTTAAATATCAGCTGATCAGTTGTGAGACAATTTAAAAAAAAAAGTTGTATTCTTTGTGTAGAGTTCAACAGGTATAAATCTTGAGCTTACACTGAAATGGCCTCGCTTCTTTAACTTGCATTTCAAATGGCATTTTTTTATTTACAACTTTGCAACTATTTCTCCTTTTTTAGAAAGGAATACTTCACCCAAAAAACATATAAAGTATACATAGTATTCACCTTTCTATGGGCTCTCTATGGTCCCAGAAAAAAGTGTTCCACCAAATGATGTTAAGAAGAGCAGAGCGCCGAAAAAAAGCATGTCAGTGCTAACAGACTTTGATGGAGGGCGAACGAAAGACAGCAAAAACCTATTGCTAAAGAAAGCATTTTTATTCAACAAAGTCCTTCACGGGAGGATAACACAACAATATTTTAATGGAAATGGTTGTTTGGATGTCTATGAGTCCACGAATGGATACAAGACATCGGATAATGCGGCCTATAGGGAGGTGAGTACTGCATTCACTTGATATTGTTTTTGGGTGAACTATTTCTTTAAATACAGTCCTTGAAACTGAAGATTGAAAACTGGAACTTCCAGTTTTTCCAGTTTTGTTGCTGCTTCAGTATCCAAACTCTGAATTTACAATCTGACTCTGTTGTGCAGCAGTCTGTGTTGATCTTTGAATGGTTGATTCATTGATTGATTAGTGTGCTGGAGAGGCAAATAAACCGGACATCTTTGTGAGAATGTGTATACATGTGTGAATATGTTTACAGTGTGTACTCTCTGTGGATGCATTTGCACAGGTGAATGTGTGTGTGTGTTTGTGAGACTGTTTGCATATTTGTGCTTGTGTGTTTGCATGTTTGCATAATCTGTGTACGTAAAGCAGGGTTGAGAGAGTGTGTGTGTGTGTGTGTGTGTGTGTGTGTGTGTGTGTGTGTGTGTGTGTGTGTGTGTGTGTACCTCCTGATGGCCACCGTCAGGGCCTCGGGCGAGCTGGCGCAGGGACAGATGACGTCGGCTCTCAGCCCTTTAGTCTGAAAGACGTTGAGGAAGGCGTCGCAGGAGGAGATGGACCCTGACAGACAGAAACAGAAACTAACTGTCACAAGTGGTTCATTTCAGGTGTTGAATTTCATTTACTCCTGACATGAACCGAGAACCCAAACAGCCATTCTACGAGGGTCTAAAAAGAGTCCTGAAAGACATTTTTGTTAACGCTTTTTGAATGTTTCTATCCTAATTCACTTCATTACTGATGCCCTGTTTCTTTTGTTTTCAGTGCACTGTAGAAATCTGATGCTGCCTTTATGGTTTTTGTTAAGGTTATGGTGGCAACACAGTCATAAGCAGGGACCATTTTTGAAATAATCCCATTACAGTGGTGGAAGAAGTACTCAGATCCTTTATTTACGTAAAAATAAAAACAAATACAACAATGTAAAAATACATGTTTTAAAAGTTAAAGCCCTGCATTATAAGACTACTTGAGTAAAAGTGTTATCAGCAATATTCACTTGTATTATCAAAAGTTAAAGTACTCATTCTGTAATCAAAGCAGTATATATTTATGTTTACCATGGTATTTCATTGTATAAATGGAAAAACATACATGTGTACAGACAAGGCTACAGACACGTTTCTGGTGTGCAAAGACAAAGAAAACGCCACGCAGCCGCCACGCAGCTGACACGCCACAGAAACGCGACGCAGCCGCCACGCAACAGAAACGCCACGCAGCCGCCACGCAGCTGACACGCCACAGAAACGCCACGCAGCCGTCACGCAGCTGACACGCAACAGAAACGCCACGCAGCTGACACGCAACAGAAACGCCACGCAGCTGGACCGCAACAGAAACGCCACGCAGCCGTCACGCAGCTGACACGCAACAGAAACGCCACGCAGCCGCCACGCAGCTGACACGCAACAGAAACGCCACGCAGCCGTCACGCAGCTGACACGCAACAGAAACGCCACGCAGCCGCCACGCAGCTGACACGCAACAGAAACGCCACGCAGCCGCCACGCAGCTGACACGCAACAGAAACGCCACGCTCACGCCACGCAGCTGACACGCAACAGAAACGCCACGCAGCCGCCACGCAGCAGAAACGCCACGCAGCTGACACGCAACAGAAACGCCACGCAGCCGCCACGCAGCTGACACGCAACAGAAACGCCACGCTCACGCCACGCAGCTGACACGCAACAGAAACGCCACGCTCACGCCACGCAGCTGACACGCAACAGAAACGCCACGCAGCCGCCACGCAGCTGACACGCAACAGAAACGCCACGCAGCCGCCACGCAGCAGAAACGCCACGCAGCTGACACGCAACAGAAACGCCACGCAGCCGCCACGCAGCTGACACGCAACAGAAACGCCACGCTCACGCCACGCAGCTGACACGCAACAGAAACGCCACGCAGCCGCCACGCAGCTGACACGCAACAGAAACGCTTTGAGCCTCAAAAAAGCATTAAACGAAAGCGTGTTTAGAGGGTTCTGATTCTGAGGCAGGTTGTCCTGGTTCCTGGTTATATACCGGTTAAATGAGCTTTAGAAATGGTTTCTTCAATCAAAAAATGTGCAGTTCACCACCTGACTGAGATGTCACAGGGCACTTGAAGGTACCAAGGGGGGAGGTTTAAAAACTGCTCACAGCTGCATCACCATATAACACACCAGACTGAACATTCGCTGTGATGGATTACCAACGTCAAGCAAGGTCCACGTCTCTGCAAGCTGAAACTAAAATCAGCTGAAACTAATTGCAGCCTAGAACATAGAAAAATAACTTGTGTAAACAATATGCAATTTGTAGTTAAAGGGCTAAAACGTGCATAACTGACGGTTTTGGAGCAGAAAATGAAAGATTTTCCTGACTTCTGACTGTTATATTTCATTATATATATATTTCATGTAATAATATATCATATTTCAGTCTGGTTTCCACTCCAGTCAGTCTGACTGAAAACCATTTATCATACCAAATGTGCAGCGATGGACACATCCTGCTCTATTCCTGTAAAGTGACCCAGTTCCCTGACTTCCCAAGAGACTTTATCCATTTCCCTGACGTTCTCTATCTCGAAGCCGCCTCTCTAAACTCCCCCACGCTGGTAAAAAACATAAAAAGTGTGCTCTTACAGGGGTTTGATCCGTCGGCCACCAGCAGCATGCGCAGCGAGCTCAGGTTGATGTCTTTCTGGTCTTTGTGGGCCACCAGAGCCCAGTGCATGTCTCTGGACTTCACACACGCTACCTTGGCTGCAGGGAGACACACACACACACACACACACACACACACACACACACACACACACACACACACACACACACACACACACACACACACACACACACACACACACAGAGAGAGAGAAAATTAGCATTTAATCACTTTGACAGACAGGCGAATGGAGTTGAATTGACTGAGCCGAGTGGCAGGTGGAGTGTGTGTGTGTGTGTGTGTGTGTGTGTGTGTGTGTGTGTGTGTGTGTGTGTGTGTGTGTGTGTGTGTGTGTGTGTCTGACCTTTGTACTGGCAGACTTTCTGGATCCATGACAGAGGGTTGACCTTCATCAGCGAGTAGGGCACGCTGATCACGTGCATCATGTTCATCACACTCTGCATGACACACACACACACACACACACACACACACACACACACACACACACACACACACACAAATTAACATTTAAGACTGAAAGGTTTTTTTCCTTTCATTCTTTTACTTTATTGATTAGTTACCAACAATTAAATGATCGCCAACTATTTTGCTAATCGATTAATCAGTTTGAGTAATTTTTTTATGAAAACAAAGTAAAACATCTCTGATTCCAGCTGGTTGAATATGAATATGTTCTAGTTTCTTCTCTCCTCTGTGACAGTAACCTGAATATCTTTGAGCTGTGGAACAAAACGAGACGTTTGAGGACGTCGTCTTGGGCTTTTTGGGAAACACTGATCCACACGTTTCACCATTTTCTGACATTTTATAAACCAAACAACTAATCGACTGAGAAAATAATCGATATGAAAAGCCCTAAATTTAACACGTTTCTGACCCTGTTGGTGTCTAGTTTACAAGGTATTATTATTATTCCCTGTATATGGTTATAAAATACATAAATGCAGGTTTTGGCTACAGTATCTCCAATATAAATATACAAATATATAGATAAAAAGCTTTAAAAAGTAGTATAAACCAAAGACCAAATACATCTTAAACCTGCTTTAATTGCTTCTACCCCTGATATCAGTGGTGAGGGTGAAAAGCAAACAGGAAATGAATGTCATGCTCCCTGACCTCTGGCCTCTAGCAGCAGGGGCGTAGCACTAAGTTCTGGGCCCTGTAGAAGGGCATTCTCTATGGGCCCCGCCCCTCCACAGCTATTCATTCCCCCCCCTCCCAGTCCGACACCCCTGTCTAGTAGGCAGGTCTTACCGTGAGGATGCCGTTCCACAGGCCCACGTCCTTCTTAAAGTCCAGAACGTTCACTATGGTCTCCGCTACAGACAGAGGGGGAGAAGAAAAAGGTTAAATCACTCCATTATGACCAGGAGGCTGAGCAGTGTGTGTGTGTGTGTGTGTGTGTGTGTGTGTGTGTGTGTGTGTGTGTGTGTGTGTGTGTGTGTGTGTGTGTGTGTGTGTGTGTGTGTGTGCGCGTGCCTACCCTCGGTGTAGCTGCAGGACTGGGTGAGAGCCTGGCAGTGTGTGAGCAGAGCGATCCTGGTCACCGTGACTCCCAGCACGCTGCCGTCCTTACAGGTTTTATACTGAGAGAGAGAGAGAGAGAGAGAGAGAGAGAGTGTGAGAGAGAGACAGTGAGAGAGAGACAGTGAGAGAGAGAGAGAGAGAGAGAGAGAGAGAGAGAGAGAGAGAGAGAGAGAGAGAGAGAGAGAGAGAGAGAGAGAGAGAGAGACGGATCAGTGAAATCAGACGAGACGGAGGCCTTTGCTACCGGTCATCAAGGTGCATTGTGTCCATCAACTAATCGATTCATCCCTAGTGTACGTTAAAGTGTTGTCAAGTGTTGCTGTAAAATATTCCTTTGCTGCTTTACTTAACCAAATTAAAATAAGGAGATAAAGCTGGTTTCAAGTTAAACGTTTTGGTGGCTTTTCACGGCGATGACAACTGAGGAGACACTTAATACGGAAACTTACATTAAATAAAATAGGTTACTTTGTTCATTCATTTTTTTTTTTTAAACGTTGCATACATGTTAGCCACTTTAGTAATTAAATCTCCAGCAGATGCAGCAAAGACAACAGACAGGCTGAGGTCCCAGCTTCTGTTGAAGTGTCCACAATAAAAAAAAAAAGAAGAGACTTTATCAGCCGAGCCGGTTAGCTCACCTCTATGTAAGCAGTGTCGTTGTTTGCATCTTTGATGTGAGGGAACCAGTCTCTGGGAGGTTTGGACAGGTGCTTGGACTCGGTTACAAACCACAGCAACTTGGGCCAACCTGCAGAGACAGACAGGGATTATTATTAGTATTTATCTGAATAATAAAACCAGAAAAAAAGACTGAGTTGTTTCACATGTCACCCAAAATAATGAGGAAAAAAAGAAGGAACTACAACAATTCACATATTCTATAAACATGCAAAGTACTGTATTAAAGTACAAATACAATCTGTAGGATGACGTGTTCCTTTATGTGTTGAGAAAGTTCTCCTCCTCCTTAAAGCTCAGTAAAGTCTTTAAAAAGCTGAAAAATGCATCGCCACAAAGCTGAAAACACCACGACAAGTTTACCCCTCCTGTTTGTCCTCGGGTCAAAACGTTTCTATATCAGAAAATGTGGGTTTCTTTCAACCACATTTTCAAAAACAAAAAAATAAATAACATGGATGGCTCTGTAAAATAAATGATCAGTTCACTACTTTCATTGAATTTGGGTGTTTTATTCAATTTTATAGCATTTTGAAGAAAAAAATGATACAAGAACATTGAAAATATGAACAAAATGTCAAAAAAAAAAAAAGATAAAAAAAAAAAAAAAAAACATTGGAAAAAGTGGAAAGAAACTTGGAAAAAAGTGACAAAGACGTCGGGAAAAGTGAGAAAAAGTGTCGACCAATTTTAGTTTTAAATTTTGACCCAGAAAACAAAACGTTGCAGGTTGACGGGAAGACAACACGAGGGTTAAAACTTTTTAGAGATGCGTGGTTCTCACGGGACAGCGACGCTACAAACATGAGATTATCTTATAGAATATGATGCATTGCTGTAGATTAAACTACCCGACTGTATATAAAGAAGTTAAAATGCAACATACACATGAATACAGCAGGAATATTCATTTAGAAACATCAGACAGAAGAGGAAAACTCTGACATTTTACTGCAACATGCATACTTTTACTGCTGGATATACTTACATACCGGTGCGTTTACAATATGTATTAGTATGTTTTCAATTCAGGAGTTTTACTTGTAATAGAGTATTTTTAGTAAAGGATCTGAGTAGTTCTTCCAACACTGGGCTCTCTTTCTTCTCTTCTTCTAGTTTTCTCATGATGTGCCCCCCCCCCCCACAGAGAAACATCTTTACAATGCAGCGATGATTGATGATTTTCACTCCCACCTTTGAACTGTGGGATCTCTCCTGTTGCGCTCTTGGGCAGTCCCTTGTGGCAGGCGTCACTGGTCAGCGCCACGGTAACGCCACAGCTGCCCAGCAGGAATCCAATCTGCTGACTGCCGGCATCCTATTGGACGATGAAAGGAGGGGGGGAGGGGGGGGGGGAGACAGTTACGCTCACTGTGCCATCAGAAATCATCACACTGAATCAAATTCTTATTCTGTTTAAATGCAGGTGTGGAAATAACTGGGATCCTATTTTACTAAACACTGTTTCTTCTTCTTTTACAAAAAAAACACATGCCACGTGCAGCACAGGTGTGGCTGACAGAGGTGCGTCACTGCTGCTGCACTCTACTTCAGTCCAAACTCCAAATATTATGGAAAATCCTGCAGCACAAAGGCAGGATGGGGGAAGGGGGGGGGGGGGTTCAAGAGAGGCGGCCAACGTGCAGCAATTTCTGCTGCCGCAGTCATCAGTGTGTAACCGTGCCGACCCTGCGCTCACAGTGCTGCAGAGACCAGCAGCTGACCGGCCGCGTCTCACAGAGGCTCCAGAGTGAGCAGAAACAGCTGAGAGCAGATACAGTGATACAACTGGCAGTTAAAAAAAACATGCATTTTTTTTTTTAGAAAGCTTTTTGTCAAAGTAGCGACTTCCAGGAGGTCCCGGCCGGGACGTGACGGTGGGAAGATCAACAGTTGTGACGGCAGCGCAGCAGGACGGCTTGTTTCTGACATGTTTCTCTGCACTATTTTCTCAGATAAACTTGTTGCAAGCAAACAGCTAAGTCCGAAAAAAACAAAACATTGTTTCAACAGTGTGCAGTATCGCTGAGATGTCCCCACACACAAACACAACTGAAATGAAACACAGCGGGCGTCTGGAGCTCCCGGGTACGAGCTGAAAAAACCCGGCGTGGCCGAGGCAGAGAGGATTAACATTACACAGCAGCGCGGTGAGAAAAATCTCATTACCTGACCCTGCCGTAGAGAAACTAATCCTCAAACTAAAGGAGAGCTACAGATACGCTACAGAGTGTTTGGTTTGTGCAGCGCTGACAGGTGACAGGGTGTGACTGTCAAGGTAAAAAACATTCATGTCTGGATTTCATAAACAGGAACGATTCCAGGACTTTTAAATTCTGGGGCACAGGGGGGACCAATAATTAGTAAGGGGGGGGCGGGAGGGCGGCGAGGGGGACATTTGATCAGAATACAGCATAGAAAATCTGCTTAGAAACATAGGAAATATCGGATAGATAGAACAACACAATGTAATTCTGCTAAATAAAACATGACATTCATTATCAGGGCTGTGTATCGGCAATAATCTGGCGATACGATACATATCACGATACATGGGTCACGATTCAATATATTGCAATATATTTAGATACTGTGCGTAAGGCGATATATTGGGATTTTTTTAAAGTATAATTTTAGAAAAACTAATATTTAAAAAAAAGACATGATGCGCATAAAAGTCAAAGAAGTTTACTTTAGGTAAACAATTCAGTACACAGAAAATTTGTGGGATTGTGGTTCCCAGGTTCTTAGTGAGCTAATGTTTATATCCTCAGCCGTTCAGCCGTAGCTACGTTGTTAGCTTCTAGCTAAAAGTCAGGCACTGTTGGGCAAGGACACCAGTGGTGTGTCTCAGCATAGCCATCTAGTGATAGGGGCATATATAAACATGAACCACTGTCATGAATATTTTAGCACGTAAACTAAAAAAAATAAATCGATACAGTCTTGCTAAATAAAATATCGCAATACTCAAGTGTATCTATTTTTTTCTTACACCCCTATTCATTATTGATTTCACTTGTTTTCCTTTTTCAACAAATTGTAGTATACCAGAATACCAGGTGACAGTACTTTGATTCAATGGAAATCACAACTGTTGCCCCCCCTGCTCATAAAGTACCTTGCGGCTCAGGGGGACCTCGATGGGAACGGGGACCACCTCGGCCAGCAGACAGCCGTAGAAGGCCACCATGAAGGCCACGGGGTCGTTGTTAGGAAACACCAGCGCCACCTGGGAGACGGAGGGGAGGGGAGGGGGGGGGGGGGGGGGGGGGTGGAGACACAGGCCGGGGTCAGAGACACTGGGAAGCAGTGGTGGAATGTAACTAGGCAAGGCTGCTTTATTTGTAGAGCAGATTTCAGCAACAGGGCGATTCAAAGTGCTTTACATGAAACACTGAAGAGCAGTTAAAAACGATTAAAAGATTAAAAACAGATAAAATATGAGAATAAAAGTTACAGAGCAGTATAAGAAATGAACAATTATTTAAAAGAACTGAGAGTTGCAGCGGACCTGCAGTTTTCTGGGAGTCTGTTCCAGATATGTGGAGCATAGAAACTAAATGCTGCTTCTCCCTGTTTAGTTCTGACTCTGGGGACAGAAAGCAGACCTGGTCCCAGACCACCTGAGAGGTCTGGGGGGGTCATAGTGTAGTAGCAGACCTGTCCCAGACCACCTGAGAGGTCTGGGGGGGGGGTTCGTAGTTTACTAGCAGATCAGAAATGTATTTCGGACCTAAACCGTTTAGGGATTTATAAACCAGCAAA